>CM068589.1:13301367-13723867 GCA_035048485.1 Pteria penguin
AGAAACCTACTCACCTTCATTAGTCATTCCCGTATTATGATTCTCTCCCCAGTGGTCAAACCATCCGTCCCAAAACTCCATATTGATCAAAGGGAATTCGGCATCAATAGTCTTTATATATTCATAAATACTCAAACCAGTATTCAGGTTTCCAAAATTAGCTGTTGGTAAGGCTTCTGTGGATAAATAACATTGTTTCAGTTTCTAATTCTAGAAAAAATGGCGTTCATAAATATGATTACAATCCGATTTTGAACTTATTGTAGCAAAATTTGATATTTTCATAGAAATAACTGCAACTGATTGTGTCAGTTTGTCTTCAAACTGATCAGTTCCAAAAGTAACTTCAAAAACATTCTCAAACCATAATAGATACAAAAAACTTGAAACAAAGGGACTTTAGATGAAACGAAAATGAATACTGCAATTTTCAGTAATACAGTTTCAACATGACCCTTTTCGAGCAGGGACGAGTTGAACTAGGAAATAATACAAATAAATTCTTACCATTGTAGAATGGAGCCTTAACGATGCCATGCTTATTGTCAGAGGTAAATAACATTTCTTTGATCCCATAATGCTTCAGTAGCTGAAATACAAGGTGATTGAATATAACTCTTATGAAGTTGATGCAAGCTGATGTGGCTTGATGGATGAGCTGTTAGGCTTGTGCCTGAGAGGTTCTAGGTTCGACTCTTGCCATGCACAAATATCAAGTAGTAAATAAAGCATAATAAGAAAAAGAATAGATTACCTTTTTCAGAAACAGCAAATGTTCCACTTCATCACTGTACGAGCCAAATTCATTCTCAATCTGAACAGCAATGATGTTTTTTCCTTTGGAATACTGAGAAGTAAAAATTTCATCTCATCAGAGACAGAACACAAGGAGTGTAGGATAACACTTACATATGCCTTTGCAACACTTCCTTTGGAAGTTTAAAACGCATAACACATTAGGAAAATTTTTATAAACCCTCCACGTACAGAGGTAAAAGATCAAGGATAAGTCCACCTACAGTGGTCACAAAATCAATATTGACAAAACAGAAAACTTCTATATTTTCAAATACTCAATCATTGTTTAAATGCTATGATGATCTAACATTAATTACTTTAAAGATACACTGTACTCAAAAACAATAAAACCCACAAAACTCTATTTTTAAGATACTAATTTTAACATTCAAATGCTCAATATGATTGCTACGAAATTATGTATGTTAACATTCAAATGCTCAATATGATTTCTACAAAATTATGTATGTTGCCCACTTAAAAAAAAATTGCACACAATGAGAACAATGAATTTTGTATGCAACTAAATGCAAACCATGACTGAGCCAACTAACTGGTACAAAATTGAATATCATTAAAATTTTGATAAAATCTGCCATAGCATTCAATATTGCAAAAAACATTGTCTCTATACCATTTGATTTAATTAAAGTCATTTTTATGATAATATTGTGACAAAAATGTTTTTTTTTTCAATCAATATACCTGCATAGGAGCTACATATGGTATTAGTTTTGAGAAATATTTCTGAACAGCTTTCTTGTATCCATGGTAATTACTCCTAACAATCATATCAGGATCTTTCAGCAGCCAACTGTAAGAGAATGACAGTTTACACTATAACAAGTAAAAAAATAGGTCCCAAATACTCACCTGGCATGACTTGTACATTCATCCTGATAAGCTTATTTCTTATACACATGATTGAACAAGACAGAGAGCAATTTAAAATGCTCAATTATTATTCAACTATAGTTCAAAGAGGAAATGCATATGCACATATTTCTTGAACTGTAGTTGAACAGACCATTTCAGAGTTTCATTTCTTTTATTATAACATCTTAAATTTAAGTGGAATTGTTTGTCCGTAGGCACTTGACTTGAACAATACTTTTTTTTTATTTGTTCAAGCAGAGGGATTATGAGTGGACAAGCCAAAGGGAAAACAATGATATCTACTCTACACATAAAAACAAATTTGCACATCGATTTTTAATAAACGAAATTTTATAATTGAAACATCAATATCTGTCGGTAGTTACATGCTTTTCATGGTACTAATATTTAAGAATTTTAAAGCGTAATCGAAAACTCTGAATTAATCTATTATACATCAAGTATACATCAAAAGTTGAATATATATTAAAATCTTACAGTCATGTTTATGGTCGAACCGATCCGTATTTGCCAGAATTATACTTCTCTAAGACACACTCAAACTCACAGTGTCAACATCCTATCTTCTAGACCCAGGGTCAAGACTCAAAACCATGATCAAATAAACACACCTGTATGAGCTATGCTTCTACGATCACAACTACTCTTAGAGAAATTTCTCTGCTTCTTATTAAATTTTAATGGATGGTCATTTCTTTGTCTTGTCTACTGTCTAGTTCTGCTGAGATTTTGAGACTGTCTGTAAGTATACTGGCTGCCACCATGTAAGTTAAATATTCCTTGTATGGCATTAAATATTGACAAAAAGAGAAATGTAACCACCTCACCCTCTTGTATAAGCATTCCTGAGCTTGTTTAGATGGCAATTTTTTTAAATCAATCAATCACAGGTGTCCAAGTAGTTGTCTTAATCATGACGATAATGTCTTCAGAGAAATGACGGCTGATGTTTGTGTCAGGTTATCAATTAAGATGAATGATTAATTAGCATGCTCGGTGTGTGGGGCATAAATTCGAATAACCAATTGCTTGCTGTCTACAAGTTATTTTGACATTTCTCTATGATTAAGAAAGGGCTTGCTCCACTACACTACACTCTGCCCAGTTTGAATCATATAGGAATGCCAAAGTAACTTCTAGACTATATATAGAATGCATCAAGGATCAGAAATGTTTGTTGAAATAGACATGGCATACCTTGGCAGTCCTCCAAAGTCCCACTCCGCACAAATATATGGTCCAGGCCTCAGAATGACATACAGACCAACTTTATAGGCCAAACTGATGAAATTCCTGAATTAAAATACACAGTAATTAGAACACATCAGAACTTTATTTTAATTTATGATTTATACCTAATCTAACAATATATGTTTACTTCTTTATATCTTGTGCAAGATTAAAGACATCTCAAAATTTAAATCTATAAAGGTCTCACATTACACATTTGTGAGATCTAACTGTCTCACCTGAGATTTAACTGCCCCTCTACTCCATCAAAGTCATATAGTCCAGGAACTGGCTCATGGAGATTCCAAGGGACATAACTACAGAAAAATAAAGTACATTATTAATCATATCTATTCTCTACGATAATTTCATGTGCTTGGTGATAGCCTCTACCTGATGCAATGCACAGAAATTGATATATATATATTTTTTTATGAGACCCACTCAAAGGAGTGAGGGATTTTTTATATGCCACGCCTACCATGACACGAGACCTCAGATTTTCTGTCTCATCCAAAAGACAGAAGTATGCCTATGGTGGAAGTCAAACTCAGGACCTCTCCATCACAAGCCAAGCACCTTATCTACTGAGTCATGCTGGCTTTGTTCTTTGTGGTATTCATAAACAGAATTATAGGGATATATCAGAGTACTGGGATAATTTTAAAATGGGTAGAGACTTTTATTTTCTGAAACAGTATTCAATAAATAAATCAACAAGGCCTTGTATTCATACACTCTACAGAAAGGGTAGATACATAAGGAATGTTGTATTTTTGTTTTTATCAAGGTCAACATTTACAAAATTTCACTGTTAACATGCTACTCAGTTCTCTTCTAAGAGAAGTCTCTTTAAAAGCAGCACCAAGGCTGTTATTTAGTCATTAATGATTAAAGTTATAACTGTTACAATAAAAATCTGGAATAGTGCTTTTTGGACATTTGAACTTTTCAGAATTTAAGGGAAAAAGTCCTTTAGTAATCAGCAAAAAGAAAATTCATTTTGACTAACTTCCTGGAGAACAGCAAACAAACAATTTCTTTCAGAAAGGCTCAACGGAAGCAAAGAATGAAGTAAAAAAAATTAAATTTTCATATCAAAAAAGAACTGCGAGAAATTAAAGTTTGGGTTTTTTCTTACGTTTCCACAGTATTAAGTCCACATGCTTTTAGCTTCTCTAATGTCTCTCTCCACGATGTTGGTGGAATTCTAAAATAATGCACTGCACCACTCAGTATTCGAAATGGACGGTGATTGAGGATGAGTTGCCTCCCTTTAAATGACAGACTGCCATCGCTGCGATAGGGTTCCTGCTGTTTGACTTTACGCTGCAGATCGTCATCAATAAAATCTAAAAGTATATTATTTCAAGAACATTTGTTAACATGCATAATGACTGTGCTTTGATTGAAGGCCTTAAGTTGTTACTTAAATATTACAATAGTTGTACTGCTTTTCATGCACCCGGATCAACAGACTGGGGGCATATTCTTTTTGTCCTGTCTGTCTGCTTGTCTGTCTCTTTCTTTGTTTGTCTGTTGTCAACTTTAATCTTGGCCATAACTTTTGAACTTCATATTTCAAATGTATACTCAACTAATGAAGCCCTTTCAAATGACGCCATTGATCTTTCGACCTTGACAATGACTTTCACACCAAAAATAACTTTTTGGACTTTGTTGCCATTGGGGGCATTAGTTTTTCACAAACACAGCTTGTTTTGCATGTCTTTGTTAAAGAAACTAGATGTGTCAGTGCACCTCGATTGAGGTAATGCCCCTAATGGCTGCAAAGTTTTTCAAGTATGTGTTTTGGAAAGGGACTTATTTTGAGATATGGAGAAATATAGGTCCAAGGGCTATAACTTCTAATAAAATGTTTAGATAGGATTTCTCTTACAACATGCATATCTCCATATCATGATCTGTACTTGTAAAAAGTTTCATTAAAATCCTCCCAAGGGTTTAGGAGGATCGAGTTGTGAAGACAAAATGCTTGACAGAATGATGGAATGACGGCAAGGTGCAATGCTATATGCTCCTGGCCATATATGGCTGAGGCATAAAAACTGCCCTAATTATATTTTGATTGAATATTGTATTTCAATGAATTTCTTTACTTCTCGTCAAACAAAAATAATGGAAAATTTGTAACACAGAACTTCTGTACTAAATGGAATTATAATAAAATATGTGTAAGTTCTAAACTTTGATAAAAAAAATGTGACTTATAAAACTGCATAATGCAAAGGAGACTTGAAAATACTGCAGAATTAGTGTGATTCAGGTTTTATGGAGATAATCCGCAAATGTTCCGGTAATTCTAGTAAACGTGATCAAGTATAAAATTCAATGCATTTAAGGTATTATGCAGAAATGGAACAAAATACAGCGATAAAATTACACACAACACACTGAGAATTTAGGTGTAAATTTATGTGTCCTTGTTAACACCTTTGTATATAATCACAGCGTTTTTGTGCAATTTCTTAATTTACATCTGGACTGGGTCCACTTTGTTTTGTATTAAAATAACAAATCACCAGCTGACCATTTCAAAAAAATTCATATGAAATTTTTTAAGTATTTTGCACAACCTTTACCAAAATAGAATATGACTTTACACTTCAGTATGCAGAATACTTTTGTCGTATTTTGAGATGAAAAATATCATACAAAATTTAATAATTTCCAATTCAGATTCCCCCTATTTGCAAAATCTGAAAAATAATCCTTGAAAATTTTGCAAGCATCTTTTTCAAATGACCTGCTGGATTGCACTGTATGGAAGCAGCTGTTACTTTATCACTGTGGTGCTCACAACAAATTTTCCATGGTGGACAGTTGTTGAGCCTTGAAAATCAAAGGTAAATGCAGGTGCCAAAAAAAATAAACATCTCCTGTTAAACTAGCTACACTTGCTATGAATTTCTGAGAACCCTTCACTTTACACCATTGTGGTATCACCATTGTACGACATTCCATTTAATGCCGTATGCCTCATATATGATAATTTCAAAACATAAATAATCAAAGAAATATATATATAAAATTGTTGAAATTACCGAGGCTTTCTGCATACATCCATTTTGGGACTGCATACCATGCTAAGAAAGCTGCTACAACGATCACCAATGCCCCTCGCTTGATATGTTTCTGAGTTATCTTAATCTGAGTCATCTCCTCCAAAGAACTGAATTGATACAAAAGTATAAGGTTTCAATAAATACAAATACAAAAGAAATGGTATCAATGACTGTTTCTGAGTAGATAACGCAAGTATTTTGTCTTTATAATTCTAACGAGACCTACAAGCAACTAGAGTAAAAGAAAATCATTTAATTTTACATGTAACACGCATTTTGATTGGTTTCAAAATTAGTGGTATATCTCAATCAAGAAATTTTTTCTCTGACTAATTTCCCGCGTTTTCCTAACTGTGACGTCAGTTTCTACACCACTGTGGCAGAAATTTATAGATGTTGAGAAATAGTGCAGACACATATAATGCACCAAAATCTGAGAACATAAAAAATGTTTGAAAGGAATTAAATGACAAGGAATATATCTATTTTTTTTTTTTCGTTGGATGGAGATATACCACAAAAAAAGGACGGTAAACTTATAAATCATGTGCTACGCACAATGATGCAGTGTTCCTTCCTTTTTATTGTGGTATACCTCCATCCAACGAAAAAAATAAGATTCTTTCCTTGAATGAAGCTCATTTTAAAAATGACCAAAACAAGCTTTCTTCCAGGGTATGTAGAAGTTGACAGAGATTGGGAGATAGTGATTCATTGAGTTTACAGTAGTTCATAATGTCAGATCCAAGCATAGTACTTGGGTCTGAATTCTTACTAAAGGGAATCAACGGAAATTGAAAAAATATATAAAAATAAATTATTACTCACAATTCGATGTCATTCACTTGCTTACATCCAAATCACAATGCTTCTAGTTCTATATTAGCCACAAGTAAAGGCCCTATCATTCATATAGGGCCACTACTTGCGGCTAGTTCTATATATCAGAAAGTATTTTGGATAAAAAGCTCATAGCATTTTTCAACAATTTCTATTTTTAGACAATGGTAAATTTAACTTTGAATGAGAATAAGAAAGAGATTTGGAGAAAGAATGGTAAACACTACATGCCACAGAACTAATATACATGTAGTACTTTCTCTTATGCTGACTTCGAGCCTATTAAAGGAATTCAAACTTTAAGTCTTTTGCTTGGGTCTGACATTTTCGACTAAGTCTACAGCACAGAAATCTGTTTGAGTTTAGCTTCAACACATGTATATCATTAACACGTAATAAACCACCGAATAATGATAAGCGTGTAAGATTAGACCACCTAATGGCACGATATATATTCCGATGGACAATGCCTGTCAAAAATCAACACATCGTCTGACGTCAGGGTTGTGCTTAAGTTAGAATTGGCGATATATTCATCCCGAAGTCAGTTTAAATGCGTCATACTCCCTCCATGAAAGTAACAGGCCCTCAAATGAACTTTCAATATGTAGAAATTATGCCTACATAACACTTAGGTCCGTAGACTGAGTGAAAAAGTCTCCAGAACCAAATGCTATGTCGGGACAGTCTATGTACACATATATCTACATCATATGAACGCAATGTACCGTTTACCGAGGCCGGACGAAGGCCTGTGCTGGCAATCAGTATTTACATAATTTTGCAAGACGTCGTGCAGATGACATAAGTGCACACAATACATTATATCCCTTTACATAAATTTCTAAATAAATACCTCCTCAGAGATCTTTCATTTCCTTCTTAATTCATTACAATTGCATATAACTTAAAAAGCGTAATTTCCTCAAAAAGTCAAACCGGAATACCCTTTTTATGTAATATTCCAGAAAATCTAAACGGACATTTCTATCCGGTTTCAAATTAACATACATCTTACTTAGCTCTAAACTACATTTACCTTCAATAAAATTGAAGTCTCTGTATCTATTGCATTTACTTTGTTGATATCATATTCAAGTTCTTTGGCAACTATAGCCTTCGCTGCATTTATAATTCCTTTCACATACTGACTCACATCATCTAAGTACAAAAACAGACATTATAGGCAGGGAAAGTGTGAAGAAAGGGATAATAGAATAAACGATGATCAATCAATCAATCAATCAATCCATCGATTAAAAAACTATGAATGATGTATTATAGAACCATCAAATCAAACGATAATTTTGACAAAGTAGTAAATGGTAAAGGAAGAACACGACAGAATGAGTAGAAAAACGAACGAACGTAATGCCCCCAATCTGAATATTATTCAGATAAGTGTATAATATTATGTACCTTGGAAGTTGTATTCCCGATGCACGATTGCAGTAGTGACGACTGTATTGGGCCCAATGAACCTAAGTGCGCTGTTTAATTCAGTGCGGTCTGCTCTTACAATAATAATTTCAGTTTGGGAATTAGGCTTATTCCTTCTCCCTAGACGCAAGCAGCCTGTGTTAGCGATAAAGGATCGCCAACATCCAATGATCTATACCAAAGCAGAATAGGCCAAGAATCAAAGTACAAGTATAGACAATGCACAATCTAATAAAAACTATTCACATGTACCGACATATTTTTAACAACAGATATATTTATAAAGAAATCTTCTAAATATTGTTTACAAGAGATTTATCAAAGGTGAGATGATACATCGAGCTCCGTACGACACGATATATACTGTAACCCAATCGGCATTCAAGACTAGGCCGTCGGACTTCTATTGGACAGGAATAAAACAATGTATTTAAAGAAAACCTAGCTGTAAAGACGCATAAACCCTCATAAATATAACTTACCCTCTTTTTCAGTTTCAATCCGCACCCAAAACGGCTTGAAGTTACTTCTATTCCCATTTTATGTCTCAAAGGAGCGCTCTCCGACATGAAACAGTGAACGTTCACGACGTGACTGTGACGTCATTGATACGTATCTAGCGTAAATTCACGTGACTTGGCCTTCGGTACTCATTCGGAGTTTTGGTTCCGTTCTGAGTAAAGACAAAGTAGTTCCTAATGTTGTTATCAGGCATCCTTCCCCCTATTTTTTCTTTTCTTTTTCTTTTTTTTTTTTTTTAATTTTATTCTTTTTCATATCTATTTTTTTTTTTTTTTTGTTAATTGATTTTAATGTTTTTGTTTTCATCCTTATTTTTGTAAAAGATTAGAATGCAAAGAGGGTTCCTTTGTCTATAACAATCAGCAAATATTTTTGTCTTGTATTGTTTTCTAATAAACGAGGGAAACCTACAATTAGAAAGACTGTACACTCTTTTTTGACAAATGTCCACCAACATGGCCTTATTCCCTGTGGAATATGGTGTCTGGCTATTTTGAGTACATGTCCATAACAATTATTCGTTGGTTTCGAATTAAATATCTACATTTGATTTTATAAATGGGAAGTAACAAGAAACTTTTTCAACCCAATGTGGTTTTATAAATAGGATATTAAAAACAAGAGGCCCAAATAGCCTATATCGCTCATCTGAGCTCATGAGAAATTAGAATATATTCAATGTTTCTAACGAAAGTATCATTTCAAAAAATGTATTAAAAAATAATGATTAAAAATATAAATCAATAACAGGACGTATATAACACATGTGTTATATACGTCCCTGATAAATAAATATAAAATATTTAAAAAATAAATAATCCCCTCCCCATAAACAACGACCAGCACTACACATCATTTTAAAACACTCAGAAAATACCTGAAATGTGCAAAATATGACAGAATCCAAAAAGATGTCAAAAGTGATATAACTTGATTCAGGAAGAATTGATGGATTGATTGAATATAGTTTTAAGTTACTCCTCGATTATTTCAAGTATATGGTGACGGCATATCTGCCTGATGCTGCGATGCATTGCATAGAAATTTAGACCTTTGCAACGGACCGACCCGAAGCAGTGAGGGATTTTTTACGTGCCACGCCTACCCTGACACGGGACCTCGATTTTTACTGGCTCATCCGAAATACAGAACACCGGTGCGCCCAGGGCGGCAAAATTGGGAAAAATTTGAAATGATTAAATAACACTGATGTACTTTATATAATTCATTTATTTAATCATTATACATATAAAACACACTCTGCCACATAACGATTTTGAAGAAATTAAATAAATGGAAAGTTAACCAATGGATGGACGATCGGACGACAAACACCGAACAATGCAACATGAGAAAAGTTCCTTTCAGCCTTCGGCTCAGGAAATCTAAAAAGTCAAGTGAGTTTACAACAATTACATCCAGATATAAATGTAATATCTTTGAGACGGGGCCAGAAAATCCAATGAGTTAGCAAACAAAACAAACAAATACACTGTATTTTTTTTACGTTAGGGATTGTTTATTCATTCTCTCCATGTCCGGCACTTTTTTTTTCTGTTTCTTTTTTCTTTGCATCACTTTGGTTTGTTTTCGACTCGGCAACAATAGTTGCTATAGCTGTTTCTAGTTGTTTGTTTACGAACTTACAAATTACTTCTAGATAATTAAAAATGACATTGATAAATTAAATCAGTGAATGAAATGAATGAATGAAGAAGAAAAAAGGAATGCAAGAATAAAAACACATTCATTTACACATTTATATGATACAGGTATGGATTCATATATCTATACAAGCGCAAGACACGTCCCTATTTTTATGATGGATGAAAAAAAGGAATGAATAAATGAATAAAGGAAGGAAGGAAGGACTAGTGTGACTATGTCACTAAAACAACGTACCACGGAAGCCATCGGTGTTCCCTGGAAAAGGCAAGAAATTTTTTACAGAATATATAACGGCTTTTAACGGCCTTATAATAATGACTTAGTAACATATACCTGCATTCTGCTGCTCTGTCACAAAAGTCTGTTTTACTATCACATATTCTGTCTGAGGCAGAGGTCGAGTTACTGGAACTGTACAGAAATAAAATGGATGGACGGATGAATTGATCGATAGATCGATCGATCGATGGAGGGAGAGAGATGAAAAGGAGGGAGGAGAAGAGGAAGGAAGGAATGTTAGATCTGTAAAAAGTTCAAGACGAAGAAGTTTAGCATGGCAAAATGGAGATACATGTGATTTGATGCCTCTACATTGGTAATCTCTTAATAAAGTACCAAGAGTCTTCTGAGCGAGATACGATACAGTTCCCCATTTGTTTCAGCTTTTGGGGTGTATCTTTATATCCAGTTTGTATTTGGATAATTTCTTTGGCAACTTAACTCAATGTCTGCTCCATTCATCCTGTCCATTCATTTGATGTCCATTCCACCATCGTATCACCTTCATATATATTTATAGTGTTGTAATAGTCTAAAAATCAATATACAAACTATAGATGAGAAGAGTGACTCCTCGTTTCCTTCAAGGGTTATCAATGAGTTTTGTTTCCTTTGTAGCCGACCCTCCCCCCTTTCCAACACACACACATGTGTTTATTCATTTATTTTTCTATTTATTTACACACACACACACACACACACACACACACACACACACACACACACACATATATATATATATATATATATATATATATATATATATATATATATATATATATATATATATATATATATATATATATATATATATATATATATATATATGATTTATTCTTTTATTTATTTATCATTATTCGAGACATCTTTAAGCGATGTCTAATCCCAAAACGGCTAAAACACAGTATTCATGGACAAAAGTGTCTCATCAGGGTAAAAAAATCAACTTTCTTGCAGTGCCTTAACATTCTAAGTATCAAAAGTTTAACACCTAAGTCATTCAAATTGATATGCGTTTCACTTCAGCAGCTGTTACAATTTTTTTTTTCTAAGCTTTCTAAGTACAGGTCACCTTTCGGTTACGGACACTACAGCAGGTATATAACAAGTAATATTTTATTGAAAGCAGGACTCTTTTATTCAAATTAACAAAGAAATGTCAAAATTGTAAAACAAACAACATTATTAAACCACCTACTCTCCCTAAAGAAAAAAATTTGCACATTTTTTGGGTCATTTACCAAAACACAAAAAAATTTAAACAATTATACCAATAAACTTCAATCATAGTAAAAGAATCCAACATTGCTCAATGTGGAAAAGACATTTAGTGACAAATATAAACACTATTCTCAGAAGTTTTTCAACTTTGAAGTGGATACTGTGGACGGTATACAATTTTTCAGTCAATTTGTACACAACAGAAATTATGTCACTTTGGTTACAGACACTACACATTCTATAACACCCATATTATACTAATATTTTAATGAAAAGAAGACTTTTCTATTTACATTTGCATTGAAATGTGAAAAATGGAATTCAAACAACATAATATCAATACACTCTTCCTGAGACAGTATTTCAAACAAACAAAATTAGCATTTTCTCACAGATATAAATTTTAACTCTCTTTTCTTCAACAATAATCATGTAGAAGACTTTTCTTCCTCATAACTCCTTGTTAAAAACACACTGACTAGCATGAAGACTATTCATAGAAGTTCAAGTCACTCAACCACTTTTAGCTGTTTAAAGCTAACAGGATAATGGTTTGTCACTTTGGTTACGGACACTACACCTGTAAGCTAGCCATGCTCCACTTTCATGTTTTCTACTTGAAACATGTATGATTGTGTATTTTCATAACATCAACGTTAATGGCATGTAATTCATCTGTTTTGAATTTAGAATGGCCCCTTTCATTAACAAGTGGAGGGTTTTCCAGTTTTGCAAGGATATTTTCTTTGCGCTCTTGAGACATGTCTTTCTTTCTTAGCAAAGCCTTTAATTCAGGATCCGAGTTAGCCATCTGTTTAACTTTTATTCTTTCCTTCTTTTTTCTATCCTCGTCTGCCTTCTTCAAAGCATCATAATTTGTAGGGTTTTCTGTTTTCTGACGATTTCTCCATGCCTTAACTTTTAGTCTGTTTTTCTCTTTTTGCTTTTTTACCTTGTCTTCAACCACTTTATCCTCAGCAAGCTTTTCTGGTTTTCTGGGTCGCAGTGAAGGTTTTCTGTCCTTTTCTGTAAATTAGAAAGAAAACATAGATATAGCTATTTTGCTGTCTGAAAATCACAATCATTTATGCTTTCCCCCCAATTATTAAGTCCATTTTTCTAAAGCTCATGTTACAGCAATTCTTCTGGATAAAATCCATCCATATGGGCTATCAATATCTTATATTGGTATAATTGATTGAGTATGGACACAAAATTTGTGTATGACATAATAATATATTTGTCTTGTGAAAATTGTTGTATTCTGTAGTGTCTGTAACCTTACAGACAGCACCATAAAATATATCTGAAGCCTAAAAACACTGCATTATATAGGCATGTACTATGTAAATATTCTGCATTAATAGCAGTTAATTGCATACAGCTTTGTTTGAAACAATTTCTGTCAATATTTGCCTCATAAAAGGATTTCCCAGTGCAAACAGGAGATCAGATTGTGGATTGAATGTCATCTACATTCTCCGAGGAAACAAAGTAAAGGTTTAATTCTCCATGTTTTATGCTTGGCCTCAATAAAACAACAAAACAAGCATCAGAGTTTAGTAAGCACATGTGGGAAATGGGTGCATACAGGGCAGCATATTTTAGGTTACGGACACTACATAATATAATAAATACCACTTTAATGTACGTTTATACAAACCTTGGTCATTACTAGAGCTTAAATCTTCATTTGACTCCATTTATCAGGGTTTCTTGCTTCTTTGAAATCACCTACAACTCGATACTGAGCATCAGCTATTCTTCAATTACCGTAATGGTAATGTGTACTTTTGTTTTTCAAAACTACTCATTTGGATAATGCAATCGTTTTGCATCATACAATTATTGTATCAGCCACAATATACCATTAAAAGATGTATGAATATTGGCATAATATTGTATTATAAAGAATGTGTTTGTGCAAGCAATGAAGTAAAAATGAAAGCCTATCATAAAAAGGTGAAATTTAATTGCAATTTTTGGGGAAAAATTATGTAGTGTCCGTAACCATTATAACGTGAAAAAAATAAAGTTTCAAGTTCAAATCAATACAAATATTTTTGTATTAGAAACTTGCAAATTGAGAATTATAATATTCTTGAATATTCCATTTTTATTGTAAGTGTATCCTCAGGTAAAAAGCCCATGGTTACAGACACTACATATAAGTCATTTTTCACTTTTAAGCTTTTTAATGCCCAATTTTTTTAAAGACGCAACTTATGAAAGGCGATACATGCCAATATTTCAAACAATGATCAAACATGAATCTTGAAAAATAACAAACATTTGCAAATTAGTATGTTTTCTGTTTTTTTTCAGGCATATAACACAACATGTCTGCTCTGTTTTTAAGAATTTGACAGAAGCACATGTTTTTGTTATTCATTCATAACTTTCTTAATATTTGGCCTATTTTTATGAAGCAACCATCAAAATTTATGATAGGAAATGCTCTATAAAGTTCTGTTAATGTAATTAGAAAACAATCCATAGATAATATATTAAATTTAGTTTGAAATTATAAAATATTGAAGTGAGACAGCATAACGCCCAAAAATTGCTATTTTGAGGGCATTTATATTTTCATAACTTAAAAACAAAGTTATGAATCAACCTGAAATTTGGTGGCCATTGGGAGTGATCACTATTACATAGTTTAAATAAAAGAAATTAACTGTAAATGCTAAAAATTATTTCTAAACTGTATATAACATCATAGATTTTAAAACTAGACAAATACTGTGTTTTAGCCGAAAAGTGTAATACATGTATATTTTTCCAGTTATTTGACGTCATAGATCATTAGCTAAAGTTAATTCCCTCCAGCATATTTAGTAAGAAGCGACTGGACAGAACACCCCCCCCCCCCTTTCATGAAAATATCTCGCCCTCGATATTTCGAGCTATGGTCGAACATTCGCACGTTTGATGAGAATTTGTTATGCAACTCTGGACCTTTGGATTTGCAGAACAACGCTCTGGATTTTTTTCTTATTTATTTATCATCATCATCATCATTATTATTATTATTATTATTATTATTATTATTATTATTATTATTATTATTATTTTGAAAAACAGGAAGGGGGCGTGATTCAATTCTTTTTTATTTATCTATTTTTATTGTTATTGATGTCTTAGTTGTTTTTAATTTATATCATCATCATCATCATCATCATCATCATCATCATCATCATCATCATCATTATTATTATTATTCAATTTTACAGTCGTATCACCAGATGGAGTCAGGAGGAAACGAACCTCGTACGCAGTTAAGGAATGTATCTCCTATTAACCCGAAAATTGTTATAAAAAGCATGTAGATCTACGTCAGCATATCATATCGACCCACATATGGTAAAGAAACTTGACCTTGATATGTAAACACGTGGTAGTCAGTATGTTAAAAATAGATAGATCTACCCGGCTTTTAAGTCCTTATATAGATATCCGACGTGCACAGAGACATACACTGCTTGAAAGCAGAGACATATATACATATGTATATATTTATGTCTCTGTTGAAAGCAGTTCGAGCATGTCATCGGGTCGGAGATTGTATTTCGTATATATGATAGTTAAAATAATAAAAATGATCGTTCATAATTTCAGTGCGGACACACGTTACTTATTCATTGCAGCAAGGACTTATATGTTTTGATTGCGGTGGCGGATTTAGCTGAGGCATCACTGTGACCCCCACCCCCGCCCCAACGTACGGCACCGCGACAGTCGCAGAGTTAATTTGAATTCATGATGATTAATCAAATGGAGATGTGTTTCTTTCTTTATTTATTTTTACACACCATATTTTCATATAGGCCTTTATATATATGGTACAAACTTGTGTGAAATCTATTAACGCGTAGCGCCGGTTCATATAGGAAATTTGCCCCCCCCCCCTCCCCCACCCGGCATAAATAAAATGATGATCTCAGACTGCATCATTTTGTGTCACTTTTCCAAAATTTCCCAAGGGGGGGGGGGGGGTTGAGATCCCCATCAAACACCTACCTTCTGTTGGCGCTTACCCGGCTCTATCAGCGCTACGCACCTCAATGAAGCCTTCGAACAACTTCAATTGTTTGTTTGTTGCCTCCCCCCTCCTTTTTCACGGCATTATAGATTTCTGCATTTGCCCATGACAACCCCTCAACCAGACTTGTACCCTAGGAAAGATCGAATAGTTATTTCGAGCAATGACTACGAACCTCTGTGCGATGTCCTTATAAGGAGCTGCAACATTACCAAATATGGAAAACGAAAGGTCGAAGTTGAAAGTTTTAAACCAATCAACTTCGTAAATTAAAATGTAGCCATTTAGTTTGCAAAGCTAAAAAGAATCGTTCGAGATCGCATAATTTAAAGCCTTACCACTGCTTTAGAGACAGTGTCAGCCTGAAAATGTGGACTGGTTCGTTAAATGGGGGACCAGGCATGGAATGGAAAAAGGTAAACGGGAGATGGGTACCAACAATCCAAGAGGATTCTACTTTCGCTTTGCCCAGCCCCGCAGCTTTTCCGAATCACCCAGCTTTGCAGCCAAAAGATAAATGGTCGAAGAACAAGAGAAACTCCGATAGGGTTAATCACAACAATGGTAACGATTCACTACAGAGACGGTAAGAAACTACTTTGTGTAAAAATGGGGATGTGAAAAATAATCAGATCTTTAGATTTAGAGTATGCGCGAGTAAAGCCGAGTTACCTTTCGCTCGCTTAAATTTTTAGAGGAAAGTATACATTTTGAGTCTTGATCATATACCCTTTTTACATTAATGTAATATCTTATCAAGGCCATAATACAGATTTCGTAGATTCTCATCCAAATTTTCAGAAAATTTCAGGGGCGAGGTTTGAGTGGGGGTAGCCAGAGAAATATAATGTGGTTATATCACATATGCCTCAGGGAGAGGTAAATTTGATTTTGTAATTCGGAAAGAGTCATTTTCGTACCAGTGCACCTGATTTAAAGTAGGAACACTCCATTTTAGTGTCTTAAAAAGGTTATTTTTAAGGGGTGTATCAAAACAGACTCTCAGACTTTATCCATCACTGCCCATATACAAACCTGCATGATTTAATTAACTTAATTTTGTATTATAATCGCATCGTGTATCTAATTGTTTTATTGGAAATTTTCATATGATTGATTTATATTCATTGGTTAATTGGGACTGAAGTGATGAAATCTGCCCTGTCAATAAGTAAATTAAATATCCAAAATTTATGAAGCTTACCTTGTAGAAATAATGGAAAAGTCTGAGAGTTGTAATCCAACATTGCCATCAATGCTAGTAGTGTGACATCACATTCTCAAAATTGGACATCCGGTTATTTGATAATGGGCTTTCGGAACGTTTGGGGTGTCAAGCATCAAATTTTATCATAGAGAGCAATGTGTATTCCAAGAGGAATTTAGGTATAAAGGAATAATTGAAATATTTTATCATTCAAATAAGTAAATATTGAATTCATGTTTTACACATTTCAAATAGTATTTTATGAGAAAAACCCTTTAGAATTGATACGGAAGTACTTAAAGTTGTATTATTGCTTATGGAAAACCCAGACGAGTTTTACCCCAAGTGTCATAACCAGACTCGTTGGGTATCTACGTTAAAGACCAATATAGACAGTGATGCCATGCTGATTTGGAGAATGGCAAGACTCTATAGGGAAAACCAGTGATATTTTGTCAATGTGAGCACAACATGTAAGCCATTGAGCTGTGAGTGCCGCTTAATATATACCGGTAAAATCTACACAACATAGCCATAATTAATCACGGTAATGTTTTGTAGAAATGAAAGGTTTATGCAGACTGTACAAGAAGACCAATGGCAGCCAGTATTACGCCATGTAATGGGCACAGGAACTCTGGTAAGTAAAAACTGGATTAATGCATGTTTAATTAATTGATGTTCTACATTTGGGATCAATTTTTAACTTTATTATGTCTAAAAAAGTAACCGTGAAATAATTTAAGTACAAGTGTTAATTGAAATTGTTAATCTCAGACTTTTGACGTCACTATAGTTGTGATATACACTTGTAATGGAGTGCGAGGTACAGTAAAAGTAACTTTTCTTGGTACTTCTTGTTGCCAGATATGTCAAAAAGAAAGCTTACATATCCTCTCTCAGAAAATTGTTCATCAGGTTCTTGATCCGTTTCCACAATAAAGCACCTGAATCTGAAACTTTTGATCATTAAAATTTGTTCATGTGAGGTTTGAACTGCTAAGTAACATATATATCTCTTCACTAAAAGTCATAACAGTCTCTCACTTTCGTCAAATTTCAACTTCACTAAAACTCATACAGGTCTCCCACCCCTATCAAGTATCAACAGCTTCACTAAACCTCACTCCTCTCACTTTGTTAAGTCTCAGTTGGAAGTGTCACTGAAACTCACAATAGCTATCCTCCCCTGTCAAGTCTGAACTAAACCTAATCTCACTCGTCTCACCTTTATCAAATCTCAACTTTTACTATATCTCATTGAAGTGTCTCACTTCTTTCAAGTCTCAACTCAACTAAACCTCACTCGTCTCACTTTTGTCAAGTCCCAGCTTCACTAAAACTCTCACTAGTCTCTTCCCTGACCTCCCAGTATTCTGTTTTCCTTTACCATTCATTTAGCTGTCACAATAAAGATGAAATAATTTAGTTGAGATGTACAACAACTAGCAAGAAGAAAACAATGTATGATTTGATATAATATTTACAGAGGAGAATAACGTGCAGTTTGAGTGAAGGCATAAAGTTTCTACAACTGGATTCATATGCATTTAATCAGAGAGGTTTCCTGTATTGTGCAGAGGTTTGTATTATAGCAACTAAAATATGTTGCCACAAGAGGTGGCCCTCCTCTGATAGTCAGGACACAATTCTTTACGTTTGTAAACATGCAATTTTGATCAATGGTTCATTGGGAAGATTCAGTGCATTCCAGCATTAAAAAGAGCAAATATCATACATATATACAGGTAAACATTAAGCAAATGGCCGGTAATATTATTCGACCTCCAATCTGTCACTAGAAATCATTTCTACAACTTCTTTCAGATTTGCTGCATGGTTTGTTTGTATGTAGAATGAATCATCTACATTGTATATGTTTGCATAATTACATCTTGTGTGCAAATTCAAATGTGTAAATGATTCAGAATACATATAAACAAATGGACAAATTTAACACAAGTTGTAGAAATTAGACTGCATGTGTATTGTCTTATAGTGACAGGTCAGTGGAAAAGTCATTTTTTCGATCGTTTCCTTAATGTTTACCTATCTATATGTCCCATCTGATGCTGAAATGTGCTGAATTTTGATGACTGATCCATTTATCAAAATTGCAAGTTTATGCAACATAAGGAATTGTGTCCTTATTAGCTGTATTATAAAAATAGGACCACATCTTGCGGCTACTGTATCCTCCTTTCTCCATATTCTCTCTTGTGCTCTTCCTCTTGAAGGCAAATTTGGAATAAATCTATGATCAGTCCTTAACTTTTATTATAATTGATTAATAACGTCATCTTCAAGATAGGAGTCTGGACCGTCAGTTTTCAATATTTATGCACTAGTTGGGCCTCAAAATGAGGCAAAGGAGGGACACATCATCATCACTGCACTACTGGCAATTATACTAATGGATATCTCATTAACTGTGAATTATATTAAGGAAATTTGCAATGAATCCACCATCATTGATTTATTTAGCATCGTCAAAAAAGAAGTCTTCTTAGTGTATATGTATAAAATTTTCCCTGATAATTTTTGTAATTCTATGTAGAAACAAACTCTACACTGGGATCTGCAGTGACTACTGAAAATCTAGCTAAACCACCCCCAGAGGGTGAAAAATGTTCCCTTTCGAAACTGCTAGGTTTTGCAATTTAAAAACTATTTGAACAAACAAACATTGTTACCCATCAGTATATTTATGTATTTGTTGATTTATTTATGTTTTAACAGCAGATCATTAACGTGACAATGTAAACATGTCCCATTTTTTGCTATGATAAGCACATAAAATTCAAATAATGTCAGCCTGGATTGGTATCTTGAAACTCGTGCATTACCATTTGTGGTATTGGCATTGAGGAAGTGTGCCAAGAGTATTTGCCATTACAAACTGCATGTAGTTTCACCTATTGTGATGTACCAGGTAATATACATTGTATTATGAATCAATTAGATTACTTCTTGGGAAATCGCACTGGTCATATGTTTTGAATAAAGTAGCTTCATCTCAAAGATACAGTTACTTCACAATGAACTATGTAAAAGGTTTTTTCAACAGTGCATAAAAAGCATGAGTAGCAAATGAAAATATAATAGAAAAAATGTTAAGATTTTATTTTTATGATTGTTCTCTTTCTAGTTCTACACGTTGCTTCTCGAGAAATATATCTCCAATTTAAGTGGATACACACAGATTCACATGTTTCAGATGATTGAGAAAATGGTCGACCAAGGTATGTAATAATGCATTGTATCCATATTGACCTTTTTTTGTAAAACACCCCCTCAGATCGTTTTGGTGACTTTTCAAAAAAAAATTTCAATTTTAGAAAATGTTTGCCTTTACACCCCTCTTCTAAACACAGTCATAAGTGAAAAGACCCCCAAATTAAGAAAAAATATATTTTTATTTGCTTCTTTTCCATATGCTGTTGCAAACTTAAAATAATATAATTAATCCAGTTTTCGATAATTGAAATTTTGAAGCCTTTCTCATGCAGTAATCAGGGGTGTTGAATTAGGATCGCCCAACACCCAAGGCTAACAATTTTTCAGTTGTAGCTGGTGATGAGCATTTCAACAACTTTGTGTCTCTTCAATGATACTCGTGGTCAAATGTTGGAATTCTAATGATATATGTGTACAAATATTTGAAGAGCAAAATTAAAACCGAAGTGACCAAAAGAGAGAACCAAAGAATCAATCTTTGGACAGAATTTTGTAAAAGGGAGATACTCCTTAGTTTTGGAGTGATTTACAAAATTTCCTGACTGAAAATTTGGTGTATGTATTTCACATCAGTACAATTAAAAGCACTGATAACTAGACATATGATGCCCTCAGTGACTATCAGTCAAGGTAAATTAATCGAGTTAAATTTAGTTTTTTAAATAAATACTTGATACATGACCTGTCATAAAATTCTTGATCTTTGAAAAGCTTTAACTTAAAGATTCCTTCTCCTTAGACTGCTGATAACAAAGATTGTATGACGGAAATCATTAGGGTAAACAGTGAAAATTAAGCCATGAATTACATACTTCAAGCCCTTTTGAATCGAGAAATTCTTAACTCTATCTATATGTAAAAATCAGGACACTTACAATGACAAGACAGAAAAGAAACAAATGACACAGTGACGAAGAAAAATGAGACATATATACGTCAAAGCAAAACAAACCCGTTTTATGTTATTATTATTTGCCAGTGACTGCTATACGATACAGAAAATAATCTCATGGGCTAGTGATTTTTGGTATTCTTACTAATACTAGCCCTTAGACTAGTGTTATATTTTTTAAATTGAACATTCCTAAGTGACACATGTATTAGTTTATAGAAAACTTCAAATTTTCATCAACAAGTCTCCCCCCCCCAAAAAAAAAAAAAAAAATTAACATACATATTTCCTCATAATCCTACCCACATCTTAAATGTGAGTGTCTGGAACACCAAATGTACATCCAGTTAGTTCTTGTTAACTTAACAACTTGCATTTAAACATACTCATTTCTAAAGTCATGACTTGAATGAACTTAATTGCCAGTAGATGTTAAAGTCAAACTTCAGGTGATTTTGATAAGTTATAAGTTTTCCTAATACATGTACCATCAAATTTTATGCAAGAACTAAAAGCTAAATGTATTTTTGATGACGGCTGGTATAAATTCTTTTTATTATGATTCTGTCAGCCATCAAGAGTGAATTGAACATACCAGTTGTCAGAGAGATGATGAGGGTGGCGGCACTAGCTGTCCACTCAAGTCAGAAAGAGGTCATTGGGTCAAGAAGCCTTTGGAAGAAACACCAAGAGAAGATCAATAACAGTCTCGTCCGTTTACAGAAGTTTCAGTTCACAGAGGTTTGCATTCATATTTTTGTATTGGAATAAATGCGTACTTGAAGACTGTCAATCAAGCTTATGAGAGATTCCAATCAAATTTTACCAATTCTTTTTCAACAAAAGCGGTCAAACTTTAAGGTTTGTCACAAAGGAGTAAAGATACCCCTGGTTACCCTAAACAGACATAGATTTTCAGAAAAAGAATGAACTAAATTCTAATCTCACGCTGTTCAATAGGGATGTTGACACAATAGTATTCAACTTCATATCTACACAAAAACGTTGTACAGAAAATATCCTTCAAGGTATCACTCAAAATCTGTACATACCGCTACGCGTTCCACCATTGTGATTATAATCACAGTCTTTGCCAGAATTGTTTTTTTTGCTTTCAAAGTAAGAGAGAGAAACATAGGCTGGTGATTCATAAGTGTCCTTCCTAAAGAGATAGGTAAAAGATGTCGGAATAGCTAGTAATTTTCATAAAAAGTTACCCTTACTGTTTGGGTGGGTCAGTTGCATTGGTTGAAATGTTGTAGGTGCATCTGATAGGATGCTATTTCCATATTAGCGATATTAAATAATTAACACAAATGTTGACTTGATCTGAATCAGAATATTAAATTGAAGATTAATGATTAATGATTTGTGTGATTATTTTAGAGAGAAGATGATGGTGCACCATGTTTAATGGACATGCCAAAGGAAGCACTTCACAAGATTTTTTCACATCTTTCTGACCCTGCTGATATTGTGCATCTCGGTCAGACATGCTCTTACCTGAATGACATCAGCACAGACCCTTTTATCTGGAAAGGGATGGCCCTATTCCATTTCACTGAGAAGCAGTTACTTCCCTTTATTGGACAAGAGGAATTTTATGATCTGGAATGGTTACATATATTTAAACAGTGCAAAAAGTAAGTTCAGCATTTTTATAATTGGCTGACCTCAGCCACAGCCAAAGGTTAATTATTCCCATACAACACCGTTGCAGATGGGATTTAGTAAGGGTAACAATTGTGTGTAGGTGGGTGCGTTTGTCTCTCACAAAACCTAGTAGACGCTCTAGAAGTCAAGTTTTGGCCCTTTGCGGTTCATACCTCCATGGACGTGATTTTTCTGCGGAAACACGGATTTCCGTGGATTTTATTTTTAAAAAGTTCAATTTTGAGATCGATGAAAAAATTGAAGGGGGAGGGGGTGTGTGTGTGTTTGATTTTGTTCAGTACGGCGAGTAAGTCTCGTATTCTAACAGAATTTATTTAATAATAATTGTAAAGAAGTAAATAATATAATAAAACCGTTTAATATTCGTGGATAAAATTTGGCAGTCTCGAACGTTCTGGAAAATTAGGAAAGATAACTCGCACTTCTCAGGAAAGATAACTGGAGCCGGTCACAAAAGCTTTTTACAGAATTTTGTAAAGTTAAAAGCACCCCATGTATTAAGATTATAGTGAAAGCATGGAGGGAAAGCAGAAAAAGAAAATCAAAACAGTGAACTTTTGTCATCCTGGATATCATACATTTAACAAATAAATGAAACGAGTTTGAATAAGTTGTATTCTATAAATTTCTCAGATATCTCTAGACCCCAGACCCCTTGCTACATTTTCCTCCTTTTTCATCACCAGCCAATCACATCCCTGTACCTCACATGTAGCTTTTGGGCTTAAAAGGTAAAAGGTTGAGATGACTGGAGGTCATCATAGAAAAACATTGTAGACACTCTGAAAGTCACCGTTTGGTCCTATTGGGTTCATACCTCACATGTAACTTTAATATAAGGAGAGGAGGATCCCTATTGATTTTGGGATCAAAAGGTAAAAGTCCAAGGTCAGCTTAGTACCATGGATTTTGCTGCCATGTGAGGGGGTGCTACACATGGTGTTGCTATTATTTATTTATTATTATTATTATTATTATTCTAAAATAAGAATACGTGTCATCATATTCAATGTTGGGAAATTAAGTTCAATATTTTTACAATTCAGCCCTTCACTCGTATGGTTTTTATTTAATTCTAAATATCTACTTACATGTACACAGTAATATATTTTTATATTTAAATATACAATGTATATATGGATTCTCCTTAATATTCTTCTCTATGTACACGTTAATATAAGTTTTAAGTTGTGAGCAAGCGAACGTGGCTCTCCAGACTGCTTGACTACCATGTTCATGCAGTCTCGAAATTAAGTTCACGAGGAAATTTGCGTTAACGCAAGCACATGTGCTCAGTAGTCCTGAACGCATGAGGAAAGCAAATTTCCTGTTAAAGCGATATTAGCATATTGTTATGTTTACTGCATCTTACTGTATTCTATGATAGTAAAACAGATATTTCTTTTTAAGACTAAATTAATTACATATTATTCACATATATATGCCCGCGCATTGATAGATCGGGGGCATATTGTTTTTGTCCTGTCTGTTTGTTTGTTTGTCTGTCTGTAGTCAACTTTAACCTTGGCTATAACTTTTGAATTGTGATAGACAGAAATTTCATATTTGACATGCATACTCAGCGAATGAAGCCCTTTCAAATCACACCAAGGTCGATGACCTTTCGACCTTGATAATGACCTTCATGCTAAAATAACTTTTTGGACTTTGTTGCCACCTGGGGCATTAGTGTTTCACAACTTGTTTGATAACAAATTAACTCAAGTTACATGGTATTATTTAAACTGTTAGACCTTGGTGTGTAAAGGGCAAGCTTTTGGTTCAGATATGATTTTTCTTCTGATACCTGGATCTCCTGCTAAATATGAATATAATTCAATATGTATTTTCATGTATTAATATAATTGTATTTTACATTTTAGGAAACACAAAGCATTAAAAAAGATTTACGGAGATGAATTAGTATCATGCAGTAATTGCAGAGGTTTACATTGGCAGGTAAGAAAGGGGGAGTGTGGGATAGTATCAATACAAAATTTTATTGATGGTTACAGACAAATTCTAGGTCCTGACATTATGATATGGAGATTCTGTTAATACATTTCAATTTTACCATTATTGAGAAAAATTGAAATTAAAATCATGAAATATTGTTGTATTGTGTGGCCTGTTACTGCCAGGGAGATATACAGATCACATGTCTGTCTCACCAGCTCTAGCTACCTTCCAGGCTGCACATTGTCCCTGAACACTATACTTTTCATTCATTATGTTTTACTCACTTATGTAAAATGTGAAAATGATGCTACGTAACTTTGGTAGTGAAAACAATAGATCACAGCAGATGATGCAACGAGCGCCGGTAATGGTTGGTGATACCAGACGCTGACGATATCCATATTAAAGTTTAAAGATCAAATCAGAATCCGTATAACTGAAATCCTCAGGCGACATTTACACTTACACCTATTTCTTATCTTTTCAGATTGCTGGACATGAATGTCCAAGTATTCTAGACACACCCCCTGTCAGTACACCTGTGTCGCCACAGCAATTAGTGGAACTTTTTCGCCTCTAGTTTTAAAATTTGTACACCATCAGCTGAAAAGTCGATGTGACTGTTTTGCATATGGGGTTCAGTCACACATTTATAGTGTGAACACTAGTGTCATGCTTTTGTTTCCATTTAAACTTTCAGTCATGAAATCAATTTCAGACATGTAAACATCGGTGGCACAAAAGATTGGCTAAAATTGGTGGCCCAAAAGACCAAATCCCAGTAAAAATAAACTGATACAAGAGGTCAATAATATCAGTTTCAAGCTTATGAATGTCTGTAAATTTGGTTAAGTTTATAATGAGGTAATATTTATTGAATATGACCATCGATATGTTAGAATTTATAGACTTTTCTTGCTAGGTAGCCTGATTGGACAGTTTACTTGCTAAGTTGCTGGCCTAGCCTGATTGGTCCATTTACTTGCTAACTTACTGGCCTAGACCACCATCTGATTTCGCAGCATACCTCTAATCCTTTTACTCTGGAACATCATGGAGGATCTTAAGTTGCTCTATGGCTTCCTAACTATTTCTCTACAAATCTTTGCACACTTCCGACTTTAGTCTTAACATAGCTGTGTTACACCTGTACAAGGGAGGCTGAGGGGATTTATAAGAATCAATTTTGCTATGCACTGGTACAAAATCGAACACCTCTAGAAGCCTATGATGAAGTCCAGTAGACCAGTGGGTCTGTATAGCATTTAGTTCTTTCTAGAAGGTCAGCATTTCTGTGGTTCACATTTTAAGGTTGTAAGAATTACACACAAGATGTTTGTTGCTCATTTTTACTAAAATGTTATGTTATGGTTATAATAATTTTATGAATTCATGTATATTTTATAATAATATTTCATATTCATCACATTGCATGTCTTCTTTACTGTACTTTGCTTTTTAAAACTGAATGTAACATTCTGCATTTATTTTGATGAAGAACCAAAGTTTTTGAATAATGAATTGATTTTGTAAAGTTACAGATATATTATGAAGACTTAAAATGTGGATAATTGTTCTCATCTCAAGGTACTTCACCTCTCTGATAAGGGAGATGACTCTTTCAGTGACTGACAATAATACATGTACCATGAAAGAGATCATTTATTGCTATTAAGCTTCTCATTTTGCACTAGATAGGCTTTAAGGTGGACTGTTTTGAAAATTGTTCATTTTTCATTTAAAAACAAAAGGCCCCGGGTTTGTCTCTTGCCATGGCCACAGGGACTCCAGCTGTTTTTCGGATGAGATAGTATGTTATTTTGAGATCATAGGTCAAGGTTACAACATCTAGGTTCAGGGCCATAAACAAAGAAAATACTCAAATCATGAACTAAGATTTGAATTTCATGGGGTTTTATTCTATTCATATATATAAAATTAGGCCATCATGCAAAACGATCTATTTGAAAATTTGACAATGGAATAAAATAAAATGAAATAACTGATTTTTAAAAGGTATTCTATCAGTTTAATCAATTGATCCCTAATCTTAAAAGTGAAAGACCCCCACTCAGAAAAAAAATAAAAGAAAAACCCTTGCTGAATTTGTAATGATCTGTAGGTGACATGTATTGCTTCTGCAGTAATCTTGAAATGCTTCTTACACTTAATGAAGACAAGCTGATGTACAAAAAGTGTTACTGTGTCTGTATGTCATCAAGTTTTTATATTTATTTGTTCATTATTTTATTCTTGTTAATGATAATGATGAAAGAAATTTCCAGATTTCATTTTTGAGAGAGATATATTACCTTCACTTTCATAATATTTATCTTTATACACAGTTGGTTTTTCTCACTTGTACATATATTTTTGTCTATAATTTAATATATTTAACTGTTTATGTTGAGTAGGCTTATCAGCCTTAATTTTTGTTGTTTTTGATAATAAAAGTTTTGACTCAAACTATGTTGGATTTTTATTTTTATTTTGTGAGTGAATGTTAATCAATTAAATGATAATTAGCACACACATTTAATTAGCACAGCATTACAGGGTGCACTTGTGTTGTAATATGTTGAGCGTCAAGACACATGCTTTATTTTGAAGATCACACTGCTTTGTTAAAAACTGTACTCCTACATATCTCTAAATCTCGTGTTGTGTGAAATGCATCTTCCTTGTATGTACGGACATGTACTTGCACTACAGTACAGTACAAGTGTTTTGGAAAAATTGCACAAATCACAGTGGGAAAACACCCAAAATCACAGTGGGAATACAGATGGAAATTTACCTGTACTTATTCACGCCTTAGTTAATTGCACTGTGTATTGTGTTATTCTTGAATTTACACCTGCATGTGGCCCACTGTGATGGATGTAAAAATTACAAAACACCTGGACTGTATATCTTTGATGCTGGAGAAGTCTTTGTTGCTATGGTTACGATGGAATATTAGAATAGTCCTGGTGGTCATGCTGATTGGAGATCCTGTTAGAACCTGTAGTGTAAATTACAAAAAGTAAATGGTAGCATGTGACTTTATCACTTGCAACAATCTGTCACAGTGGACACATATATGAAATCAGGTGAAACCAGTGGACCATGTTACAAATGTTTTTACAAAATGTCTTGGGATTTTTTGTGACTTTTTCTTGATAAAATATGAATTTGAACTTCAGTTTGCAGAACATAAACTGTTTTGTTATATTTTGGAAAGAAATATATCATCACAAAATTAATTATTTTCACTTCATGTTCCCACTATTTACTAAACAATGAGTTGAATATTACAAAAAGTTCTTAACAAGAGTTGTGAGAAGACAACATAGCTTGCTGGTGGGGCATTGTCAGAGGGAAAGCATGTATTTCAATGTTCCTTCAATTCAAGGTCAACTCCAAGCTAAAGGCCAACAGTTAACCAGATGAAAGCTCTGGTCAAGCGTTAGGTATTCGATGAAAGGTCTTGACCTTTGTGTGAAGTATCAAAGCCCTACCCCTTTTGGTTCAAAAGATACAGTCCAGGTAAAAGTTTTTGAAAAGTAAATCAATGTCCAAGGTCGAGGTCACAAAGTCAATGTTCATAGTATCAAATGAAAGCTCTTGTCATGAGGAACGTATGTGCGAAGAATCAAAGCCCTACTTCTATTAGTTCAGATGATATTGCCCAGGTTAAAGTTTTTAAAACGTAGGTCAAACTCAAAGGTTAAGGTCACAAGGTCAAAAGTCATGGTATCAAAAAAGCTCCTGTCATGAGGAACCTATGTGTGAAGTATCAAAACCCTACCCCTATTGATTCCAAAAGATACAGTCCAGGTTAAAGTTTTGTGCACGAGGACGCCGGCGTCGAGGAGCTGGGGTATGACAATGGCTTTCCGGACATTTTGTCCCGGTGAGCTAAAAATTTCATAAAAATCTTTAAAAATGCCCTACAAGTGATTTTGAGCTGTACATTTTGTGTGGCAAGCCAAACCCAGAATGCATATCAAAAAGGTACATAAAGTATAGATCAATACTATAACATACACAGAATGAAGAGGTGATAGATTAGCCTACTTTATACAGATATAATCTATTACAATAAAGTTCGTCAATACATAATTAAATATTGCCACTGTAACATTCACCTTTGTTTAAATGAAGTATCAATTATTTCCCAAGAAATTTCTTTTTTCAATGTTTCTAATTTTAATATTATTACAATGTATGTTAATTGAAAACAATTTTAAGCGTATGAATCTGTTGCAGAAATGTCCATTTTGAGGTCAGAGAATGACAGTAATAACACTGTGCTTGACTAGATTGCAACAAGGACCCATAAATAAGGTTTATAAGTCATCGATTGCAATGCATTGAGATTGATGATATCTGTCTACCATCAGTTTATTAATTTTAAAACAAAATTTTCAAATACATATACATGCATGTACTTTATATTTGAGGTGACTTTGACGTGTACCGCTAACTTTATTAAATACTAGGTCTTTGAAACCTACATTTCACTGTTGAAAAGTTTGTCTGGAAATGTCAGATTTGCAGTTTTAAGTTGTTTCTTGTTTTAAGTTAAAACTTCATCTTAGAAAGTTGACCTACCTGAATTCAGTACTTCATACGTAAGAACGCTGGTATCGCCAGTTTGCAAACTATCGTATGTTTCTCTAAAATATAAACAATGGACTCGTATACAGGTTAACGTATTCATGTCCACATCTTAATGTATATATTCTTAATAATGCTACATTTGCAGTGGATACGATTATCCAACTGAAGTTTGATACGATATTCGTAAGAAACACATACTTACAATGCCAATGTAAGAGTTATCTCTCTTACTACTAAGATGTATTATCTTAAGCGTAATTTAACTTGAAATATTTGTTTTAAAAATGTGACGAAATGTAAGAACAAGAAAAAAAAATTATCTTACCTACTACAGTCAGCATAATAAAGGCGGGCCAATGTGGTAAATCCAAAGATCATGCGACATGCAATATTAGATTACATTTTTTCACATTAACATACATGTCAACCTCCAAGACCCAAAATGAGGGAGATCTTTCCCAAAAATGAGGGAGAATATGCATAAATGTAAATCGCGACCTTTTTCACCTCATTTGTGATACAGTATGTAAATGAAATGCAAGGTAGCATTGCAGTGATACTTTAATTTTCAATATTACACATTCTTATTGCTTATTGTTTAGGATTGTATTGCATAGTGGCTTTATTAACTTTCTGTATGACATGGTTTGATGGTTCATAGTCTGAAGACACAACAGTTTGGTTTTGCTTTGTAGCCAAGATGTCACTTATGGTATCAATAAAAAGGTCGTCGGAACGGAATTCTGTCTGTATGTTCTTAATGATTAACACTATATCTTTTTGAACTGGGCATTATATATTTAATTTTGCACCTCGTTACCAGGTCACAATTACTATGCTGACCGAATAATAATGTATCAATTTCATTCATGGTGGTTAATGCATTAAACCCGAGGAAGTTGTTTAGTGTGCGAGACACCCGAGGAGTTGTGACTGCCGTTCTAGAAGTTCTCCAAGGATAGACTAGTAGTCATGTGACATTGGATCTCTAAACTGACAGTCGGAGCTTGACTCCGATTAGTGATTCGGAGGTTTCCTAGGTGATTGTCTGCGTGGAGGGGGTCGGCGTGTACAAGACAAATTCATGAAACCGTGATACGCCAGGTAGGTGTCGCCACCATCTAAGTGAACAAGCTTGATGTGGGGTAAACCAGTAACAAAACGAATCCGACTACAATTTCTCCTGTAAGTCATGAATTTTGCGATATTTACGAACCTTGTCAATTTCAGCTCCACATCTGAAAAAAAGATTATGTTCAACATATTAGAAAAAGAGCTGTTTGAAATAAAACAATTAAGAAAGGTTTTTGGTAAATATTGCTCTTAATTCGATCATGGTGTAATTTGCCTTATGTTATGTAAACTGACTTCAGCTATTAGTTACCAATTCATTAGTTCGAGACATGTGCATGTTGTACAATTGGATCTTTTCGACATACAGAGGTATCTACCCTTTGGATACATATCTGGACAGGATAGCTGAGCCGTAAATCAAATCCATGGAAAGCGGTGTAAAATTATGGAAAATGAAGAGGAAACGTTAAATCTTCTATTCCTCGGACCAAAAATTTTTAAAGCAAACAAACAAACGAAATCAAAACAACAACAACCTCCACCCCCCCCCTCCCCCCCAAAGAAAAAAGAAGAAGAAGAAAAAGAAGAAGAGAAGAAAAAACTGTCAGTCCCGCTGTTAACGTGAAAGAGGTCTTACGACAATCACGAACAGTACATGTATTTTGGTTATACGGTAAAGTCTTTGCAGAGGCATGGTCGGTAAGCGCATGTTCTATTTAAGAACCACAGTCAATTTACGTGAAGAGTCGCCCGTCATTAGACGGTTATATCTGAGAGATATATTTAACTACAATCATTTCTACGATTGCATTCTAATGATGTTATTGCGATGAACCGATTCCGCTTCTTTTCCCTTTGTCCCTTCATGATATCTGACTGTCACAGAATCAATACTATACCTTTTCTGATCTTCCTAGCCAGTAAAAGACACACGGACCCAGCGACTACAGAAGCCACGGCAATGATACCCAGGAATACCATTCCAGCAACCACCCCTGGAGAAGCGGCAGCTAGTGAATATAAATAGTGATATGGTATATATACATGTATTGGTATGTAATTGATATAAAGATGAATCTATGTGCTTTTTTTGCTGCAATATAAACAAGAACAAAGACTGAAACATACGAAATCCCATTTAGGACCTATCAAAAATATTTTTGAATTTGATATAACGAATTAAATTTGTTATAACAAATTTGAAGAATATATGAATTTAAGAATTCGTTATTGCGAATTTAATTTGTTAAAACGAATATAAAAATCTGTTAAAACGAATTCAACAAATTTGTTATTACAGATTTAATTCGTTATGACGAATTCCTCAAATTTGTTATAACAGATTTAATTCGTTATAACGAATTCCTCAAATTTGTTAAAACGAATTAAATCCGTTTTAACAAATTCAAGAATTCGTTAAAACGAATTTTATCCGTTTTAGCAAATTCAAGAGTCTCGCCCTCGGCACACCGGTGTTCTGTCTTACGGATGAGAAAGTAAAAACCGAGGTCCCGTGTCACGGTAGGCGTGGCACGTAAAAGAGCCCTCACTGCTTCGGGTGGGTCCTTTGCAAAGGTCTAAATTTGTATGCAATGCATCAGGCAGATGCCGTCACCATATACGTGAAATAATCGTGGAGTGACGTAAAACAATAATCAATCAATCAATCAATCAATCAAAAAATCAATCAATATACAACCTACTTTCGTTTTCCATATACTTTACAATAAATGGAATCGGACTGGTAACTATATTACCAAATTTTGCGATGGACCGGTTTAGAATAGCGATCTCGACGTCATTATTACTACGCGCGTTGTGTTGAAATTAATCGATGTAAAATGTTTCTCTAAATTAAAAATGTTTTGATTTCATTCATTTTTACCTATATGATAAAAAGCTTATTGACTGTATATCGTGATCTATATTTTCGTTCTCGGTCTTTGCGCGGAGGAGAACCTCGCAGTTAAGCTCATTCCTCTGCCGCCGAAAGACCACGGGCGAAAAAATATATCGTGACATACAATCAATAACCCGTAAATATATAAATTTCTTCACATCATACACACATAAATAAATTAAAAGTTTAAATACCACTGGAAATTTGTTAAATGTCGGTGAACATTAATCAAAACCAACCATATCACATATAGAGACATTGACTCTGATATTACGCAGCGAATTATTTCAGGATCAACGTAAATCATTCCGGAAGAATATCCACTTGGTTATTTCCCTTGTTTAATACACGATCGACAAGGCCATACCAATTCAGGTCAATATGTAAGTACTTTCGGTATACATTGGCTTCTAGTGTCGGCTCGTGTTACATATATATCACTATGAACTTTGAGATCTCAAGCGTATTGTGAACGATGCTTGATTGCAGTTATTTGGGGTATTAAACAATATTCAGTGAATAGAGCTGACCTGATCCAGTGACTTCTCAAACAGAAAAAACCCATCCCTTCTAGGCCCTCTGATATAGAATCTTGAAATATTTCGGTTATTTGAATATAGACAACGACTAATGCCAAAACTTAAAATCGTTTTGCGTATTTGATATTTCTAAAAACAAGGTCATTGGTTAGATCTAAAGTTTCTATACACTAAACCAAACACAAACATAAATACTACTAAATAATTCGAGAAGGTCATTCCTTTGGAGAGCGAAGACGAAAAATTTAAGTGTAGCATTTGTCATCTTTCATCCATACGCCCGTTTATCTCTCCTACAGAAAGATTCAAACCCAATACTTTAAATTTTCTACTACAGTATTTAAAGTAAAACACATAATTAACTGATGCTTTGTGTTTGTCATTAAAATAACATATCACGGAAGTCATTGGTGTCCCCTGGACATCAGAGCAAAAAGCAGCTTTGCGAGGTCGATTTTTTTTACAGAATATATAATGACTAAGTAACATGTACCTGCATTCTGCTGCACTGCCACAACAGCCTGCGTCACTGTCACAGGTTCTGTCTGAGGCTGAGGTCGAGTTACTTGAACTGTACAGAAAAAATAGAATTATTAGATTGGCAGAGAGAGAGAGAGAGAGAGAGAGAGAGAGAGAGTATTGGCGAATTTAGAGAGGGTTTGCAGGGAAAGCAACCCCCTTTGGTCTGGAATTTTCAGCATAAAAAGGGGCATTTTCGAGCTGCAGTCCCCTTTTCCGGACAGAATAAAGCAAATTATTCGTCATGGGAGGCTTCTGCCCCATCATTCAAAAATTTCTTAATCCACAGAGAGAGAGAGAGAGAGAGAGAGAGAGAGAGAGAGAGAGAGAGAATAAGTAAGAATTCTTATTGAAATATAAGAATAAGTATTCTCTTGGAGCTCAGTTTTAACAAATGATAAGATCATTGTATGAATTAGATTTCAAAGCGGAAAAAAACAAAGGAATTACGAATAATACGACAAACTACTGAATTTATATTCATTCACTAACAAACTTTCAACTCAGTATCATTCTCTTTGCTAAGGAACGACTGACGCATGAACTTATTAATCACTGATACAAGGATACATGGATCGAACGTGTTCCCCTGCTCCAAAATCAACTAGACTTATCATTACAATGAATGTGAAATAGAAATTTATCTGATGAGACTGTAATAGCAGGAAAATAGAGCTAGCTGCTTCAGCAGGTCTAGAAATGTAATAAACCAGCGGTAAGACGAAAAGCTGATTACGACTACAACGTCATAAAATTTACTTTAAGATACATATATCAGTGTATATTTTACCTGACACACCATCATTAGTTGGCAAGGCAACAAATGTAATGTTAGCCACCACACTGTCCCGGCCAAGATTAAGGTCAGTACAGGGGTCTCGCTGGGGAAAGACCTTCTCACATCCGATCCGGACAGTTTGACCCACGTCACTGGACCTTCCTACATATGACGTAATACTAGTTTGTAGAAGCTCGCACCTGTAGATTGATTGATTACACACTATGATTAATATTAGGGTATTGCAATTATATGGGCATATACCTGACGAAATGCACAAATATAGTTTGTATTTATTTAATTGACCCACCCAAGGCGGCACTGGATCTCTAATGTGTATTGTCTACCGTGGCTTTTACTGTCTTATACGCAAGAAAGGACAACTTCGAACCACCGCCGGACTCGAATCCGGGACCTTTTGGTCACGAGAAAAGCGTCTGACCAATCCCCGGCTCATTGATTGAGTGATTATAGGTTTTTTTTTAAATAATGAAATGTAAATGAAATTTGAGAACAAGTGTTGACCTCAAACTTGAAAAACAAATTGGCAAGAATTCAGAATGCTCATAAGATGTTGGAAAGTAGATAACATTAAAAAAAAAATAGAAAGAGAGAGGGAGAAAAAAAAAGATAAAGAAAACGGAAAAAACGAAGACAAAGAAAACACCCCCCCCCAAAAAAAACCCCCCAAAAACAAAACAAAACAAAAACAAAAAACAAAAACAAAAAACAAAAACAAAAAACAAAACAAAACAAAAACAAAACAAAACAAAAAAAAAAAAAAAAAAAAAAAAAAAAAAGAGAAAAAACAAAAGCTCCCCGAATTTTAATAAATGAGTTGTTGAAAAAATATTTATAGTTTAACAAATAAGAACTCAATTTGAGATATATACCCTAGATAGAATGATCTTGAGTTAATTCACGGACTGTGAGGTCTTTATTTTCTAGTAGAGTCACATTCGAGTAAATATAGTCTTTACCAATAAAGTGTTTTATAAGTATTTATAATATATATAAATGTACTACTTTGAAGCTCCATATGCGCATTTTGACAAATAATGTCTTTTACGTAATGTTGAAGGCCGAAACTGCGAAAATCCAAAGCAAGAATATATAAAGAGCAAACTAATGACATAACTGGCCTAAAAGTAAGAGACCAGGGTCCGGCGCCAAAAACTGACAGTACACTTAAGTCAATTACTTCATTTTGATTTATTCCATTATCAAACGTTCAAATGAATTGTCATCCAGAATTAATTTAATTCCATTTATCGATAGAGTAAAACTCAATAAAATAGAAATCCCAGTTACTAATTCATTGTTGAATACAAGATTTTGAAATTATGACTTAAGTATTTTTCCGTTTATGGCGCCGGACCAAGGTCAATATAAGAAAAGAGCTATGATGAATGGATTGTATGATTGATTGATTATTGGTTTACGACACTCCACGATTATTTTATGAAATTTGTACCTTTGCAACGGACCCACCTGAAGCAATAAGGGATCTTTTACGTGCCACGCCTACCGTGACTCGGGATCTCGGTTTTTACTGTCTCGTCTGAAAGACAGACCACCGATGTGCCCAGGGCGGGAGTCAAACCCGGGATCTCTCGATCACGAACCGAGCACCTTATCCACTAGGCCACACCGGCTTGAAAAAAAAACTATGGAGGAGAAAGATGCTACTTAGTGTTAGAATAGTTTACAAATTTTGTCACACTGAATTTGCAGTGAAGTGTATATAATTCTGTTCAGTAGAGAAACACTGAAAACTGTTCTTGTGATTATCCTCGGGAACTAACGGTCCACCAGCAGCGGGATAGACCCAATGGTTATAATAAAAATAGGAAGATATATACAGGGATAACGGCAATCCGTTAACAATATTAATAAGAAAGGCAGGAAAATTTGAAAAAAGAAATTCTAGCAATGAGGTCGAGAGGACGGCGAATAGTCTGGTAGTTAGGTAGAATAGAAGGTAGGCATTCTGACTTTTAGGTAAATAAGTATTACCGTGTTTGTGGTCGGGAACCAGGAGTGGCAAAGGAAGAAGTGTCACTGCTATTGTACTGAGTATAAGATGCATTTCCAATTCGAATACACCATCGAAGAAGAACCGGAGGGTTTCCTGGTAAATACAAAGTAACGAATAATTTTATTGGCAAAATCTTAAAGAAACATGTTTTCGATCGATACCTTCGACAGCTGTGCCAATCTGCACCTTTTTATCTAAAGTAAGGTGATCAATAAAGCGTATACTTGTGTAAACTGCAGGTATAACTTTACTGAAGTACAATATGCCGTCAGAATGTAAGATATAAAGGAACTGATGTAAGTCGCTGTGCCACCCACAACAACGTGTCATGGTGGACATTCATGGACCTCTAAAATTCATAGAAATCACGCACGAGACCAGGTGTCCGGGAGAAGTAAGGCCATCAGACAATAACGAGTCAGTATTTAGGTAATTACATTGTGCTAAGCAGAACCAGAGACATAGACTAAAAGTAGTCTATATAACTCTGGCAGAACCAAAGCTCTGATCATATTACAGCTAATAAACAAGTTCTTATCTTATTTTGACAAATTTCACAAACCATTTTGTCTTTTTAACAACAGGGAGAGAGCAATGATTTTAATAAGCTTAAACATTGAAAATTCCTACATGGACAGAATTCTTGTATATATATATAACAAGATCTCAATAATCCGGGCACTTCTTATTCCAATAATCGATTATTCGATGTATCTAAAATATTTCGATTGGAGAGTGCCAGGAAAGGAAATTTTAATAGGAAATAGTTTGTGACCACAACATATGTACACTTTCCCTGATATATGTACACTTTCCCTGATATATGTACACTTTCCCTGATATATGTACACTTTCCCATAAAGTACTACTAAATACTACTTACCGGTATCAGCCGAACATCTCAAGAATACAGATGTCCCCTCCAGATAGGTATTAGAATGTTGCTGCATTCCTGCCACATTGGACGGCGAAACGACCAAGGATTGAATTGACGAACGAATGACTACGAACAATTCAAAATACATTGATTCATTACAAATTTTTGATCCATAGCAATGACTTCTAACTAATTACAGTCTTACTGCCTTTAAATTTATATATATACATATATTGAAAATTTTAGTGTGGTCTTTTGAATGAAACACAGAAAACTAGGGTCCCGTATTATCGGCTAAGATTCATTACTCCATCAAATTCTATTCGCCAAAAATGGGAACCAACAGAGTTTAGAACAGGCACGGATCTAGAAATTTTCTTGAGAGGGGGGTCCATCCATGTTTTTGTATGTAAAATTACTTATTTTAACAAGTAAAGTCATTTTCGCCGAGTCTCAGAGTGATTCCTAAGCTGGTGTGACCTAGTGGATGAGATGTTCGGCTCGTACCCTGAGGTACCGGGTTCGATTTCCGCCATGCTGTTCTGTTTTTCAGATGAGACAGTAAAATCCGAGGTCCCGTGTCACGGTAGGCGTGGCACGCAAAAGATCCCTCACTGCTTCGGGTGGGTCCGTTGCAAAGGTAGAAATTTGTATGCAATGCATCAGGCAGATGTCGTCACCATATACGCAAAATAACCGTGGAGTGATGTAAAACAATAATCAATCAATCAATCAATCAGGGTGATTCCATACCCCTAGTCCACCACCCAGGATCCGCGCATGTAGAAAATGTCACCGGCACATTGCACTAAAACATATTGATTGATTGATTATTGTTTTACGTTACTGTAAGATTATTTCACATCTACATGTATGGTGACGACATCGGAAGGGAACGTTTACGTGCCATGTGTATCGTGGCACGGGACCTCGGTTTTCACTGCTTCATCCGAAAGACAGGATGCCGGAATGACCATGCCCGGAGTTGAACCCGGGACCCGTAATTCAAGAGCCGAGCACGTCACCGGCTCACCATCAGAATAGAAGTATAACAAGAGGGCCGTAGGAATCTAGCACCCATCCCACCCTACACCGTTCCGTTTTTTTTTTTTTTTTTGTTTTTTTGTTGTTTTTTTTTTTGTTTTTTTGTTTTTTGTTTTTTGTTTTTTTTGTTTGTTTTTGTTTTTTTTTTTTGTTTTTGTTTTGTTTTATTTATTTATTTTTTTGACGTAATCATGTTACGAAATTTTACCCTTGTCCATCCCCTCCTCCTCCTTTCCCTACCCCCCTTTTTTTTTCTTCTTCTTGAAATGATTCCCACGGCGCTTTTAAGTCAAACACTTCCCTGGGATATTGTCACATTTCATAAATGAGTAACATTGTTACTCATTAACAATAGTTACAAAAAGATTATAGGAACAGAGTACGAAAGGGTCGGGGTTTACAAATAGAGTAATTGAAGGAAGAAACATGCAAGAGGAATTAAACAACTTAATAACAATCACAATATTTATAACATATCATACTCACCGCTAGGTCGCACCACTCTCTCGGCGACGAAGCGCAGAGTCGTACCATCAATTTCACAGCGATAGACCGAAGCATCGGTGCAGTCCGTTCGACTAGAAGGGATTTCGTACCGGATAAAAGCTGCCCTGGGTGTTCCCAGCACTGCCTGTCTTACATCCGTCCGGCTAAGCACACTATCTGTAAAAGAGAACGACACGGTGCTATATATAGTGTATTGTTTTTTTTTTTTTCGCCACAATGAAATCATGCGCGGATACAGTTTTGGGGGTCCTAGAGGACAAAACCACCCTCAGATTCGATAAAAGTGTTTTTTTTTTCTTGGGTCAATTTTTGTAAGATAAATGAATTTACAACCTACGAGAATGGGTGGTTGTAATGGTGTTTGTTTGTTAGTTGTATTTTGAAACTATACTACAAGGAAGTACTTAACGTAAAGTAAAATGCATTACGAAAAAATGTCCCGGATGCTTCCACTATACTCTCCGATCAATAAACTGTCAATTATGTTCATGACTTATTACATATCTAATTCCATTTGGCTATCCTCGCATCCAAATCTAGAGTTAGACGCAGTCGTTGACACGCTTTAATTTGTACATGTATGACAGATCTTGAGTATATAGGTAATATTGAAGCTAAAACTTTCATCCGATATATGGAGAACTAAACCTTCCTCCACCACATGGAGAACTAAAAGGGAGGAGGGCCCGGAAGCCACCAATTATATATAGAGACAATAAGACTTAAAATCCGGTAAATTTACTCAATTCTATACCTCAGTTTAATTTCATTATATATCATAATTCATAATTACAGCTCAGATCAAATTGTGTGCATGTTTCAACCTAGTTAGGTTTAGATGCTTTTTCCATTGATAAACGATAAGAAATCTTCATTTAATTTTGTCATAGTTCTCTAGACAAGGTGTCTGACAGTAGAAGAGTTTTGAAGGTGCCCAGTAATTGGAGTTTTGTTTAAGCTTGCTTTATTGGCTGGTTAATTAAGGTTATAGGAAGATTTGATAGGGAGATATGTCTGCCCTTCATTAGATTTCTCCCATTTACTGCATAGTAAGACTGGGTTTAAATGCAAGATTATTCATCGACTAACCATATCTCACTATGGTCATCTGGCCATAAAAATAAGAAAGTATTGAAGAGCTTTTATATCATTCCTTTTTCACTTCCGGGGAACTACCTGAATACACGAGAGCATAGTAGTCACTTTATTAAACCGTCCTATAGGTCGTTGATCAATTTTTAAAATAAATTTACCGCAACATAGAGGACACAGATAAACATAATTTTCTTTTTTCTTGTCTGTTGCCGGGAATCGAATTGTTTAAGCGGGATGGTGCTGGTGCTGGTGCCGATGGAAAGGGCGGGGGGGGGTGCTCATTTATGACTCAGAATGTGGCTTTATATATTTGGAAATATATCTTTTCGATGGGTCTGTTGGACCCCATGATTTGCACAGTTACTTGCGACTATTTAAACTTACCCTCAGTCCACTGCATTCCCGACGACGCCGAGCGTATAAGTACAATAGGGTCATACGTGTACGAGTCCGGAAGTCGCCGGAATATTCGTAGCGCTGTGACGGACGAGAATCCTGTTCCGTTGTTCCTCGCCTGACATTGTAAAATAAAACGGTTCCGTTTTTCTCCGAGTTGTAAAACACGAGTTACTGACAGCATTGCACCTTGAGCTGTAAATATATTTTAAATATATCACCAGTACAACACAAAATATTGACACACAATTTCTTTACCATTTCCCGTAATTTTACGACGATTTCTGTAGAACAATTGTTTGAAGTAAAATACTCGCTCAAATGGGAAATAACTCTGCATAATGAAAAGACCAAACATTATTATTAATTTCATTTCTGTATTTCAACAAATGATATCATTGGAGTTATGGAGTTAAGATCTTCTATATTACACACGAGATCCAATATGGACAGGAAACCCAAATAACATCTTACGACATGATTAAACAAAAGGATATACAGTCTGGGTTTTAACAAATTTACAAAATTGCATCACAGAAAAGTTTTAAGAAATAGTTTTCTTTACATTGGTTGTGGAAATAGATTGGCTCCTTGGCGATTACTTTTAGGTCAGTTTACTAATTTTGTTGTTCTTTAAATTTTTATACATTGGATTTCCACAATTTCCGCATTGAACATCACTGACATTATTGATTAAAATGCGCATATGGTGCACAAAATTAATATATGTATATACAAGTATCGCCTTGTATTTATTTATCAGAACACTTAAGTATAAAAATCCTGATATGATAATTGAAATTGAAATAATTATAAATATTCAAATAGTCATAGAATAATTTGTATGTATACATTACTGAAAAGATTTTGAGCATTGCAATCCTCCACCGCTAGTAAACCCATGAACAGAACAACAGAAAACTTCATGACTGCAGCCATATCCAAGAAAATATTTCAATCGCTTACATCAATACAAACTAATGTGACCGCTTATATCAATATAGCATAACTTAACCCTCACTGTATTCATACACCGTACGTAATGAATATATTTCCGTCCGAAGCCGATGAAGAGGCTGTGATGTCACTTTTCAATGGCCTCCTTTCCTGCAGATGAAGGGGGTGTATTCCGTATTTTGTATTTTACTTGACCTTAAAAGGACCCGGAAATGGATAACGCACGGTGTTCTGTGCTGATGACGGAGGGCATGCGGTAAACGGCTCACTTAAACTATGAGCATTGTGATGACATTTCATATGAAATGATGTCATACAGGGCCGTATGCGGCATTTCAAAAGGGAGGTTTGAAAGGGGGGAGAGGTCAATGTTTCAAAGTTCAATGTTTCAGCAAAACATTGAACTTAATTTCGTAACGTGCATAGAATTTGGTCCCCCCCCCCTCCCGGTCCTTACTGGCCTGTCATAATATATGTTTTGATCATATTTGAACAACAAATGAAAGTTATATAGGCTCCATACTGTTTACAATTCATACTGATAAAATAAAAGTTGATACATGTATAATCATCAGTTAGATCCACGCTGACTAAAACACGCACGCCTGTGTGGCCCAGTGGATGAGGCGCTCGGCTTGGGACCGAAAGGTTCCGGGTTTGAATCCTGCCATAGGCACACCGGTGTTCTGTCTTTCGGATAGGAAAATATATATAATACTAAATAAAACATGGAGAATAATCGATAAATGGTGAAATAGGAAAGTATATGTAATACTGAATAAAACACGGAGAACAAGTGGTAAATGGTGAAATAGGAAAGTATATGTAATATTGAATAAAACACGGAGAACTGGCGATGAATGATAGAATATATATATATATATATATATATATATATATATATATATATATATATATATATATATATATATATATATATATATATATATATATATATATGTATATATATATATATATATATATATATATATATATATATATATATATATATATATATATAATACTGAATAAAACATGGAGAACTGGCGACAAATGGTGAAATAGGAAAGTATATATAATACTGAATACAGGTATTTCTAGGTAAAAGAACAAAATTAAACAGAACAGCAATTAAAACCTCTTGATTTATTTGCAAACGGCACACAGGAAGAAGCAACGACGGATAACTATAAACTATTTCTGCCAATTTTTTCCCCTTACAAATATTAAAAAAAAAATCGATAAAGAAATAAATGAAATAAATGAAATAAAATCAAATATTCAATTACAGTACAATGCACTTGTTAACGCTTCATGATTTTCTTATGATATTGCTGAATGTTCATGATTGATGGTTATGTAATGCAGTTACGAACGTTTTCCTTTGCATGAGCGATACATACAGAGACATTCCGATATAGAGGCTTTCCGCACTTCCTGTTCATGATTATCAATGATTCACGACGGATTTACTAACATAATGCAAATTGTACCCGGATGTCGCGAATACATCAAATGGTCATCAGATTTCATTCGTAAACAATGGAGACGAGAACAGCATTATATATCTGTGTATATCGGATTTTCATTTTAAACAGTAAGATATACTCAATATTATATTACCTGTAATATACATAGTTACAAGAAGATAACTTTTATGTAATTTAAGAAATTTTTGTAATTTAACTGAACTATTATATTTTTTACATACGTACTGCATTATTTGATTTTTATCGCGGCCAAGTCCGTAGGAACCGGGGAGCAGGTGGACCACCTACATTGTTTTAGCTGATCATGGACCAATTATTTTTTTTATCACGTAACAAAAAGAAACAAAATTTAAGGTCCATCCACTTTTGAAATGTTTCCTAGATGAGACTAACCAGACAAGAAATACTTCCTCTGGAGCATATGGGTTTTCCTCGATTTCCAGGTCCCCCTGGAGCACCAGTTTTCACCTCGACTTCCAGGTTCCTCCCCAGAACCTGGTATTACCTCGAATGCATGGTTTCACCTCGACTTCCTGGTTCCTTTGTGGAGTACGGGGAACCGTGCGTCAGATTTGTGCTCTTTGACACAGATGTAGACACGATTATCATTATGTAATTATGTGTCCATTTGTATTTTTCCAGATGTATATGGACAATCACCTGTTATTTATGCGCCCTCGGATGTTCACTTGGGTGTAGATTCATTACGTATAACATGCAAAATTCAAAATAACCCGATACAAATAACCAGATTACAGCTGTCAAAGACACCAAAATATCCTTATAATTCTACGCGCAATTCACAGGAGCGAAAAGACATAGTACGACTTGACTTTAATCCTCAAAGAATTATTACTTGGCAAGATGAAGATGTGATGAACAGAGGTAAGAATTATCCACAAAGTCATTTATCAAAATCAAATATCGGTGCATATAATGTATATAACAGTTGCATAGATATTTCATGTTACATCCATGAAATTTATGCTCATCATTTTCTCCCTATTAATAATCAAATTTAGCATAGAGAAAAATTAACAGTTGGTTTGGTAATATAAATGTTATAATGAGACAATAAACGGTAGAAAAACCCAGAAAATTACAAAAAGAAGACATAAGTGAATATAACAAGCAAATATATTTACATAATAGTCTAGTCAAAATACCGCGTATAATTAAAATTTTCACTTCATAATGCAAATATTGCATGAAACAAATTTACATTATTAACATTACATTAAATGCATATTGTATTGTGTTGTATTTTGGTGTGTGGGAAGGTGGGCCCATAACAAGTTAACCAGACCAACTGAGTGGGGATTATCTCTGTCATCAATTGACCGTCCGGTGTTTGTACCACAATGCATTACAATGCAATAGTTTTATTATGTCTTTATATGTGCATGTTCATATATGTCTGGTCTCCGTTACATTCTGTACTCTATTAATAGACATTCGTCGCATATGAGCATATGTCTTTGGTGGTCACTCACCCTGTTAAAACTATTGTTAAAACAGCCTCTTATCGTCAGCGAATGCCACCCTGGGTACGTTCATTTGTGTACGTCACAATATCTCAACAATGGGGTTCATTCTCAAACGCTAAGATGATCAAGGCAAGTGAATCTGTACGGGGGTATACCTTTCGGGATTTATCTTTAGTTTCCATGTAAATTTTTATCTTTCGATCTTTTGTTGGGCCATAATCATTGGATAAAGCGAGAAAATAATTCAGAATATTTCATCTATGTGTGCTTCATCAGTGAATACAAATGCTGATATTCAGATATTTGCAATGACATTACTATATGAGCGAAAAGCCAAAGTCATAACCCAATATACGTTTGGAATGGTTTGGACCTCTTCTCATTAAACAATAGAGAATTATGTATAACATGAAACTGACGCGTGTAGCTGGTGAATAGACCATATTCCGGTTTTGATAATTGCTGTCTTTTTGTCCGAGCTAATACATTTTGGCGTTGTTTTTCATAGTGACGTCATAACGCATGACATAGATTCATTATGACGTCACTATGAAAAACAACGCCAAAAGGTATTAGCTCGGACAAAAAGTCGTCATTTATCAAAACCGGAATATGGTCTATTCCACTGCTCATATTTCAGATTTAAAGACATCGAATATAACTTATATACATTACAGGTCATCATATGTCATTTCATCTTCTTGCCTAATTCTTTTACCGCCTGTTTCATAGGGACTGTATCAGGTAACAGGATCTCCTCGAATGGTTCAATCCTGAGACTACAAATACCCGCCGATGCTGTAGACTGTACCGATGAAGGGGAGTATGAATGCAGCTTCTACGGTCCAGGACTCGTCGATTTCATGCCAGGGGAGAACGCACTTATGATATCAAAATATGTAACATTGCGAGGTAATCACAAGTTCAGATATTTTTCACAAGCCATGTTTGAAAGATGGCAGATATCTTAGGATATGTTGGTATCACATTATTGATTTTAGGAAATATATTATGGCTAAAATATTCCCTTGGATAAATTAGGTGATATGTCAGGTTTTAACATCAGATTTCCCCCCGAGATGAAAAATGTCATCCTGAAGTTGTTGAGAATTATTGAAATTAAATGTACATATACATAATTCGAACAAAATAAAGTGGAATATTTGCCTTTGGATCTTGTGGAAATCTAAAACACAACATTCCATTAACTTACAACAGGATGTACTGGATTAAATTATCTTTTTTTTACCTATATACACGTAAAACTGTGAATAATTTACAACTTATGATTTATTTTAAGATGAACATCAGTTTCGCCGTATATACATCTAGATCAAACTAAACGGAGACTGAAAAAAAATTCAGAATTTTATTGTTCAAAGTCTCAGAATTACATGTATAACGAATACACTCAAGATCAATGTTTTAACGTACATTTCTCTATGTTTATATATCAGTGACTGAAATACTGTCGATAGTTCTAAATTCGATCAGGATATATTTTCCGTTTAAATACAAGAAAAGAATGAGATCTGACTCACAATGGTAACACAAAGGACCCCACTGAATGATGATTGACAATTTTGAAATAGACGTGTTGGTTGATTGATTGATTGGTGTTTTACGTCGCTTTCAACAATTTTCAGTTATATTGCGACATGGAAGCAGGAGTCAACTACCCTCTTGAGCATAGTGGCGCAACCTGGAAATCGAACCCGGATCGTCGGCGCCGCAAGCCAAGCTAACCACTACACCAAGCCTGCCCCTGAAAAAGACGTAGAAAATTCCAATATATCTGCTGAAGTACTTCGGTTGTGTGGTCGATATAAGCAACACCGATAGTAGAATAAATACCAATAGGGAATATCACAATGATAGACAGGGTAGATGACATATAATAAATATAGAACATATATACCTTTTAATTTAGTGCACCATATGCGCATTTCGATAAGTTATGTCTCTTCAGTGATGCTCGTGTCCGAATGATTGGAATTCTCAAAATATATAAAAATATGAAGAGCAGTGTTGAAGCCAAAGTGACCGAAAAGTGAACCAAAGAATCTATCTAAGGACAGATACTCCTTAGTTTTAGAGTGATTTACTTAATTTGATGACTGAAAATTTGAAGTATATATATCACAGAGATTTGAGAAAAGATGCCACGGACATGTAGAGAAAAATGATCAGAAACGTAATACTAAGTTACTTATGCATGTATGTTCGTGAAGGTTACTGCATCTATGCAGATCGCACTTCAAAGTAATTTAAACTAAAAACAGTATCGCTTTTACCTGCATGCATTGATAACATTTCTATCACACTTGTTACAGCTGATCCTAGCGGTATTAGGGTACAAGCAACACCATACTCAGGGGAAATATCAGTGTCCAATTCAAATCTGTCATCAGCTTCGCTTTCCTGTCTTTCACAGAGTAGTGGAGGCACCACAGACTTCGTCACTGGAACAAGACTTATTTTAAACTGTACTGCTGTTGTTGGCAACCCGTCATTCCCAATGAAATGGTGCCGGAAGCGAAGACATGACACCAATTTCCAAGATTTTAATTACCAAAGTATTAATATTCAGAGATATGATACCAATGTGGCTACCTCGTGTCTTACTATTACTACTAATCTTTTACTGTATGACGTCACTTCCGTTGAGGATGATGGGACAATGTTTCTCTGTCAGGTTAGTCTTGACGAGGAATGCGGTGGCATGACAGATTTAGAAACAGAGTACAGTTTACGTGTTGGTAAGTGTTACAAAGACACAAAATGCTTGCTAATACGGCAGTGTTGGTGATACCCGAGATGGTCAATAAACATCTGTAACATGCAACACGGGTTCTACTGGATGTAAGCGGGGATGGTCTATACACAAAGGGAATGCTTACTCTCCCCGGGGACCTGAGCCCAGACCATTTTGAGGGTTCACATTTGTTCTTTAAGTAGATGGTCTATGGATTGTTTTCTATTTGTTCTTCGATTCCATGATCTTTACAAGCTCGTTAATTTATGGCGGTAACCTAACGTCCACACGTCCAGCCGTCCGGGGTCATGTTTCCCAAAATATGTCTGTGACGGATGTATAGACAGTGTCGATATTTATTCACAAGGTTCCTTCTAAGTCTCAATATATGTAAAAGTGAGTTTGCATATTAGTTAGATAGATGTGCCGTGACTTAATTTATGACGTAAAGTAAGTCAAAAACTTTTCCTGACATTTTTTCGTTATGGATAAAAATCATAGCTTTCCTCCCTGTTCATACTATAGATTGATTGGTGCAACATGGCATACTTTATGAATAAAAGTAAGTCAAACAGTTTTCTGTTCGGTTACAGATACAAATTCAGCTATGATATCTCAGATTAATACAGGCTCAGTTCACACGTTAGCAAATTTGATACATCGTGGTCTGCTTTAAGACAAATAATAGGTTAAACAGTTTTCTGGACTTTTTCTACAGGTATTGCTCACAACCTTGCTTTCAGAAAACTACAGGTTTAGTTTGCGCTTCAGTTGAGGTACATTGACCTACTTTAGGGCTGCAGGTATTGCACTGAAACGAAGTTACTATACCTTTTAAGAGAAATACACGTTCAGTTCATTTATCTAGATTGGTAATCCGTGACCTATTTTAGAATAAATGTAGGTCAAACAGTTTTTCGGACTTGTTTTCGTTATGGATACAGGTATCGCCCTGAAATGTGAAAAATCAATGGCTGCTTATTGCCAAAGAGTTTTGTGTAACTGATTTAATTTCTTACAGGAAGTCTGAAATGCAACCTCATTTTACATGAAATATTTTTGTGATACAACAAGCAAGCTGTATTTTCATTATTATGAATTTATATATAACTATTACATTTTGTAAATATGTTTTATTGCAATCAGCTGCCGGCGTCCTGTCATCCAATACAACTCAGTATGAAAGATGTGGTAAGTACCCTGAATAAAAGTACAAACATTGTGGAGCTCACTGCTTTCATTATGATAATATCCGCAGTTGCGTAAGCTCTACTTTTCGGGTTGAAACTTAAACGGAATAATTTGTTAACATGTGTTCCATATATTTCCTTGAGGGATTGTTCTGTATATCATTGCGTTGATTTTGCCTATATCTGTTTCTCATTTAATACTTATGAAGTCATTGCAGAATGAAATGTATAGTATTGAGACGCAAACTTGATGTTTTTAAGGATTTCATATTAAATATAAAACAAATAATTTAGCAGAATGTTATTGTTTATTTATTTGTATTTAAATATTTGAACGGTTGAATACTTGAATACTTGAAAAAGATGTAATCATTAAAAGTGAAATTATATCAAAATATAAATTGTTAAATTGAAGTACTCCAAATCTAATGCCTATTGTGTAAACATTTAAAGTTTATGTCATCAAGTTATTATTAAATTTAATTACAGTTAGTATTGTATGAATATATGTATCATTATTACTCTTAATTGTTGTTATATTATAGTTCAGAGTTTGAGAGGACCAGAGGCCATAGCATCACTCCGTTCCTTTCAAGGTAATGTTACCAAATGCTCATTATAATCACTGTTACTCACATCGCAATTAGTAGTGAGACAACTCACTGAGATTATTGTTATTATTATATTGTCCGGGTTTTTTTGTTTTGGTTTGTTTTACGGTGTTTGTGCGTGTGGATGTGTTTTATTTCCTGGTTTTGCACTTAAATAAATACACCAGCAAAATGATTCACATCTTCATCAAACATGTTAAGAACAAGATTAAGATGGTTTTTTTGTTAAACTTGCGTTTGCGCATTATCGATATTAATGCAGCTTTTGTTATTATTTTCTAAGGGAAAAGTGTCGACCTTATTGACAAGTTCAGTGACACTTCTAGATATTTCAATGCTATTTTAGTAACCGATAGCACTGAGTTTAAAAGATATATTCCTGATTTTAATCAACCAAAAATTCAGTTAAACAAAGCCATTAGTTTAAAAGGGAAACACTTTCGTGTATATCCATCACCAATATATATGATAAACGTATCGACTTAAGATTTCGTATTGTAAATATTCCTTATCTAGATGGTGATGTCCATAGACTACCATCATTTGGTATTGGTCATTGGTCAATAAGATTGTCACGCAAAACTTTTCAAACCACTTTGAAACTTTGTTATAGATATCGTAAACTTCGAAAAACTTTTGGTAGATTTTACAGATCTTTTCGGACATTTTTACTTATGTTGATACCGTTTCACATATTTCTGATACTAGCGTATTACTCCCTAAAATGTTTAGTTCAAACTTTTAATGAACCATCTTCTTGAGAAACATGTTGATCTCTATTTTCTGTATGGAGCATAATTTATACATTTTGAGATAATGTGTCGTTTGATTATGCTGCTTTTGCTGTGTGTGGGAAGGTGGACACCCGACAACCGGTTAACTACACTAACGGACGTTTGTTACTTTAATTGACCGTCCGAAGTCGGTATCTTAACTGAAGTACAATAGAATATTTTGTTATTTCCCGTGATTATTGGACAATAAACATATGTTTTGTGCATGTCATTGGTGATTTTTTACACACAGCATGGTTAGATGTATTCTGTCTTCTCATTTAGATAATGAGACAGGGCCAGTGTTATCCATTGGAATAGTATTCCTCGTTGTGGCTGTGGTTCTAGTAGCTGTAGCGGTCGCTTTGTTTGTTAAAACTACGAAACTGAATTCAGGTAACCATAATAGCATTTAATATCAAAAGATGTGAATAATAAATCATATGATGAATCTCGATAAAAATGTATGAATTTTATGTTTTCTTCAAAATTGATTTGAAAATCATATACGCTTGTAAATTTTATGTTATATAAAATCTAAGGCAGTCCTTAATTTTAAATATCCATTTAGGAGTTATAAAAAGCTTCCAATTATCTACAACAACGAAGTATTCTTTAGAGCACAACTTTTATGTTATCTTCATTTTCATTTTCAGCTATTACAAAAAATAAAGAGAAGTAAGTCACCCATATTATACCATAATTCTATATTATCATATTAATTACATATCTCAATTAGTTCGATTTGTCAGAGGCTGCACCGATGTTTTGGACTTTCATATACGAAATTTACAAATTACTACTAAACTTTTAACTCAGGGTTACAGATATCACAAGCTAAGAAAAACATTCGGCAAATTCTTCAGATCTTATTCAGAACTTCTATCTAAATTTGGAAATATTTCTTTTCAACAGTATGTATCCAATGGAATTTCCCATCCTTATTTTTACCCTGATCTCGTATATAAACTAAGGAAAGTAAAAGGCTCCGATAACGTTATTTTATCATGTAATAAAATAATCAAACGTCTTATAAATAGACAATATCAAAAAGACTATAGGTCTTGTATTTGGCCCCTCTACAGCCTTATGCAGACTTTTACTTGAACGTTGCACGCTGACTAACAGGGCGGTGGGGACTATATGACGGGCCTTGTCCAAACCTCTTTCAGAGGAGACATGGTCCTGAACCTCGTCCCCTCTGACTGTTATTCGGTACTCCTACAGATCTAGGGTCTTAGCTCGCTTTCAGACTGGCAGAGCACGGTTTATCATGTTGATGTCGCATATATTTTTATACCATTATGTATTTTACAATACCTTACGTGTTTATATTTTTATGACCTCTCAATATGCGATACCTGTTGACCCTTGTTCTTTACATGGAGGATTATTTATAAATTTTTAAATGTACGTCCTTTGATTGTTCTGCTGTTACGGTGAGTGGGAAGGTGGGCCCGTAAACCGGTTAACCACACCATTTGTTTGGCTTTTGTCAAATTAAATGACCGTCCTAAGTCGGTATCGTAATTGCACTACAATCAAATATTTTTTTTAATGTGATATATGTTCTAGTATATTATTTATATTCATTTATTGTATAGCTCTATGGTGACTTCTGCCACATAACTGAGCCAGTAACTCCTCTTTTTTCTTACATATTATTTGGTATCATATATAAGTTGTTATCTTTCAGATTTCCTATTTTTATCATGAACCTGCAGATAAAATAAATACTGTTTATTTCAAAAACAATTCTTTCTTATTCAGAATCTTGTGTAAAACTCAATGACAAAAGACATCAAATTGTATCTAACATTACATCATAAAAGTGTGAAGTACGTGTATTGAAATAAAATTATATGAGCCCGTAAAGTACAAAAAGGATTAACTAATTAAAAACTGTCGCGGTTTATATCTTTGTCAAGGAGGAAATCTCAAAGTTCTGTTAGTGATTGAACAGTTATCACTGAAGAGACATATGCTGTCGAAATGCCCATCTGGTACACAAAATTTTGACGTATATATGTTCTAATAAATATCATTAATTACTTAGTATGGATACTTTTATGGAACTTTAAATCAAAATGAATTTTACATCAGAATGATTATACCCGAAACACAGTGAACCATGCTCTGTTTAGCTGGACTCACTATGTGTTCCTTTTGGACATACTTAATTTCAATCAACTGGAGTAAATTTAACTCGTAAAAAGTTTCATTTGCTCAGTAAACATATGGTGTTTGGTATTATTTATACGTCTTTTCGTTGTATAAATATTTCGGCAAGATGATTTCAGTATACAATGACATTCAAGCAATTGCCCTCTTTCTATTCTTGTATTCGGTGCCAATGATTTCTTCTAAAACCTGTTGTATTTTTATTTTGTAGGAGCACATATCAGACGCTGTCTTTTGACAATACACAGCGAGGAGACGAGAAAATTATGTATGAAACAATGCAAGATACCACAAGTACGATTCTTTCTCTGTTTTCGGTTACTTTAAAGATGGCATTATATTTATTATTATTATTATTATTATTATTATTATTATTATTATTATTATTATTATTATTATTATTATTGACCATTAATTTTCTTATCGTCGTCGCCGTGATCATCATCATCATCATCATCATCATCATCATTATCATCATCATTATGGATTTTAATGTTGCATTTGGTTTTTGTTATACGACTCATTCTTTATAAATTGAATATAATGCTTCTTCTGTAACAGTGTAATAAATAATATCTTGGCATATCGGTTTGATATAGTATAGGTTTTGTCATAGGCATTACTAATATTGTCACGGAAATGTTGTAAGTAAGAAACCCTTATATATAACTCGGATGAAACAGTGAAGTTCTTTGTTATTTCTTCTTTGTTAAATACTGGAAATGACCATTAAAATGTAATTCATATAAAAAGATGAAAGCGACAGATTCTTACTTAACAAGTTTACCTTACTTTATACAGGTTATAAGAACTCGCCAAGCTTTGATGCTGCCTTCAGCAATGAAGAGATATATGCCATTGCCCAGTAAAATGTTCAGTCTAATCCTTGAGCCAAATCATGACAGCGGCGAAAGAATAATCTGTGTTTTGAATATATGTGATCATGAGTCACGAATACTTATTTCCTACCATTAACTGCATGTGGCGATGAATTCAAATATTAAGTCTACATTTTCATTACCAATATGTTTACAGGGGGATTGTGTTTACTGTAGGACGGCTCTTTAATATGATCGTTTGTTTTGTCTTGTTTTACAGTGTCGATATTTTTCATAATGGAATGTGTTCTGAACATGAGAAAATAAAGTTCTAATCGAATAAATCTACTTCACGGAATGATGCACCACAGTGGTTGTTTAATTTTCAATATTAAACTAGCTCAGTTGACTCGATGCTTTGTTCGTGGTCGGGTTCCACCGGGTTCGAGTGTCACAGACAAGCAATTGATATCTTGTCTTCCGCATGTGATGTACAACAACAGAGGGATTCAACACGTTAAATATACTTCACAGTGTTAAGAAGTCTTTTGCACAGGTATGAATAAATAAGCAGATCCCATTACCATATAAACGAAAATTATTTGACGTAATTTGAAACAAGACAGACGAAAACAACTAAATTAAATATTGACTTAAAATCGGTCGACATCACTGTATATGTACCTTTTGATTCATGGGATAATCATTATCAAATAGACGTTCATGGCCATACACACACGTACACACATACCTTCCCCCCTAAACACGCAAATATTATAGTTCAGGTTCAGGTACTAGACAAGCCAATATATCCTGGCCCCCAAGATTATAAAACTTGTCTAGATCGATCTCGGACACGGAACGTGTGCACAATCCTCTAGCGAACTCAAAATTTTGACCGTTGTAAATCTTTTCCTGTTTGAGATCGTGCCCACCCACCCATGGACTTCTGATGGGTCTAGAATAGCATCAATCAATACACATGTATGCATTATCATAAGCTGAGAACGATCTGAAATCCTTCCTTATCAAGTCACTGCAGCACGTTCTCAAAAATATTAGAAAGTTTTATAGTCTTCCCTGAGACTGATCTCACGTAGTGCTCTCGGAGTCTGAGTGCGGAGTTGAGTTGAATATTTTTAATTAGCTAACGTTCCCGCTAAGAAAGAGAAAACTCAAAGAAAATCAACCTGCTGAGATTAATATTTAATGGAATCACATAAACAAGGAATATATACAAATACACATTTGATGACAAGAAACACTGAAATGTATGGATTCGCACATATGACGAATAATGTTGATTGTCAATTAGATAAGACCTTAAAGTAACCGAGGTACAACTCAATGCTCTCTGTTGAAAGACATTCTCATGAATAAAATGAACACGTTTAACGTGTTTGTTACAAACTTTTAGATAAAAAATTTTGGATAAGAAATCTTGGATAAATATTAACAAAGCATGCATTTTCAGAAAGTTCTTACACATACGGTCAACTGAAAAAAAGTATATATTGTTTTTAGTCTGATTATAATGAAAAAATATAATGAAAACGACTTTGATGACCAACATGTCTTATTTTGTGTAAATCTATAACATCCGTATCAGCTCGAGTATCTAGAAAAAGTCTTACAGAAAACAAAAACTATATGGGTAAAATAAACAATATATCAAAAACAAATGCAGGATAAAAAATTTAATACATTCAATCAGGATCAGATGACATTATTATTTAGTATTATGAAATCAAGAGCACGACTCTTGCTGAACTACTTTATGTCTTGATTTATCGGCAAATCTTGACATTTGTGCAAGAAATGGTCTTTTGTACTGATACACGTTTAAATGAGTTGACAACATTGAAAATTTATTAACGTCAAAGCTAGCATGGAACATAAGCGAACTCACAAAAATGCTTTACGAGATATGTCGAATTGAAGGCATGAATATGAATTAAAAATATTACTGAAAGCAGTATATTATTACAGTTTTTGAATAAGTGATACCAATTAACCGTATTGTAGTATATAGCATTCTGAACATAGAATAAAAGATAGATTTCAGTTATTCGGAACGATTCAAATGTAAGGTTGATGGTAATCTACAACCTTCCTTTCTAATAACAACGCCAAAGGTATCACATGCAACAGTTACTTGTGCTTAAACACTGTTTCAATCAGAGAAATGGATTGTTTCAAACACAGAAATGTACTGTTTCAATTAAAGAAACGTACAGTTTCAATCACAGACATGTACTGTTTCTGGTGTCTAAACACTTTCAATCAGAGAAATGAATTGTTTCAAACACAGAAATGTACTATTTCAATCAAAGAAACGTTCAGTTTCAATCAAAGAAACATTCAGTTTCAATCAAAGACATGTACTGTTTCAATCACAGACATGTACTGTTTCAATCACAGACATGTACTGTTTCAATCGCAAAAATGTACTGTTTCAATCTCAGAAATGTACTGTTTCAATCACAGCAATGCATTACGGTGGAAATCAGAGGTATTATAAAGGTTCCGAGAAAATTGGGCGTTTCGAACCCTTCCCATTGTGACAATCAAAGAAACGTTCAGTTTCAATCAAAGAAACGTTCAGTTTCAATCAAAGACATGTACTGTTTCAATCACAGACATGTACTGTTATAATCACAGAAATGTACTTTTCAGTCTCAGAAATGTAAAACGGTCGAAATCAAATGTGTTATAAAGGTTCCGGGAAAAGTGGGCGCTTCCAACTCTTCCCATTGTGACTACTCAAAGCATGTAGAGAAAGCAAAACATGTGATTATAATAGCTGATCAGCCAGGGATTAACAAACATCACTTTGGAAGTTCTATGGTCTATACAGGGTTATTGATATATAATATGATATCATCATAATATTGAAAGATATTCTGAAGTTCTATTCCGGGCTATTTAACAACGCATTTAACACCTTCTATACTTAGAAATTACCTGATACGGCAATTCCTACTTTGGGAACCTTATCTCACTTATGGTCTATGTGTACGTGTTTTTTATGGCTTGTTATCCATATCTACTACTTTTTTGTTCATTTTATTGGGTTGATTATATCTATCAACTTACAGTTGATAATGATGACTTCAATAAGGAATGGTTTAAAGATGTAAAAGCTACAAGTTAACTGCAGTGGAAAAGACGATTTTATCTCCTAGATAATAATAAATTAAGTCTCAATTCTGAATTTGTAAATATAACAATATCTTACTCAATGACAAATCATTGAATTAAATAAATTATGATACTATGTTACATTACAAAGTTAAAAAATAAAATTACGAAATACATATTCAAAGAAACGTAAGAAATTACAAATCAACATTTACAGTATGAAGATCATTTGTTGTTACAGTTATCCTGCATTTACTCTCAATATTGTTCATAATCTTTCTCTTTTCTTTTGCTTTGGACACAAACAATAATGGTGAAAATAAGCAGCAAAATCTGCAAAATAAAATGTCAAATTATTTATTTTGTTTCTATTATAATTGTTATTACTCTTTCTTTGCGCACATGCAACTGATACGAGATAAACAAGTTCTGCATGATGCCACAAACTAATAAAATAATATTATAAAAGTAATATCTGCAAAAGGACACAAACTTCAGCAGGTTCTTAGTTCGCGCTCCAGGACGTTTACATGTTTACAAATTTAATCATACACATGTTACTCTTTATACCCCAAGTTTACTCAAGTTGAGAGATTATAAAATGTGAGTAAGTATATTATTATACAATAAATATTCAAAAATTTTAAGTGACACCATGACAGCGAACCGTGCTCTGACCACCCGAAAAGGAGCTAAGGTTTCTGATCTGTGGGTATTTTGACTTATGGCCATAGGGTATTGGTTCAGGACGTAATATGGCTGAAAAAGCGCGTTCAAGGTGAAAGTTGGATAAGGATGTATAGGGACCCGATTCATGTTTCACCAGATACAAGGTCTCTTTTGATATCAGGTTATATATTAGATGAGGAAAACGTAAAAATATTTTTAATCCCGATGAGATAAATTTATTGGAGCATTCACTTGTACTTAGTTTATGTATCAGATCACCGTAGAGATGGGGGATGAGAGATTCTGAAGGACACATATTTCGAAAACTTTAGTTTTCCGAATTTAGATAAAAGAAAATTGTGTAAACTTTAAAGTTTTCAATTAGTCTCTAGCTCTGAGTCAATTGTTTGAAAGCAATTTCTAGATTTTGATGTTTGGATATCCAAAATGTTGGTACGGACTTTACGACATCGAATAACTGAGAAATACATAAACCGTAAGACTGGTGTCTGTGGACATCACTATGTTACCGTAAAATAATTGTAACAGGGATTACAAAGGCCTCACATTTATCATAATTGCTAGAAAGTGTACTGTTTTCGATAATTATGATGTATACGTCCAAGAAACCTGTTACCTTTTCAGATGTAATAGTGTTGTTCAAGTTCATGTGGAGAAGTAAAATGCTAAATTACCGTAGTACAAGCGGTAAAAGGATATGGCACCAGACTAGGAACTTGCAAATATGAATATCCCGTCTCAAGTACAGCCTGATCTTAAATAAGTTATACTTGTCCTTCGTTTCCTCGAAATGTGGTATGGTAAAATGTTCTTACGCAGTATAGAAAATGTAACAGTCGCACAACAGCTAAGTTTACATTTTATTATCCTTCTCATGATATCGCGTGGACAAATTGAACCTCAGAAAAATTTATAGTTTCTTTAAATGCTTACCTCTATACCCAAAACTCCCCCTCCTACACCGGCAAGGAGCTGATAATTGTCATTAATCCAATCTTCTATGGCAGAATAACATCCCTGAAATGTTACAAAAAATCAGTATGAGTAAACTGTATCATTTCTTTTTCAATATCTTAGCACTGATCGTGTTCGATGTATGTATATCTGATTATATTATATTTGAGTGCATATTGAAACTTAGATGCTAATTTTATCATTCATGATGCCATACGTAAAGACAAAATTGTTTCATGTACAAAAGTCTTGAAAAGAAATAAAAGCTCAATGCATGACACACATTTAATGAGTATATTGCCTTACCACAACATGAACTAATGCCTGTTTATACTCATTTGTTTAGCTTGATTTTTGATAGTGGTATTTGTTCTACTGATTGGTTATGTGGAAACATTTTGCCTATTTTCAAGAAATCAAATGAAAATAATTCCAAGAATTATTTCTGTTCACCTTTATTTTAAACGCTCGATTAAATTTTTACTCCGATACGGTTCTGGAGAACCAATCCAGATCTAGGTCACTTTATAACCGTACTGATCATATTTCTGGTTTACACTATCTAATTAACTTGTAAAAATTATCAAAGAAAACATTCCGTTGTGTCATCATTGACTTCGAAAAAGAATATTGGTTTATGAAATACATTAATAAATAGCAATACTAGCAACAAATATTTTAAGAATCAATCGTAATTTTAAAGGGATGCAAAGAACGGAATTAAATATTATGATTCATTTTCTAAAACATGTCCTTGTCAGGTCGGACTCAAACAAGGCTTAAATTTGTTACCTTTTTATTTTCTGTCCTTCTTTATGACAAATGTAATAATGATAATAGTCTTGCTCGCCTAAGTAGAACAAAATGAAATTGGGATATATCCAAATCTTTTTTGTGTTATTATATGCAGATGATAGGATTTCATTTGGGGAATAACCCATTGATCTCCAGAGAAAAAATGATTTATTTTCAGAGTATTGCCTAAAGTAGAAACTGAGAGTTAATGTTAAAAGAATGGAAATAGTCATTTCTGGAAAGAAACTTAAGAAGTGGTTTAACTTTTGTAAAGAGGCCAGATAATCGAAATTGTTTAACCAGTTTTTATATAAATATATATGAAATTTACACGATTTGACTCTTTCTACTGGGTATATGTGACGGGTGTTGCTAGCAAGCAAGAGATGCTCACTCTCCCCGGGCACCTAATCTCACTCCATCGTAGGGGTTCACATATGCTCTTCAAGTAGACATATTTTGTTATTTTCCACTTGGTTTTCATTTTCACTGATTTTGTATGTCCTTTGATTTCATGATTTTTAGACGTATGGTTTGGATTTATCCATCATCTTTACATTACTATTTGGATTTTTTTATGTATAAATAATTCGTGATTTATTATATATTCAACCCCTTTATTTTTTTTTCGAAATGTTTTTAATAATTTCAAACAAATATTCCTTTTTCCGATAGAACAAAGACAATTACGAAATTTTATTCTATTCTGATATCAGTTTCCTTTGTATAACATGGCTTCTTAACAAATACATTGTAATACTTTGTGAATAAAATTCATTGAGACATTTGCAACAGATTTGTTGAAACAAAATATACTCAAACATTCGTTCCCGTGTTGCTGATACTGTTAATTTATTTTAAAACCCTCAGACGAAAAATCAAAATGGTGGGTGTAGCTTAACGACAAAAGATGTTTACTCCTACGGGACGACTTGTTTTTCCTGTAATATCAGGGGTATATGAACGTCCCATTTGTGACAATGATATTCCTATAGAACATCTTTTCTCTCCTCCAATGTCAGAGGTATATGAATTTACATTTGTGACATTGTTACTCCTTAGGGGCACTTTGCCCCAAGGCTTTAAACAGTTATCGTGCTCAGCTCAGCCTCTGCTCTTAACTCTGAGAATGTGATTACAACTAGAGTTTAGAACGTGGAAGATGCTATAAATATTTTTAGCATTGGTTTGAGCGAGGTATTTATCAATCTTAAAATATTTTTCTTATGTTCAGCTTTGAGCACATGTTTTATAACTTCATATTTAGGTAATCTCATGTTTAAGCATGGGATCAGAGGTTGAGCAAGGAGAACATTTTCAAAAAGTTTTATAACCTCGGGTCTTTGTCTGTCCTCTCATTTCAGTTACCTTTATCACATTGCTGTGGTTGCCAGAGTTATATAATACCGTAGTAATTTTGTGTTTTAACTCCTATCAGTAGTTTTCAAATACATATTGTACTTACGTGTTCAGAATTTGAATTATTAACATTTGGTGTCAACAAGCAATCCAAATTTGCATTTGATGTGTCGTTTTTGCAGCATATATTTGGGATATTCTTTTCATAAATTGTATCATTGAAAGTGAAAGTGCGATTCCACGTCGTCGAGGAATTAAAGTCTTTGTAGCTATCCACTCCACAACACTGGAACTAAAATATATGAATTTATATATAAGTGTTTTCTAGCTGTGTAGGATGCAACAGTTGGTTACCTTCGATTATCTTCAATATAAGGTGGGGGGATGAGGGGTTACTCAGAAAGTTTAATCTTAATATAAAACAATATCTACGAATTAAAACAACCAATCATGGAATTTAGCCACAACACATGGTTATATTTAATAGAAGGGCAACATTTCCTTCCGTTTTATAAATTTGTACTTTTGAAAAACGGAAAACGGATACGAGTAAGTGCATTCCAATAAGCACAGATGATATAAATATATAAAAATTATGCAAACTGCGGGAAATAATTTTCCGTCACTAGAAGGTAAAATACAGACTTTACTACAGCTTGCGCAATATTTGTCGGTTTGTTGATATATTTTGTAAATCATCATTTTGGCGTTATTTCGTGAGCAGAGAGAAACGTGTGGATAATTCAGATTACATATGAACTAACCGGCAAATTTCACAAAAGCTGTAGAAAGATCTGTGTATTGCATTCAAGTGACAATTGAGGGAAAGGTATTATCGTCGACCGTATGTTTAATTATTATTTATTTATCATACTGAATTCACTAAATTTTAGAAAGAACTTAATCTTGCCGGCCGATCAGTATATCAAAAGTGCAGGTTTACGTAATGCCTGGCAGCTATCATGAAATGTACCAATACAGGACATTGCTGTCACGTGAGTAAGTCTTACATCCTGTCTTTTATGCCAGATTATGTGGTATTTTACTCTCACACAGCTTTGTATTTATAGAAGTCTGTTTTATTGTTATGTCAAGTGAATGATTTAATTGCTCTAGAAATATTTTAGCTTCAAAATGTGCAATGCAGAACACATTTATCAGCTAAAATAGAACAACATTTATTTGTGTACATTTTAGATAATAAGGCTATCAATTTGGAAAGAAATTTGTAAAGCTAGTAACTTTTGCGCAATGTTCACTTTCGACGAAAGATTTTCATCTGTGAGACGATAGTGTCTTGAAGTCAGGTTATTGCATTCAGGGAAGGTACATTTATGTAGTAAAGTACATTAAGGTAATGTACGTTTATGTAGTAAAGTACGTTAGAGGAAGATACATTAATGTAATAAGGTACATTATGGAAAACTACAATCATGTAGTAAAGCACATTATGGATAGCTACATTAAAAGTACATTAAGGGAAGGTACATTAATGTAGTAAAGTACATTAAGGGAAGGAAAATATTTGTAGTAAAGTATATTAAATGGAGGTACATTAATGTAGTAAAGTACATTATGGGAAGGTATATACTAAAGTACATTATGCAAAAGTACATTTATGTAGTAAAGTACATTAAAGGAAGGTACATTAATGTAGTAAAGTACAATAAGAAAAGGTACATTTATATAGTAAAGTACAATAAAGAAAGGTACATTTATGTAGTAAAGTACATTAAAGGAAGGTACATTAATGTAGTAAAGTACAATAAGAAAAGGTACATTTATGTAGTTAAACACAATATGGGAAGGTGCATTTACGTAATAAAGTACATTAAAGTAGAGTGCATTTTTATAGTAAAGCACATTAAGGGAAGTTACATTTATGCAGAAAAGTACATTAAGGTAATGTACGTTTTTGTTGTAAATGTAAAATATGAAAGTAACTGGGGTCTCATGACTATGGCACTAACAACAATGTACATGTACCACAGTGGACATTCACGGTCTCCAAAATTCAGAGGTGAGACAAGTAAGCGTCTCCTGTTTGGCTAGTCACACCCGCCGTGAATGCCGTTACATACAGACAAAACGAATACAATTCAGCTCAGTATATATACATAAAGGTGAACAAACATTGTATGCCTCTGTCTCACCCTAAACGGATGAAATCGATGACTTTTTCGGTATTTTTTTTTATATTTGTTGTATTTATAAGTTATAATGTGAAATCATAATGCCATGGCATCATGCCATAAAATTTATTTCAAACACAAAATAATAATTTAATAAGTTTTGTTTTCCTGATCGGATGAGTCAATCTCGGTATCTAATCAATGACAAATATTAAAGTTACACATTGAGTGCTTACTATCATTTGCATTTATATTATTATCTAGCCCATGTGGAAGTCGCCCAAGGCATAGGTCAACAATAGAAGATATTTCGTAAATGCGTTTATTATACAGCAGACCATAGTGTTATCTACATGCATCCGGAAATAGGACGAGATTCATAAATGTAGAATGGACTCCTCGATTCCCTTTGATTCAAATCCCTTAACATGGTTTACGGGCAAGGGAGATAAATATCCTTTTTTATCAAATCTAGTAAGGAAATTCTTCTGTAAGGTATTACTTTGCGAAAGGTTATTTCTACTTCTGATGATATAGTGACAGTGTAGCTACCCTTAATGGATTCTGAATCATTTTACAATATTATCGTTCTTTAAAAGACTTAAAAGGAAGAAAGTTATTGCCAGTTGAAATAAATTGTTTGCAACTGGTGTTGCTAACTGATTCCGTTGTTGTTAATGTCTGGTTTGTAGATAATTCTGTTTAATTCTGTATTGCGATATGTAGCGTATCGTGAGGTATCGGGATTTAAATCGTGTCGTGAAGCTGTATCGCGATATGTATCGTATCGTGAGGTTGTATTGTGATATGTATCGTTAGGTTGTATCGCGATATGTATCGTGAGGTTTATCGCGATATGTACTATTTTGTGAGGTTTTATCGCGATACATACAGTATCGTGAGGCAGTATCACAATATAAACTGTGTCGTGAGGTTTTATCGCGATACATACAGTATCCTCAAGTTGTATTGCGTTAGGTATCGTGAGACTGTATCGCCATATGAACTATGTCGTGAGGTTTTACCGTGATACATACAGTATCTTGAGGTTGTATCGCGTTATGAATCGTGAGGTTGTATCGCTATATGTTAGGTATCAAGAGGTTGTATCGACGCATGTATCGTATCGCTAGTTTATATGGCGATACTTATTGCATCGTGATAAATGCGCGCATCGCTTAAATAAAGAATTTATTATCACATGGGGTAATGGTTTCGATATGTATATTCATACGTAATATCAACATGTAAATAAATATTACACCACTCACTTCCGATTGAACGAAGTTTATAGCCAATGATATTGAATCTTTAGAAGCAGATCCTGTGTATTCGTTTACAACTGCGTCCTTGAAAGGTTTCTTAAACCAACTATCAACCTGTAACAAAATAAAAAAATAATATAACAGGTAAGTATTGTAAAATGCAAAATGAACGTTGACAGTAAGAAAAATAAAAGAATGAAACACCATTAGTCGGGCAAATAAAGCAAATGTTAAACCCATTTTACATACAATTAAGGTTTAATTTATAGATAACAATGTATGCGAGGTGGCGGTATCATGCTATAAATCCGACATATACCTAGGAGATGAAGTACCGTGTCTGAAACAAGTGTAAAATGTCGAGAGTCTCATTATATCATATATTTTAATGATTCAAATTACAATCAAAATTGGGGCAGGTTTGGTGTAGTTCGATTCCCGGGTTGTGCCACTATGTTTAAGAGGATGGCTACCTCCTGCTCCCATGTCGGGATATAACTGAAATATTGTTGAAAGCGACGTAAAACACCAATCAACCAACCAACATTCAAAATTGAGACCATTAACTCTATTTATGGATATACCTAAGAAATCAACTATAGGCTCTAAAGATTTTCAGCAGTAATGGCATTTCCGGACATTTTTGGCACTATAATGGATATAGCTTATAGGGCCAGTAAGGCTCGTCACGTGACCCGCGAGAATCCCGGAAAAGATTAATTTGGGGCTAATGGCCTTCATACAAGAATAAGATCATAGATGAATGTCTGGTATAAATAAATATTTTTAATAATCGATAATAGGAAATACAACATTCCATGTGAAAGATTGAGCAAGACTTCCACGGAATTGGATGTACGTAGCTTTGGTTTCAAGTTTCAAGACAATTTAAAAGGTGAGCCGTAAGAAACAAATTAATATATACCCAGTTTATACTTTAGTCAATCATAATTAAACTGAAAGAACACAAGTGACCTATTTTATCGGAACTGAAAACGCAGAAACAAATACATGTAAAGGTAGTTGCCAACTAAAGTAAGAGCCAATATCGGACTTGCGCGGTCCGAGATTTGCTCACAGTGTGGTTGGTTTTGTTATGATGGATTACACATGGGCATCGTTTAAACAGAAATGACTTGTGTTTCTATGCACTATAATAGCCAAGTCATTTTCAGACTCCCTCCTGAACCCAGTAAACATGTAAAATATTCACTTGTACATGTATACAAGAATTTAAAATTTATCAGTAAGATATCTTGGTGGGATACTTCCGGGTCTTTACTTCCGGAAAGCGTATTTTCCCATTGCGGTGTGTATTTGGAATTTCCACTTTCAGTGGGAGTTCCTGATTCTTTAAAAATCTAATTAAAATAGCACAAAATAATCCATAAAAATATTTACTGCAAATAGAATTGAATATTAGGTCCTTTCAATAAAGTAGGTCATCTGTCCTTATTTATAACAGGCGCTCGCGGAAGTGGAAAGAAGTGGTAAAAAGTTCTGTAATAAATATTAAATTAATTTAATAGTTCTGTACGGTCAATTTACCATTGCGAGAAAAATGGTCAATCAAGTAGTCAATTATATATTTTTCACATAGATATGTCGAATGAGAAAAGTATCACAAAGGGCAGATAACTTTTCTGATTGAAATGGCCTGTGATATAGTTATAAGAGAAATACCTTGTCCTTAAAGGCGAAAACCAATATGATAAATGTCAGTTCCGCCAATAGAATGATCGACAGGCAAACGATGTACTGTAAAATAAACATAACAGATTACATATTAGTCACCTTCAATATAAGTATTGCGATTGGGAAAGATATGATTTATTCCATTATCATGAAAAATTTCAATAAAAGTAATATGTATTAGGTATTGTATCTAAAATTGATTTTTTATAAACAACTAGAAACATCCATTCCATTTTCGGCCACTTAGCCTTTTTCGAGCGGTTTAAAGGTAAATAAACCATTTTACCTTTAATTAAACGACTTGAAAAAGGCCAGGTGGCCGGAAATTTGTGTATTGAGAGTTTTTCTGGTTATTTATATTACGGACTTCTATTTCTTGAGGATTCTAATCTACTTCTGATTCTTTTTAATTTGTTTATATTACACATATTTGTGTAAGTGTTATTGAAAATGCACAAAAGAAAGTGACTCAATTTTTGTTTCAAAACCATTCGTTAATAGCATTCAAGTAAGACAGTGTCATAGATATGATACCAGTTGATCAATCAGTTTATTATATATTTGAATTAAATTTGTCTCGTTATGACCAATCAAGTGAAGCGGTTCTTTGAGAATTTGTGCGGGACATGCTGGCTTCTTTGTCCACTAACAACTATGAGACATTTAGCCATTACATTTTCATTCCTGTGTATTTGTGTAAGTACTTTAAGATGACGTGACGCTAATGTTATTTTTGAAATTGGTTTCTCTCCTTGGTATTGCTGCCAATCTGTGGCAATGTTTACTATTCACATGACGTCAAATAACCACACGCCACTACATTTACATCAATACTTTCTCCGCCAGGGCGGCGCTGTGTTATCTTTGTAGTCCAATTAAAGAAATGTGTTTACAGTTGGAAAGATAAATCCCACAGACATGTCACGCATTATTTTGGCGTCGACACATTTATTTCACCGTTGTTAACAGGGGTTTTTCAATCTACTGTATTGTCCAGGTGTTTTGTAATTTTTCCGACCATCACAGAGGGCCACATCCAGTTGTAAATTCAAGAATTACATAATACACTGTGTATTTTACTCTATATGTAAAATCTATTTATAGATTGACATAACGGCATATAAGTACAGGTCTTTGACACATGGACATGAGGGCATACAAGTACAGGTTTATTGATACATGGACATGACGGCATACAAGTTTTACGTTCATTGAAAATGGGCATGACGGCATACAAGTACTAGGTCTATTGATACATAGACAAGGCGGCATACAAGTATAGGTCTACTGATACATAGACATAACGGTATACAAGTATACATGCAGGTATATTGATACATGGGCATGGCGGCATACAAGTATAGATCTATTGATACATGGGCATGGCGGCATGCAAGTATAGGTCTATTGATACATGGGCATGGCGCATACAAGTATAGGTCTATTGATACATGGACATAACGGCATACAAGTGTAGGTCTATTGATACATGGGCATGGCGGCATACAAGTATAGGTCTAATGATATATGGACGTGGCGGCATACAAGTACAGGTCTATTGATATATGGACATGGCAGCATACAAGTATAGGTCTATTAATACATGGATATGACGGCATACAAGTATAGGTCTATTGATATATGGACAAGGCGGCATGCAAGTATAGGTCTATTGATACATGGATATGACGGCATACAGGTATAGGTCTATTGATCTATGGACATTGCGGCATACAAGTACAGGTCTATCGATATATGAACATGGCGGCATACAAGTATAGGTCTATTGATACCTAGGCATGACGGCATACAAGTATAGGTCTATTCATACATGGGCATGACGGCATACAAGTATAGGTCTATTGATACATGGGCATGACGACATACAAGTATAGGTCTATTGATACATGGGCATGACGACATACAAGTAGAGGTCTATTGATATATGGACATGGCGCACACAAGTATATGTCTATTGATATATGGACGTGGCGGCATACAATAACAGGTCTATTGATACATCGATATGACGGCATACAAGTATAGGTCTATTGATACATCGATATGACGGCATACAAGTATAGGTCTATTGATACATGGACATAACGGCATACAAGTATAGGTCTATTGATACATGAGCATGGCGGCATACAAGTATAGGTCTATTGATACACGAGCATGGCGGCATACAAGTATAGGTCTATTGATACATGAGCATGGCGGCATACAAGTATAGGTCTATTGATACATGAGTATGGCGGCATACAAGTATAGGTCTATTGATACATAAGCATGGTGGCATACAAGTAGAGGTCTATTGATATATGTACATGGCGGCATACAAGAACAGGTCTATTGATATATGGACGTGGCGGCATACAAAAACAGGTCTATTGATACATCGATATGACGGCATACAAGTATAATAAATAGAGAAAAAATATAGCTTTTAATTTTGTGCACCAAATGCGCATTTCGACAACTTATGTCTCTACAGTGATGCTCGTGGCCGAATGGTTGGAATTCATTTATATAAATATTTGAAGAGCTGTATTGAAACCAAAATGACCGAAAAGTGAACCAAAGAATCAATCCAAGGACAGAGCTATGCATGAGGGAGATACTCCTTAGATTTAGAGTGATTTACATAATTTCATAATGGAAAATTTTAAGTATATATTTCATGTCAGTACAAAAGCACTGAAAATAGGTCTATTGATATATGGGCATGACGGCATACAAGTACAGGTCTATTGATACATGGACATGACGGCATACAAATACAGGTCTGTTCATACACTAACATGACGGCATACAAGTACAGGTCTATTGATACATGGACATGACGGCATACAAGTATAGGTCTATTGATACATGGACATGACAGCATACAGGTACAGGTCTATTATTACATTGACGTGACGGCATACAAGTATAGGTCCATCGATACATGGACGTGACGACATACAAGTTTAGGTCCACTGATACATGGGCATGGCGGTATTCAGTATAGATCTACCGACACATGGACATGACGGCATACAAGCACAAATCTATTGATACTTGGACATGACCGCTTATAAGTATACGTTTTGCTAATAGGTTTTGATGTTTGAACAGCAAGCTTGTTGTAATGATTAAGCGCTGGCCTTGCTTCCCCGACGAAACGGGTTCGATTCCCAGATTTTGCCACTATGTTCAAGAGGTTGGTAACCTCCTGTTTCCATGTCGCGATATAACTGAAAAATGGTTGAGAGACAAAACACTAATCAACGAAGCAACCCATCCAGCAAAATGGCAAATAAACTGGTCACTACAAAATGGCAAATAAATTGGTCACTACAAAATAGCAAATAAATTGGTCACTACAAAATGGCAAATAAATTGGTCACTACAAAATGGCAAATACACTGGTCACTACAAAATGGCAAATAAATTGGTCACTACAAAATGGCAAATAAACTGGTCACTACAAAATGGCAAATAAATTGGTCACTACAAAATGGCAAATAAATTGGTCACTACAAAATGACAAATAAATTGGTCACTACAAAAGGATGAAGATATTTTTATTTGGCGGGTGATTCATTACAATCATGAGTTACATTCTAATCATCCTTTTAAGATAAATGAAAGAGCGATAAAGGGAAACCATAGATACAGGAGTAATATATAGGAGTGGGGGTGGTTTATCTTCGTGGTTCAGATTATGGCGCATGTCTAACTAAAGCACTAAAAATATATATCTATAGCTGTTTTCTATGCAAACTAGAAAAATAAACCAAATCAATATTTCACTAAATCGGTAATTACAGGATACACTGACATTGATTACTGTCTGATACGTCTAACTCTTTCTTAATAAAAATGAATATACATGTATGTACATTATTCTCTACCCAGAGTTATCGTCCCTTATTCTCGTATTTATATCTCTGTCAACGCCTGTAAATTCGTTAAGCGTCGCATTGCAAATTTATATGCTTATCTTCAAACTTACAGGAATCATAAAACTATCAATTGTCTTTCTGTTATTTTAAACGAACTCTCACCTTCTTTATTGGTCTCATCTAAATCGAATTCCATGGTTATCTTTATTATCAACTTATACTCATAACAAACGACATTGTTCCAAATTTAAGGCAGATAAACATTCACTTTAAATAATTTACATTGAATTTAAATTATACTTTATATTAATCATATCATCATATGCTTGGATATTTAGTTTTATATTCTAACCAATGATTTAAGAAAGCTTTACAAGAGTCTTGTAAATTACCGTCGAAAGAGTTGTAGCGGCCTTAGCACACGGAACTCTGGGTAGAGAGTGGTGGCTTTAGCGCACGGAACTCTGGGTACGGAATGACATCTATATGTTATTATAAATCATGTGATATACCACTTTAAGATAACTATGTTACTCACGACCACCAGCAGACATTTCACTTGGCAGCATGCGCCGACACACCCCACTATCCCAATCAGGAAGAAAAAAGCGCCAATCACCACGAACGCAATGGTGGCATTGCCGACGAAGTCTCCTATGTGGAAATCACTTAAGGCATCATTATCAGCACCAGCTTCCTTTAGCGCCTGCGCAAGTCTGGCATAGGCATCACTTAGAATGGTGTTCATGTAGTCCGACCCCCATCTTACCACTGCTCCGACGACAAGAAGAAGGATTCCCACTAACTGGAGAAAATAATAAATAATAATAGAGAAACTATCTTATGTTAACATTTTCCGCTCCGACGACAAGAAGAAGGATTCCCACGAACTGGAGAAAATAATAAATAATAATAGAGAAACTATCTTATGTTAACATTTTCCTTTTTCCTTTGCATACAAAGATAAGTATGTACGAAATGTATATTCATACATATCATATATTGCATTGGCGGATGTAGAAATTTTGAAAAGGGGGAGATGCAGTCACTCATGACTTATATTTTGCACTATTTGAGATGGAAAGGAGGGAGAGTTTGAAACCCTAAAATTGGTCGAAAATGACCATTTTTGGTAAAAATTTCCGACCAAAACGGGGAAGAGGGTTACAGGGGTTTTGAATCCGTCAATGTATTGAATAATACAATTTTGCAATATTTGCTAAACACGTAGGAAAGAAATTGGAAAACTCCATCAATTACAGACACTCTGGGGGCAGGTCTGTGCAGTGTGGTGGTGTTGCTCTGGGTCCGGCGCCATAAACTGAGAATATACTTAAGTCATAATTTTTTTTTTCGTCTGTTCATCCATGAATCAATAACTGGGATTTGGATTTTATTTAGTTTTATTCTATTGATAAATAGAATTAAACTATTCTATATGAGAATTTATTTGATCGTTTGATAATGGAATAAATTAAAATGAAATATTTGACTTAAGTATATTCTCAGTTTATGGCGCCGGACCCTGGTCTCAAATCTAGGGACCCAGGTTCGATCCTGCTGTCGGCTTGGAATTCTAACAGGTTGGGGACGATCTTTCATTTGAGAGATAATCACTCAAATGAGTAAATGTCAGTAATCAGTTACAATGAATGAACAGAAGAAAACAAGTACTAAAAATTAAAGTTTCAAAATTTTGACTTAAACTTAAAAGGGCACATCTTTATAATATACTGAACATGGAATACAAAAGATGTTGACCTTTTCAACTTACCGTTTGGAGTTTATAGCTGCAGCATTTGTGCAGTTAAAAACTCCAAAACAGTAAGTTAAAATGTCAGCTTGTTTAGTTAACTATATTCAGTATGTTATAAACATGTGCCCTTTTGAATTTCAAATCACATTTCCAAAATTTAAATTTTGTACTTGAAATTGATTACTGAAAAAAGAGGCAGTTACTAATTTGAGTGATTATCTCTTAAATGAGAGGTGCAACCTGTTCTAAGGTGATTTATCACCTTTGATCTTCCTATCTATCCTTTGGATGAGAGAGTATAAACCGAGGCCATGTTTCACGGTATAAACCGAGGCCCCGAGCCACGGTATAAACCAAGGCCCCGGGTCGCGGAAGAAACCGAGATCCCACGTCACGGTATAAACCGAGGCCCCGTGTAACAATATACACTGGCACGTAGGCATTCCTTCAATGCGTCGGGTAGGTTAGTAGTATGAAGCAGTGCGCCACCCAGGTGCCGCCGCCATATAAGATAAATAGTCTTGGAGGTGTGTAAAACAATAACAATAACAAAACAAAACAAAAAAAAAAAAAAAACAACGTATATTTCAGTAAGAAAATACTTACATAAAAGTTTTCTCGATTCTTGCGCCCACCATTTTAGAATAGAAATAACAACATTTTCGTACATGTAATTGGTCAACAACTGCGTGTTACTTTCAAAATGGAATGAAAAAAATGTGGAGTTGTTAAGAAACAACCACAGATGTTTATGTACATGGCGTATTTCATAAAGACTACATAAAGTTGTCTTTCTTGTCTCGTAAAAATGAAAATATTCTCTGTAGGAGAATAACATCAAAGTAAATATTTTATTCATATTTCCAAACTCATTTTGTGTATTTGAGTTATAGTTCTTAGCTTCCCTCATAGAATTACTGCAAACATCTACAAATCCCTCTGGAAACAGCCTAAGACATTTCTATTTTGAGCCGAATGAGTGACGTCGGCCTTTGTATATAGAACAGGAAGAGTATGAATAAGACAGTTTGTGTGAAGAAAATAAAATGTACTGATAAGAACTTTATATCTATTGCCTACTTTTAATCAGGAGACATAACCAGGGCGCGGGATGTGTGTGTGTGTGTGGGGGGGGGGAGGTGTAGAGTTTCAAATATGGAGACAACAAATGGGGTGTGCCCCCACCAACCCACCCCTAAAAAAAAAGAAAAACACACACTCTAAGCTACACACTTACACATCTACACACATTGACATCTACACATCTACACACATATATGTGTGTTCATTCAAATACAGTACGTATTACTGTATTGTAAGTAGACTAAAAGCCACCTGTATAAAGTATTTTGTAATAGACCAATGTTTTACACTGATTAAGATTTGATAAATACCTTTATCTTGACACGTGATCCTTATAAAGTTTTACATGATTTCAGATACATGATTGTGCATTATTGTTTGTTTTACCTTTTATCTACTCGGAAGTAATGTGCATTTTACCTTTCTGTTGGTTGATTGATTTACACAGGTGTACAAATATGCACTCAGAAATTTTGAATTTTCAAATTCGCGACAAGATCTCCCTCACAGAAATTGCTTCCCACGAGGAAAAAGCAAAGCAAAACAAAAAACATTTCCCAAAACCCAAATCAAAATACACAATCAAAATAAAAAAAAAACAACCAAAGAACCCCCCCCCCCCCAACAAAAACCTAACAAACAAGCAACAAAACAAGCAAACACATCCAAAGCTGTGTTAGAAACGCATAATTGGTCTACCGTAACACGATACACGGTTTTAACCATCCCTTTCGGCTACTTTTGAAAGACCTCGAACAGTACAATGGACCCTCCTCGAGCTGTGAAGGACCTTTTAAGAGCCAAAATCAACCGTGACACACGGGGATATGTTCATACTGTTTCTCTTAGTGCTGGAAGAACCTGGCAGTGGAAGGGACAAATCTGTAACTGTATGTGTTGCTGGAAGGACCTCCCGCATTGAAAAGGACCCAACCGGAGTTTGCGATCACCTCTGATGTGCTAATATCAACTGACACAGGGCATCTGTTGTTCTTACTGTTAAAAGCAGTACTACAAGAACTCGAGAATAAAAAGTACCCATCCGGAGCTGTGAAGGACCTAATAATTGCCAATATTAGCCGTGACCTAACATGTTCTTACTGTTTTAACCAGCGTTGGAAGAATCCGAAAAGTAAGAGGACCCATCCGGAGCTGTGAAGGACCTCATATCCGCCAACGTCGATCATATCACAGGACATCGGTTTTTCCTGTTTCATATGAAATCTATATACATGGATGAATCAGTGATAGAGCTCGAACCTGCATCTTTGTGGCCAATACCCAAGCAAGCTACTTTATTAACTTAGCCAGTCCTTTAGTAAGAGAAATTCTGAGAAAAATCACTAGTTTTTAGACACTGTCACGCGTCATTCCTGAATTACGATTGCTAGATAATATATCATTGAAAAATGAATGAACATTCAGGAACTATATTCCTAGGAATGATGGTGTTTAATTGAAATAAGTACCAAGATAATTAACTTAAATTACCCACCTCGTACTCTTTATAACACACCAATATTCAAAACCTACTCATACATATAATTTCAGGACAATATTTATCCAAAATTTCTCGTGATTACTTTGTGATGTTCACATGTTAGATATGCTCGAGAGACATTATTTTTTCTGTAATGTATCTGTAATATGTACATGTGATGTATTTGTACTATACCGGTAAAGGGGCAGGCTTGGTGTAATGGTTAAGCGCCGACGATCCGGGTTCGATTCCTGGGTTGCGCCACTATGTTTAAGAGGTTGGTTACCTCCTGCTTCCATGTCGCGATATAACTGAAAATTGTTGAAAGCGACATAAAACACCAATCAACAAACCAACCATCTATACCGGTAACATACCTGTAATATACCTGTTATCTACAAGTATATATGTGTTCCTTCAGGGTAACATATAGAGCAACATAAGATCAGTGTCAAAATCTTTTGCATATTACATTTTAGTAGAAAAGATTTGGAGTACAGCAAAACAAGTTTTACGATTTAAAATGGAAAAACGGCTTTACGGGTCAATCAAACCTTATATAAACATGACCTGGTGACCCTTAACATACTTATATTTTCTTGACCATCTGAGGTCACACTGACCAGTACTTACCGAGAAGATGATGTTCACGAGTACAAGAAAACACTGGCTGAAACCTTTACATGCACCCATAACGGTTTAGTCGCATTCGTTAATCGAATCAGCTTATTTCAATTCTCCTAAAAAGAAAAAAAGAAAATATGTAACGTACTGTGAGTTCAAACAATTAATATTATATTACGATCGTTCAAGATGAAATGAAAATACCTTTATACTGTGAAATACAAACAATTATCAACATTTTTTCTAATTCAGTTATTGTTTTAGGATCAGTGCGAAAATTATCTCGTGTGGGAAGCATTTTTTATGAAAGTTATAGGTGCTCGAATAAATAGTTTTCGTTCATTAGCTGGATTACGGTCGAATTTTGCAGATATCATGTCCTCAGTACAACACATAAAAGGGGGGTCGCTTCTGGTGTAGAATAATTTTTTGGGCCAGGTAGTGCAATCGGTAGCGCGCTCGCTTATCACCAATGCGACCCGGGTTCGATTCCTGATGTGGTACGTGAGATGATAAGGCTGTCACCAACCTGGCTTCGTGGTTTTTATCCGGGTAGGCCTACTCCGGTCTCCTCCCACACAAACGACACCCTTACGCCATGATCCTCGCCAACGAGCACGATTAATATAAGTTGTTAACTTGTTTCGTAATCGGTGTGAATTAATAAACTTTAAATATTTCACTGGTATTGAATCCCGATTCCTTTGACGATTTGTCGAACCCCACCCTTGTTTTCAGAATTTTATCAATGAAAAGTAGGCTTACAACTCCACTCTTTCGAAAATTGTAGACATTGGTATGCCTAGGGAAACTCATGCCAGGTGTAGCGATCAACACTAATACATTATACAGGTAAATTTATGTAATGTGTCACAGTAAACGTTAGTACATTGTATAGGTAAAATGATGTCATTTGTCACTGTGGGCGTTAGTACATTGTATAGGTAAAATTATGTCACGTGTCACAGTAAACGTTTGTATATTGCATACGTAAAATGATGTCACGTGTCACGGTGGATGTTGGTGCAATGTATATGTATATGTAAAATGATGCCACGTGTCACGGTGGATGTTGGTACATTTTATAGGTAAAATGATGCTACGTGTCACGTTGGATGTTGGTACTTTTTATAGGTAAAATGATGTCACGTGTCACGGTGGATGTTGGTACATTTTATAGGTAAAATGATACTACGTGTCACGTTGGATGTTGGTACTTTTTATAGGTAAAATGATGTCACGTGTCACGGTGGATGTTGGTGCAATGTATATGTAAAATGATGAAACGTGTCACGGTAGACGTTGTTATAATATATATGTAAATGTCATGTGTCAAGATGAACGTAGTTACATTGTATATGTAAAATGTTGTCAAGTGTCACGATAGACTTTGGAACATTGTATAGGTAAAATTATGTCATATGTCACGGTAGACTGTCGTACATTGTATATGTTAAATGAAGTCACGTGTCACGGTAGACTTTGGTACATTCTATAGGTATATAAAATTTATATCAAAATCGTCCCTGCATTGCGGGCACTAGCTCAAACTTGGCAAAATGTGCTCCACTTCCCGAACAAAGGACTCACAAGATCTGCCAATGCATACATGTATGCAATATAAATCTTTATTCGATATTTCTTACTTATCTAAATGCGGCATGGGAAATAGATCAAATAATCGACATTCATTACCGTAAATGCTCTAATAACCCAGGAAAGATAAAGGCATCCGACTCAGCGGTATGACAGAAATCATCACGGAAATGAACTGTTAGAAAGTAATCATTTGATAAAACAAAAACAAAAACAAAAACAAAAGCAAAAAAAAAAAAAAAAAAAAAAAAAAAAAAAAAAACCAAAAAAAAAAAAAAAAAAAAAAAAAAAACAAAAACAGAAAAACAAAAAAACAAAATAAAAAAAACCAAAAAAACAAACAAATAAACAAACAAAACAAAAAAAGTATAGTTTATCCCCCCGCTGAGATCAGTACGCTTTTCCCCCTCTAGAGATAAAATCCGGTTTGGTTCGAATATTACGTACAACAAGTGTGCATAATGCGTCACCATGTTTTTGACAAAATCTCATCGGATATCGGCACATTGCCAGTTTGAAATTGAAATTTTTGAAAATCAGATTTCCCCGCATAAGGGATGTGATTTATTTTACAAATAAAAGATATCTCTTTACTCTAGCTGGTCCTAGACGAGAACCAAACTTTGAACTGATTCCCCTTTAGGACACATTATCACAGGAATCCTTGTGATAAGAGGTCAAAACACTGTAATTCCATTTCCCATAGGGTCCCATGAAATTTTCGCAATGATTCTGCTCAATAATCATACATGTATATCTTTTTTTTTCACTTTTTGCTGTGTATTTGATATAGTCTACACCATTAAGAATGATGAGAAGGGGACTTTGTTTTGTATGCATGGTTGTTTATTTTCCTCTATGGGTGGCTGATAGGTATTTTAATTTCAAATTTCAAATGGAGGTAAAATCAAGACTAAATTACGGTTTGAGTTTTCCGATTTGACAAGAATACGGAATCATTAGAGGAAAAGATGAACCCAGGTCGGTTTATCTGCCTAGGGGGGGGGGGGGGGAGTCTATGCTGATAATCAGAAGCGGAAAAACCGTACGGATAGAATATCCCCTTTAGAGGGGGAAGAGCTATACTGGTTCGGTTTATCCGGAAGGGGGGGGGGGTGTCTATGCGGAGGGGATAGTCTATGCTACAACACTGGGATCTCGAATATTTGCTGTCCGAGTAAAAGATTGGGAGACAGAAAATAATAATATGTAATTCATATCTGACAGGCGCAGATCCCGATGAATTATCCGAGAGGCGTTCTAACTATGTTTTGTTGTGTATAACTACTTATTTTATATCCAAAAAAAAAAAAAAATAAATAAAAATAAAAAAATAAAATAACAAGAAAAGTAATTTTCGTGTAATCTCGCGGTGGGCCCAGACCTCTGATCCACCCGTCTGGATCCGCACATGTCTGACAATCACAATCGAATTACCTAGTGAAAAAATCTGCCCCTCTCAATCTGCCTGTTGCTTCTAAAATGCGAAACTTTAATGAGACAGATGCCTTTTAAGTGTATATTCTTTGACAGAAATTTTAAAAATTACTACACGACTGACCTGACATGACCGACATTTTCAACAGATAAGACGATGACAAGAATTACTGCATTGAAATCTAATTGACTAAAGTAGATAATAATGCAGCACCCTCCTCCCCAATCTATTTCATTTGCCTTGGGCGGGGCTATACACTGGCTGACTAAACAGAATGGCATACAGTGTACATGTATGGCATGTTTTTTTTCTGCCGTAGAAATGACTGGTGGGGCCTTGTGTGATACACAATACAGATAACAGAAGTTAATGTACATCACCATTTATTCAGATTGTTATCTTCGTAAGTATTCTCCCGACACTCATCTCTTTTTTCTACAAATTCTCAAGCCGGTGTGGCCTAGCGGATAAGGTGTTCGGCTCATGATCGAGAGGTCGCGGGTTCGACTCCCGTCCTGGGCACACCGGTGTTCTGTCATTCGGATGAGACAGTGAAAACCGTGGTCCCGTGTCACGGTAGGCGTGGCACGTAAAAGATCCCTCACTGCTTCGGGTAGGTCCGTTGCAAAGGTCTAAATTTGTATGCAATGCATCAGGCAGATGCCGTCACCATATACGTGAAATAATCGTGGAGTGACGTTAAATAATAATCAATCAATCAATCTACAAATTCTCAATTCGTCAATTATTGTCCGTCTTCGGTTTCTTCATATACATATTTTTAAATTCCTCAAAAAATGTTTCGAAATCATTTATACCGTTGCTAAGCACAAGCTCGTTACTTACCTTCATTTTACCTGTATGTGTATTGTCTGTCTAGCAGGAAGTGTTCTCGTACAGGTAGCTTGGTCACGTGCTTAGGAGATAACAACTTTTACAAAGTAATGTCATGTGGAATGGCTGTGTCGATAACACCAGTGACTCACAGTCCATGTGTTTACACTTTATAAATCATGTGTCCATTATCGTAAATATTTACATCCCGTGATTTTATTTTCTTCCTTTATTTCGTTATATAATAATCTTTTTCTTTTTCTTGTTTTTTTTTTTTTTTTAATTTTATTTTTTGTTTTCGTTTGCTTCTTTCTTACCTTTTTATTATTTTCTTTTGTTTTATTTTGTTTATTTGGTATTAGTTTAAAGAGCTTAGAATTACAACAAGATACTGATTGTTACTTCACCTCATCACATATATCATTTTTATTTTATTCTTTTATGTTTTAGACACCCCCCCCCCCCCCACACACACACACCTACACACACCCACACACACACACCCACATCCACCCCCACCCCACCCCCCCACATATATATATATATATATATATATATATATATATATATATATATATATATATATATATATATATATATATATATATATATATGTATATGTGTGTGTGTGTGTGTGTGTGTGTGTGTGTGTGTGTGTGTGTGTGTGTGTGTGTGTGTGTGTGTGTCTCTGATGGTGTATTATTTGTATTTTAATGTCTCCAATTTCCCTTACGTAAAATAGTTAAAGGCCAAATAATGAATAAAAACTAAACAAAGAAGAAGAGGGAAAGAGTGAATGAATGAACAAAAAAGAAAGAAAAAAAAAACCCAAAGAAAAACTAAAACGAACTTAGATTACTTTGAACAATATGATATGACGGATTTAATGAAAGTTCTGAATTAACTAAAATAATTAAATAATGGTAGTACAATATATGTCGATATTATGCAAGACATGTTGCAACTGTCGAAAATCCCCCCCATTTCCACCTTTACTATTTCAGATTCATCTACACCTTTCATATTTCAAATTAATGTATCTTACGAACTGACAAACTCGGTCAAAACGATCTAGCGCCCGTTCTTCACGGTGGTGGGAATGTCCTACTGTGGATAGGATTGCCCACCTTCCAATCCCATCAGAGCATTGTTGTTTCACCGGTTATGGGGTTAGTTGATAATCAATGAGCCATAGCATGAAATCGTGATAACACATTTTACGAAAGTTGTAAACCCTTATCATTTTTCTTAGGTCCGTCCATAGTTGCACATAAGTAAACATTTATATAAATTATGTTAACATTCATATTTTTGGAACCGTTCACCGTAAGTGATGTTACTATAAATAGAAGACACTCTCAACTATTTTTCGAGGACCGCTGCATCCTGAGACCGGAGAGCTTCCGGCACAGATTTCACCGCACGCGCACTCGAAGCATACAGCAGATTAAAAAAACCCATCATGTATTTTATTTCAGTGTAAACCTTGTAAATCAGTGGCGAGAATATGTAAAAAACCATTTCCATTTTTCGAGATATCCAGCAACGAACCCCCCCCCCCCCCAAAAAAAAAATAGAGGGGCGGGGATTCAAAATGAGTTATTTGATAAAATTCTGCAAACGAAAAGGGGTGGGGAAGGAAGAACTTTTTGCACCATTAAAACTGTTAATATATATATATATATTAGAAAAGAGAAAAGAGTAAAAAATGAGTGTGAAGAATCCAAATTAATAACTTGTGATACTAAGTCAGTATTTTATCTATTTCACTTTGACGAGGAAAAGAGATCAAGAGACAGCACTATCCCCTTTTTCTAATAATATCTAGAATCATTGAGATAGATCAGACAATGTGTTAGATACTGCAGTCTATTTATTGTTTTACGCCATTCCAATATGATTTCACTTAGCTGATGGTGGCATTTGGTTGGTGCATTGCTCTTTGATTTTGTCCTTTACTCATCTTTAGCAGAGAGGGACTTTTACGTACCAATGTATATCGTTGCATGGGAGCTCAGTTTAAACTGTCTAACCTGAAAGACAGATGGGGAGGCAGGAGATGAAATAACATCTCAGCCGACGGTCCGACTAATGCACTGCAACCGACAGTCTGACTGATACATCTCAGCCGACGGTCTGACTGATACACCTTAGCCGACGGTTTGACTGATGTACCTCAACCGACGGTCTGGCTGATACATCTCAGCCGACGGTCTGACTGATACACCTTAGCCGACGGTCTGACTGATGCATCTCAGTCGACGGTCTGACTGATGCAACTTAGCCGACGGTTTGCTTGATGCACCTCAGCCGACGGTCTGACTGACACTTTTCAGCCGACTGTCTTACTGATACATCTCAGTCGACGGTGTGAATGATAGATCTTAGCCGACGGTCTGACTGATGCACCTCAGCCGACGGTCTGACTGATGCACTTCAGCCGACGGTCTAACTGGTACATTTCAGCCGACGGTTTGACTGATAAATCTCAGTTGACGGTTTGACTAATGCTCCTCAGCTGACGATCTGACTGATACACCTCAGCCGACGGTCTGACCAATGCTCCTCAGCCGACGATTTGAATGATACACCTTAGCCGACGATTTGACTGATGCACCTCAACCTACGGTCTGATTGATGCATTTCAGCCGACGGTCTGACTAATGCACCTCAGTCGACAGTCTGAATGATACATCGCAGTCGATGGTCTGACTGATACATTTCAGCTGACGGTCTGACTGATGCACCTCAGACGACGGTCTGACTGACACTTCTCAGCCGACTGTCTTACTGATACATCTCAGTCGACGGTGTGACTGATAGATCTCAGCCGACGGTCTGACTGATGCACCTCAGCCGACGGTCTGACTGATGCACTTCAGCCGACGGTCTAACTGGTTCATTTCAGCCGACGGTTTGACTGATAAATCTCAGTTGACGGTTTGACTAATGCTCCTCAGCTGACGATCTGACTGATACACCTCAGCTGACGGTCTGACCAATGCTCCTCAGCCGACGATTTGAATGATACACCTTAGCCGACGATTTGACTGATGCACCTCAACCTACGGTCTGATTGATACATTTCAGCCGACGGTCTGACTAATGCACCTCAGTCGACAGTCTGAATGATACATCGCAGTCGATGGTCTGACTGATACATTTCAGCTGACGCGCTGACCGATTCTCCTTAGCCAATGATTTGATCGATACATCTCAGCCAACGCTTTGCCTGATACATCTCAGCCGACGGTCTGACCAATAGATTTCAGCCGACGGTCTACTGATACACCTTAGTCAACGGTCTGACTGATACATCTCAGCCGACGGTCTGACTGATACACCTCATTCGATTGTCTGACTGATATATCTCAGCCGACGGTATAACCAATGTTCCTCAACCGCCGGTCTGACTGATACACTGCCTTTTAATTTATTCTGTGTTCCGGACCCACCGGTAGCATCGAGCAGTCTTTAACGCTCTGACGTATATCGTGACATGAGATCTCGGTTTATACTGTCTCATCCCAAGGATACATACAGAGGCAGATGATAATCTATGGAATCCGAGTCAATTACGTCAGCTCTATAGCAATAGATATATGTATATGAAGGTGGCATGGCCTATATGGCTGAATGGGAGATTCGTGGTTTTTTTTTTTGTTTGGTTTTGCGTATATGATTTTTGTTTTTGTTTTGTTCCTTTTTTGTTTGTTTGTTTTAGTTTTTGTTTTTGTTTTTTGTTTCGTTTTGTTTTGTTTTGTTTTGTTTTGTTTTTTTTTTTTATCAAGGGAAAATCATTTTTACGAATCCCGCGAGAATTTTTTGGGTTTCATGAAAGTAGAAAATAAAGTCTAATCAAATTCTATTGTCACAGAAAACAATACAATCTTTCTCTCACTTCATTGTTTTCGTTGAACCTGTTACATGGATAAAACATATTCAGCAACGCACCATGTAAGCTTCTGTCTCAATGGATATTTAAAAAAAATTGTTGTAACTCTACGATATATGTGAAATAATGTTGTCGAGCTTATCGATGTAGGTAAAATGATGTTGTCTTGGCGTTACGATATAGGTGGAAATAGTGTGGTCGTGGCGTTATGATATAGGTGGAAAAAGCGTTGTCGTAGCATTTCAATACAGGGGAAATAATAATGCCGTAGCGTAACGATATAGGTGAAATAATGTTGTTGTAGCATTACATTATAGGGGAAATAATGTTGTCGTAGCGATACGATAGTGGGGAAATAATATTGTCGTAGCGTTACGATATAGGTGGAAATAGTGTTGTCGTAGCGTTACGATATATGGGAAATAATGTTGCTGTAGCATTACGATCTAGGTGAAATAATATTGTCGTAGGGTTACATTAAAGGGGAAATAATGTAGTCGTGGCGTTACGATATAGGGGAAATAATGTTGTTGTAGTGTTACGATAAAGGGGAATTAGTTTTGTCGCAGCAATACGATATAGGGGAAATAATGTTGTAGCATTACGATCTAGGGGAAATACTATCGTCGTAGCGTTACGATATAGGTGAAATAATGTTGTCGTAGCGTTACGATGTAAGCTAAATAACATTGCTGTAGTGTTATCATATGGGTGAAGTATGGCTGTTTTGTAGTGTTACGATAAAGGTGAAATATTATTGTTGTGCTAGTACGATATGGGGGGGGGGGGGGGGAATCTTGTCGTAGTGACACCATGTAAATGAAATTTTATTTAGAAGAATATCGCTAACATATAGGCGATAGACTGAGTATTGTTTAATGTCACTTTATGATTATTTCACATATATATGACGATGACTTCTGCCTGATACATTTTAACGGACACACCCGATGCAGTGAGGTATCTTTTACGTGCCACGCCTATCGGTTTTTACTGTCTCATTCCAAAGACAGGACAACAGTGTACCCACGAAAGAGTCGAAACTGGGTCCTTTTGGTCAGGAGTCGAGCACTTCAAATGCAGAGTTACACCATCTCCAATCATGTAGGTGACACATTCTCGACTCAGAATTATTTAATGCTCAAGCAATCTGACAATGAATATAGGAGAAAGAAATGAAGTGATCAATGTTGTATGGGGTTATTTTAACATCTCAGCGATATCAATCAGATATTATAAAAAGAAATTTTGAACTAACCCCCACCCCACCCCCCCCCCCTTTCCAACACACACCGCTTTTTCTTATGTTAATTTTGAATCTCCTTATCATTTTTTTATATAAATGTTGAATATTCCTTGGCTGTATCATATTATTTTGTAATTGTTATACATTTCATAATATTTTCTATCATAGAAGTGTGCTCAAAAAAAAAAAAAAAAAAAAAAAAAAAAAAAAAAAAAACCAAGAACACTTGGATTTAAGTTCAATACACTCACTCACCTATTTTGGCATCTTTTAATCACACGGTTGTATATTTGGGCCTTTTTGAAATCCGATTGAAAAGACGAAAACGAGCAAGGAAATTCCGAAAACCAATTAGTTAAAATATGTTCCTGTTGTAATGAATCAAATTTAATATATGATACATATAGTGCATGTAAAGTGGGAGATGAGCACGGATGTTTGGCTAAATTTAAGTGTGCAAACTTTGATACCAGTAAACTTCGATTGTTTATGATTTACATCCCTTATGCGGGCTGAATATGAATTACTTCTATCTCAGTGCTATTGTTATTTTCATAAGAGCTTTCTATTTTAGAAAAACTTCCTTGAACGGACGCGGTTCTAGAAATTTCGTCGAGAGGGTGTTTACCCTTGACGAATTTTCCGAAAAGGGGTCTAACCAGGTCTCTAGATGTAAACTTACTTAATTTACAACCAAACACTTATGAAAAAGACCCCTGGACCATCCTCTGGATACGCGCATGCTGGACAATGGTTTTTCTTTACTTCACTGTACTCCGTCTATAGGGGAATGTAATACAAGTGTTTTGTTCTCGCTACAGTTACTTCCTTTATACTGAAAATTATTATAATATCAAATATTTACATATTCATCAGAAACCGGTCCGCTGGCTTTAAAGGAAAAGCTGGTGAGAAATTCCCGAAGCTGTGTAATGATGATGATGATGATGATGATGATGATGATGATGATGATAATAATAATAAAAAAAAATAATAATAATAATAATAATAATAATAATAATAATAACAACAACAACAACAATAATAATAATAATAATAATAATAATAATAATAATAATAATAATAATAATAATAATAATAATAAAGCAGCAGCAGCAGCAGCAGCAGTTGTAGTAGTAGTAGTAGTAGTAGTAGTAGTAGGTAGGTAGGTAGGGCCCAGACTAAAGTTTAAAATTTATGTACACAACTTCCAGTTAGACCCTTTCATATACTACCACCAAGTCATTCTCTTAACTTTCATTGATAAGAATAAGAAGCACAGAAAAAAAATTACCCCGTCCGTTTTCCCTACCCCAGGGGCCAGACCCCAGTTTGAAACCCAGATTTACAATTTGAGGTGACACCTCACATATGTCACGTTGCTATCATCCGTATGTCTGACCCTTTCATGTGCCGCCACAAAAACATTCGTGGGGGAGGGGGGGGGGGGTGGACAAGATTATGGGCTGCTGGTACATACAGATGGAGAGACAGACGGACGATAGCAGTATAGCATAATACACCCACAATTAAATGCATGCGGGTGTATAAAAAATGATTTACACCCTATACCATCGTTTCAAATTAAAATACTATTTGTAATCAAATTAAAATTTAGGTCTCAACGGAGTAGCCTTTCTTGGCGAGTGACGTCACATGTGCATATTAGCGAAATATTGATGCAGTCTTATGTAATGACTTACAACTTTTAAATTGGTTACATAAATATTCCACAGGTAGTGGAAAAGGGGACCGGGGAGAGTGAGTTAACTTCTATTTGGGTGCGGACACGCGCCTGGAGTCGTTAGCATTATGCATTTTCATATATTGGTTCAAATTGGTGAAACCATTCACACCCATACACTTGACATAGTGAAGGCATATCCATTCATAGACCTATACTTCATATATGGATTAGTCTTTTACTCCTCGTATATAATTCGATATGTCCAATTGCATATATATCCTTCTGTATTAAGTGCCGATGAAAAAAAATTTGAAAATTATACCCCTTCAAAGAATGGATTGCCTTAAATGTATACCCCACCCAGCCTCATGTCTGTATATACCTTTATATAGGAACTTATATAACTTCTTGTTATTTGAACTTTTCGCATTCGTCAAATAATAAAAATTCTATTAAAGAAAGCCTAAATTTCACTTTAATTACAATACAAAATGTTAGCATTTATGGTCACCTGTGATTCATCATTTTTTTCAATGGCATTATCAAATCTAAACAATGATAAATAAATGAATTCACCTGTCTGTCGCCATGGTTATAGGAATGGTTGTGTCCGTCATCAGTGTCATGGTCTCTACAGCTGTCTGTCGCCATGGTTATAGGAATGATTGTGTCCATCGTCTGTGTCATGGTCTCTACAGCTGTCTGTCACCATGGTTATAGGAATGATTCTGTCCGTCGTCTGTGTCATGGTCTCTACAGCTGTCTGTTACCATGGTTATAGGAATGATTGTGTCCATCGTCTGTGCCATGGTCTCTACAGCTGTCTGTCACCATGGTTATAGGAATAATTGTGTCCATCGTCTGTGTCATGGTCTCTACAGCAGTCTGTCGCCATGGTTATAGGAATGATTGTGTCCGTCGTCTGTGTCATGATCTCTACAGATGTCTGTCACCATGGTTATAGGAATGATTCTGTCCGTCGTCTGTGTCATGGTCTCTACAGCTGTCTGTCGCCATGGTTATAGGAATGATTGTGTCCATCGTCTGTGTCACGGTCTCTATAGCTGTCTGTCACCGTGGTTATAGGAATGATTCTGTCCGTCGTGTGTGTCATGGTCTCTACAGTTGTCTGTCACCATGGTTATAGGAATGATTGTGTCCGTCGTCTGTTTCATGGTCTCTACAGCTGTCTGTTGCAATGGTTATAGGAATGATTGTGTCCGTCATGTGTGTCATGATCTCTACAGCTGTCTGTCACCATGGTTATAGGAATGATTGTGTCTGTCGTCTGTGTCATGGTCTCTACAGCTGTCTGTCACCACGGTTATAGGAATGATTGTGTCCGTCGTGTGTGTCGTGATCTCTACAGCTGTCTGTCACCATGGTTATAGGAATGATTGTGTCCGTCCTCTGTGTCATGGTCTCTACAGCTGTCTTTCACCATGATTATAGGAATAATTGTGTCCGTCGTTTGAGTCATGATCTCTACAGCTGTCTGTCATCATGGTTGTAGGAATGATTGTGTCCGTTGTGTGTGTCATGGTCTCTACAGCTGTCTGTCACCATGGTTATAGGAATGATTGTGTCCGTTGTGTGTGTCATGGTCTCTACAGCTGTCTGTCCCCATGGTTATAGGAATGATTGTGTCCAACGTCTGTGTCATGATCTCTACAGCTGTCTGTCACCATGGTTATAGGAATAATTGTGCCTGTCGTCTGTGTCATGGTCTCTACAGCTGTCTTTCACCATGGTTATAGGAATGATTCTGTCCGTCATGTGTGTCATGATCTCTACAGCTGTCTGTCACCATGGTTATAGGAATGATTGTGTCAGTGCGGAGTGTCATGATCTCTACAGCTGTCTGTCACCATGGTTATAGGAATGATTGTGTCTGTCTTGTGTGTCATGATCTCTACAGCTGTCTGTCACCATGGTTATAGGAATAATTGTGTCTGTCGTCTGTGTCATGGTCACTACAGCTGTCTGTCACCATGGTGATAGGAATGATTGTGTCCGTCATCAGTGTCATGATCTCTACAGCTGTCTGTCACCATGGTTATAGGAATGATTGTGTCCGTCATCAGTGTCATGAACTCTACAACTGTCTGTCACCATGGTTATAGGAATGATTGTGTCCGCCGTTTGTGTCATGATCTCTACAGCCGTCTGTCACCATGGTTATGGGAATGATTGTGTCCATCGTCTGTGTCATGGTCTCTACAGCTGTCTGTCACCATGGTTATAGGAATAATTGTGTCCGTCGTTTGTGTCATGATCTCTACAGCCGTCTGTCACCATGGTTATGGGAATGATTGTGTCCGTCGTCTGTGTCATGGTCTCTACAGCTGTCTGTCACCATGGTTATAGGAATAATTCTGTCCGTCGTCTGTTTCATGGTCTCTACAGCTGTCTGTTGCAATGGTTATAGGAATGATTGTGTCCGTCATGTGTGTCATGATCTCTACAGCTGTCTGTCACCATGGTTATAGGAATGATTGTGTCCGTCATGTGTGTCATGATCTCTACAGCTGTCTGTCACCATGGTTATAGGAATGATTGTGTCTGTCGTCTGTGTCATGGTCTCTACAGCTGTCTGTCACCACGGTTATAGGAATGATTGTGTCCGTCGTGTGTGTCGTGATCTCTACAGCTGTCTGTCACCATGGTTATAGGAATGATTGTGTCCGTCCTCTGTGTCATGGTCTCTACAGCTGTCTGTCACCATGGTTATAGGAATAATTGTGTCCGTCGTTTGAGTCATGATCTCTACAGCTGTCTGTCATCATGGTTGTAGGAATGATTGTGTCCGTTGTGTGTGTCATGGTCTCTACAGCTGTCTGTCACCATGGTTATAGGAATGATTGTGTCCGTTGTGTGTGTCATGGTCTCTACAGCTGTCTGTCCCCATGGTTATAGGAATGATTGTGTCCAACGTCTGTGTCATGATCTCTACAGCTGTCTGTCACCATGGTTATAGGAATAATTGTGCCTGTCGTCTGTGTCATGGTCTCTACAGCTGTCTTTCACCATGGTTATAGGAATGATTGTGTCCGTCATGTGTGTCATGATCTCTAAAGCTGTCTGTCACCATGGTTATAGGAATGATTGTGTCCGTCGTGTGTGTCATGATCTCTACAGCTGTCTGTCACCATGGTTATAGGAATGATTGTGTCTGTCTTGTGTGTCATGATCTCTACAGCTGTCTGTCACCATGGTTATAGGAATAATTGTGTCTGTCGTCTGTGTCATGGTCACTACAGCTGTCTGTCACCATGGTGATAGGAATGATTGTGTCCGTCATCAGTGTCATGATCTCTACCACTGTCTGTCACCATGGTTATAGGAAAGATTATGTCTGTGGTCTGTGTCATGATCTCTACAGCTGTCTGTTACCATGGTTATAGGAATGATTGTGTCCGCCGTTTGTTTCATGATCTCTACAGCCGTCTGTCACCATGGTTACGGGAATGATTGTGTCCATCGTCTGTGTCATGGTCTCTACAGCTGTCTGTCACCATGGTTATAGGAATAATTGTGTCCGTCGTTTGTGTCATGATCTCTACAGCCGTCTGTCACCATGGTTATGGGAATGATTGTGTCCGTCGTCTGTGTCATGGTCTCTACAGCTGTCTGTCACCATGGTTATAGGAATAATTCTGTCCGTCGTTTGAGTCATGATCTCTACAGCTGTCTGTCATCATGGTTGTAGGAATGATTGTGTCCGTCGTGTGTGTCATGGTCTCTACAGCTGTCTGTCACCATGGTTATAGGAATGATTGTGTCCGTTGTGTGTGTCATGGTCTCTACAGCTGTCTGTCCCCGTGGTTATAGGAATGATTGTGTCCGTCGTTTGTGTCATGGTCTCTACAGCTGTCTGTCAACAGGGCTATCGGAATGATTGTGTCCTTCGTCTGTGTCATGGTCTCCACAGCTGTCTGTCACCATGGTTATAGGAATGATTCTGTCCGTCGTCTGTGTCATGGTCTCTACAGCTGTCTGTTACCATGGTTATAGGAATGATTGTGTCCATCGTCTGTGCCATGGTCTCTACAGCTGTCTGTCACCATGGTTATAGGAATAATTGTGTCCATCGTCTGTGTCATGGTCTCTACAGCAGTCTGTCGCCATGGTTATAGGAATGATTGTGTCCGTCGTCTGTGTCATGATCTCTACAGATGTCTGTCACCATGGTTATAGGAATGATTCTGTCCGTCGTCTGTGTCATGGTCTCTACAGCTGTCTGTCGCCATGGTTATAGGAATGATTGTGTCCATCGTCTGTGTCACGGTCTCTATAGCTGTCTGTCACCGTGGTTATAGGAATGATTCTGTCCGTCGTGTGTGTCATGGTCTCTACAGTTGTCTGTCACCATGGTTATAGGAATGATTGTGTCCGTCGTCTGTTTCATGGTCTCTACAGCTGTCTGTTGCAATGGTTATAGGAATGATTGTGTCCGTCATGTGTGTCATGATCTCTACAGCTGTCTGTCACCATGGTTATAGGAATGATTGTGTCTGTCGTCTGTGTCATGGTCTCTACAGCTGTCTGTCACCACGGTTATAGGAATGATTGTGTCCGTCGTGTGTGTCGTGATCTCTACAGCTGTCTGTCACCATGGTTATAGGAATGATTGTGTCCGTCCTCTGTGTCATGGTCTCTACAGCTGTCTTTCACCATGATTATAGGAATAATTGTGTCCGTCGTTTGAGTCATGATCTCTACAGCTGTCTGTCATCATGGTTGTAGGAATGATTGTGTCCGTTGTGTGTGTCATGGTCTCTACAGCTGTCTGTCACCATGGTTATAGGAATGATTGTGTCCGTTGTGCGTGTCATGGTCTCTACAGCTGTCTGTCCCCATGGTTATAGGAATGATTGTGTCCAACGTCTGTGTCATGATCTCTACAGCTGTCTGTCACCATGGTTATAGGAATGATTGTGTCTGTCGTCTGTGTCATGGTCTCTACAGCTGTCTTTCACCATGGTTATAGGAATGATTGTGTCCGTCATGTGTGTCATGATCTCTACAGCTGTCTGTCACCATGGTTATAGGAATGATTGTGTCCGTCGTGTGTGTCATGATCTCTACAGCTGTCTGTCACCATGGTTATAGGAATGATTGTGTCTGTCTTGTGTGTCATGATCTCTACAGCTGTCTGTCACCATGGTTATAGGAATAATTGTGTCTGTCGTCTGTGTCATGGTCTCTACAGCTGTCTGTCACCATGGTGATAGGAATGATTGTGTCCGTCATCAGTGTCATGATCTCTACAACTGTCTGTCACCATGGTTATAGGAAAGATTATGTCTATGGTCTGTGTCATGATCTCTACAGCTGTCTGTTACCATGGTTATAGGAATGATTGTGTCCGCCGTTTGTTTCATGATCTCTACAGCCGTCTGTCACCATGGTTATGGGAATGATTGTGTCCATCGTCTGTGTCATGGTCTCTACAGCTGTCTGTCACCATGGTTATAGGAATAATTGTGTCCGTCGTTTGTGTCATGATCTCCACAGCCGTCTGTCACCATGGTTATGGGAATGATTGTGTCCGTCGTCTGTGTCATGGTCTCTACAGCTGTCTGTCACCATGGTTATAGGAATAATTGTGTCCGTCGTTTGAGTCATGATCTCTACAGCTGTCTGTCCCCGTGGTTATAGGAATGATTGTGTCCGTCGTTTGTGTCATGGTCTCTACAGCTGTCTGTCAACAGGGCTATCGGAATGATTGTGTCCTTCGTCTGTGTCATGGTCTCTACAGCTGTCTGTCACCATGGTTATAGGAATAATTGTGTCCGTCGTTTGTTTCATGATCTCTACAGCCGTCTGTCACCATGGTTATGGGAATGATTGTGTCCATCGTCTGTGTCATGGTCTCTACAGCTGTCTGTCACCATGGTTATAGGAATAATTGTGTCCGTCGTTTGTGTCATGATCTCTACAGCCGTCTGTCACCATGGTTATGGGAATGATTGTGTCCGTCGTCTGTGTCATGGTCTCTACAGCTGTCTGTCACCATGGTTATAGGAATAATTGTGTCCGTCGTTTGAGTCATGATCTCTACAGCTGTCTGTCATCATGGTTGTAGGAATGATTGTGTCCGTCGTGTGTGTCATGGTCTCTACAGCTGTCTGTCACCATGGTTATAGGAATGATTGTGTCCGTTGTGTGTGTCATGGTCTCTACAGCTGTCTGTCCCCGTGGTTATAGGAATGATTGTGTCCGTCGTTTGTGTCATGGTCTCTACAGCTGTCTGTCAACAGGGCTATCGGAATGATTGTGTCCTTCGTCTGTGTCATGGTCTCTACAGCTGTCTGTCACCATGGTTATAGGAATGATTGTGTCCGTCGTCTGTGTCATGGTCTCTACAGCTGTCTGTCGCCATGGTTATAGGAATAATTGTGTCCGTCGTGTGTGTCATGATCTCTACAGCTGTCTGTCACCATGGTTATAGGAATGATTGTGTCCGTCGTGTGTGTCAGGGTCTCTACAGCTGTCTGTCGCCATGGTTATAGGAATGATTGTGTCCGTCCTCTGTGTCATGGTCTCTACAGCTGTCTGTCGCCATTGTTTTAGAAATAATTGTGTCCGTCGTCTGTGTCATGGTCTCTACAGCTGTCTGTCACCATCGTGATAGGAATGATTGTGTCCGTCCTCTGTGTCATGGTCTCTACAGCTGTCTGTCGCCATGGTTTTAGGAATAATTGTGTCCATCGTCTGTGTCATGGTCTCTACAGCTGTCTGTAACCATGGTGATATGAATGATTGTGTCCGTCGTCTGTGCCATGGTCTCTACAGCTGTCTGTCGCCATGGTTATAGGAATGATTGTGTCTGTCGTGTGTGGCATGGACTCTACAGCTGTCTGTCGCCATGGTTATAGGAATGATTGTGTCCGCCGTCTGTGTCATGGTCTCTACAGCTGTCTGTCACCATCGTGATAGGAATGATTGTGTCCGTCCTCTGTGTCATGGTCTCTACAGCTGTCTGTCGCCATGGTTTTAGGAATAATTGTGTCCGTCGTCTGTGTCATGGTCTCTACAGCTGTCTGTCGTCATGGTTATAGAAATGATTGTGTCCGTCGTCTGTGCCATGGTCTCTACAGCTGTCTGTCGCCATGGTTATAGGAATGATTGTGTCTGTCGTGTGTGTCATGGACTCTACAGCTGTCTGTCGCCATGGTTATAGGAATGATTGTGTCCGCCGTCTGTATCATGGTCTCTACAGCTGTCTGTCGCCATGGTTATAGGAATGATTGTATTCATCGTCTGTGTCATGGTCTCTACAGCTGTCTGTCACCATGGTTATAGGAATGATTGTGTCTGTCGTCTGTGTCATTTTCTCTACAGCTGTCTGTCACCATGGTTATAGGAATGGTTGTGTCCGTCATCAGTGTCATAATCACTACAGCTGTCTGTCACCATGGTTATAGGAATGATTGTGTCCGTCCTCTGTGTCATGGTCTCTACAGCTGTCTGTCACCATGGTTATAGGAATAATTGTGTCCGTCGTTTAAGTCATGATCTCTACAGCTGTCTGTCATCATGGTTGTAGGAATGATTGTGTCCGTTGTGTGTGTCATGGTCTCTACAGCTGTCTGTCACCATGGTTATAGGAATGATTGTGTCCGTTGTGTGTGTCATGATCTCTACAGCTGTCTGTCGCCATGGTTATAGAAATGATTGTGACCGTCGTCTGTGTCATGGTCTCTACAGCTGTCTGTCAGCGTGGTTATAGGAATGATTGTGTCCGTCGTGTGTGTCATGGTCTCTACAGCTGTCTGTCGCCATGGTTATAGGATTGATTCTGTCCGTCCTCTGTGTCATGGTCTCTACAGTTGTCTGTCGCCATTGTTTTAGGAATAATTGTGTCCGTCGTCTGTGTCATGGTCTCTACAGCTGTCTGTCGCCATGGTTATAGGAATGATTGTGTCCGCCGTTTGTTTCATGATCTCTACAGCCGTCTGTCACCACGGTTATGGGAATGATTGTGTCCATCGTCTGTGTCATGGTCTCTACAGCTGTCTGTCACCATGGTTATAGGAATAATTGTGTCCGTCGTTTGTGTCATGATCTCTACAGCCGTCTGTCACCATGGTTATGGGAATGATTGTGTCCGTCGTCTGTGTCATGGTCTCTACAGCTGTCTGTCACCATGGTTATAGGAATAATTCTGTCCGTCGTTTGAGTCATGATCTCTACAGCTGTCTGTCATCATGGTTGTAGGAATGATTGTGTCCGTCGTGTGTGTCATGGTCTCTACAGCTGTCTGTCACCATGGTTATAGGAATGATTGTGTCCGTTGTGTGTGTCATGGTCTCTACAGCTGTCTGTCCCCGTGGTTATAGGAATGATTGTGTCCGTCGTTTGTGTCATGGTCTCTACAGCTGTCTGTCAACAGGGCTATCGGAATGATTGTGTCCTTCGTCTGTGTCATGGTCTCTACAGCTGTCTGTCACCATGGTTATAGGAATGATTGTGTCCGCCGTTTGTGTCATGATCTCTACAGCCGTCTGCCACCATGGTTATAGGAATGATTGTGTCCATTGTCTGTGTCATGGTCTCTACACCTGTCTGTCGCCATGGTTATAGGAATAATTGTGTCCGTGGTCTGTGTCATGGTCTCTACAGCTGTCTGTCGCCATGGTTATAGGAATGATTGTGTGCGTCCTCTCTTTCATGAACATGGCAATAGAAATGATTGTGTCTGTCGTCTGTGTCATTTTCTCTACAGCTGTCTGTCGCCATGGTTATAGGAATGATTGTGTCCATCGTCTGTGTCACGGTCTCTATAGCTGTCTGTCACCGTGGTTATAGGAATGATTCTGTCCGTCGTGTGTGTCATGGTCTCTACAGTTGTCTGTCACCATGGTTATAGGAATGATTGTGTCCGTCGTCTGTTTCATGGTCTCTACAGCTGTCTGTTGCAATGGTTATAGGAATGATTGTGTCCGTCATGTGTGTCATGATCTCTACAGCTGTCTGTCACCATGGTTATAGGAATGATTGTGTCCGTCGTGTGTGTCGTGATCTCTACAGCTGTCTGTCACCATGGTTATAGGAATGATTGTGTCCGTCCTCTGTGTCATGGTCTCTACAGCTGTCTTTCACCATGGTTATAGGAATAATTGTGTCCGTCGTTTAAGTCATGATCTCTACAGCTGTCTGTCATCATGGTTGTAGGAATGATTGTGTCCGTTGTGTGTGTCATGGTCTCTACAGCTGTCTGTCACCATGGTTATAGGAATGATTGTGTCCGTTGTGTGTGTCATGGTCTCTACAGCTGTCTGTCCCCATGGTTATAGGAATGATTGTGTCCAACGTCTGTGTCATGATCTCTACAGCTGTCTGTCACCATGGTTATAGGAATAATTGTGCCTGTCGTCTGTGTCATGGTCTCTACAGCTGTCTTTCACCATGGTTATAGGAATGATTGTGTCCGTCATGTGTGTCATGATCTCTACAGCTGTCTGTCACCATGGTTATAGGAATGATTGTGTCCGTCGTGTGTGTCATGATCTCTACAGCTGTCTGTCACCATGGTTATAGGAATGATTGTGTCTGTCTTGTGTGTCATGATCTCTACAGCTGTCTGTCACCATGGTTATAGGAATAATTGTGTCTGTCGTCTGTGTCATGGTCTCTACAGCTGTCTGTCACCATGGTGATAGGAATGATTGTGTCCGTCATCAGTGTCATGATCTCTACAACTGTCTGTCACCATGGTTATAGGAAAGATTATGTCTGTGGTCTGTCTCATGATCTCTACAGCTGTCTGTTACCATGGTTATAGGAATGATTGTGTCCGCCGTTTGTTTCATGATCTCTACAGCCGTCTCTCACCATGGTTATGGGAATGATTGTGTCCATCGTCTGTGTCATGGTCTCTACAGCTGTCTGTCACCATGGTTATAGGAATAATTGTGTCCGTCGTTTGTGTCATGATCTCTACAGCCGTCTGTCACCATGGTTATGGGAATGATTGTGTCCGTCGTCTGTGTCATGGTCTCTACAGCTGTCTGTCACCATGGTTATAGGAATAATTGTGTCCGTCGTTTGAGTCATGATCTCTACAGCTGTCTGTCCCCGTGGTTATAGGAATGATTGTGTCCGTCGTTTGTGTCATGGTCTCTACAGCTGTCTGTCGCCATGGTTTTAGGAATAATTGTGTCCATCGTCTGTGTCATGGTCTCTACAGCTGTCTGTCGCCATGGTTATAGAAATGATTGTGTCCGTCGTCTGTGCCATGGTCTCTACAGCTGTCTGTCGCCATGGTTATAGGAATGATTGTGTCTGTCGTGTGTGGCATGGACTCTACAGCTGTCTGTCGCCATGGTTATAGGAATGATTGTGTCCGCCGTCTGTATCATGGTCTCTACAGCTGTCTGTCGCCATGGTTATAGGAATGATTGTATTCATCGTCTGTGTCATGGTCTCTACAGCTGTCTGTCACCATGGTTATAGGAATGATTGTGTCTGTCGTCTGTGTCATTTTCTCTACAGCTGTCTGTCACCATGGTTATAGGAATGGTTGTGTCCGTCATCAGTGTCATAATCACTACAGCTGTCTGTCACCATGGTTATAGGAATGATTGTGTCCGTCCTCTGTGTCATGGTCTCTACAGCTGTCTGTCACCATGGTTATAGGAATAATTGTGTCCGTCGTTTAAGTCATGATCTCTACAGCTGTCTGTCATCATGGTTGTAGGAATGATTGTGTCCGTTGTGTGTGTCATGGTCTCTACAGCTGTCTGTCACCATGGTTATAGGAATGATTGTGTCCGTTGTGTGTGTCATGATCTCTACAGCTGTCTGTCGCCATGGTTATAGAAATGATTGTGACCGTCGTCTGTGTCATGGTCTCTACAGCTGTCTGTCAGCGTGGTTATAGGAATGATTGTGTCCGTCGTGTGTGTCATGGTCTCTACAGCTGTCTGTCGCCATGGTTATAGGATTGATTCTGTCCGTCCTCTGTGTCATGGTCTCTACAGTTGTCTGTCGCCATTGTTTTAGGAATAATTGTGTCCGTCGTCTGTGTCATGGTCTCTACAGCTGTCTGTCGCCATGGTTATAGGAATGATTGTGTCCGCCGTTTGTGTCATGATCTCTACAGCCGTCTGTCACCATGGTTATGGGAATGATTGTGTCCATCGTCTGTGTCATGGTCTCTACAGCTGTCTGTCACCATGGTTATAGGAATAATTGTGTCCGTCGTTTGTGTCATGATCTCTACAGCCGTCTGTCACCATGGTTATGGGAATGATTGTGTCCGTCGTCTGTGTCATGGTCTCTACAGCTGTCTGTCACCATGGTTATAGGAATAATTCTGTCCGTCGTTTGAGTCATGATCTCTACAGCTGTCTGTCATCATGGTTGTAGGAATGATTGTGTCCGTCGTGTGTGTCATGGTCTCTACAGCTGTCTGTCACCATGGTTATAGGAATGATTGTGTCCGTTGTGTGTGTCATGGTCTCTACAGCTGTCTGTCCCCGTGGTTATAGGAATGATTGTGTCCGTCGTTTGTGTCATGGTCTCTACAGCTGTCTGTCAACAGGGCTATCGGAATGATTGTGTCCTTCGTCTGTGTCATGGTCTCTACAGCTGTCTGTCACCATGGTTATAGGAATGATTCTGTCCGTCGTCTGTGTCATGGTCTCTACAGCTGTCTGTTACCATGGTTATAGGAATGATTGTGTCCATCGTCTGTGCCATGGTCTCTACAGCTGTCTGTCACCATGGTTATAGGAATAATTGTGTCCATCGTCTGTGTCATGGTCTCTACAGCAGTCTGTCGCCATGGTTATAGGAATGATTGTGTCCGTCGTCTGTGTCATGATCTCTACAGATGTCTGTTACCATGGTTATAGGAATGATTCTGTCCGTCGTCTGTGTCATGGTCTCTACAGCTGTCTGTCGCCATGGTTATAGGAATGATTGTGTCCATCGTCTGTGTCATGGTCTCTACAGCTGTCTGTCACCGTGGTTATAGGAATGATTCTGTCCGTCGTGTGTGTCATGGTCTCTACAGCTGTCTGTCACCATGGTTATAGGAATGATTGTGTCCGTCGTCTGTTTCATGGTCTCTACAGCTGTCTGTTGCAATGGTTATAGGAATGATTGTGTCCGTCATGTGTGTCATGATCTCTACAGCTGTCTGTCACCATGGTTATAGGAATGATTGTGTCCGTCGTGTGTGTCATGATCTCTACAGCTGTCTGTCACCATGGTTATAGGAATGATTGTGTCCGTCCTCTGTGTCATGGTCTCTACAGCTGTCTTTCACCATGATTATAGGAATAATTGTGTCCGTCGTTTGAGTCATGATCTCTACAGCTGTCTGTCATCATGGTTGTAGGAATGATTGTGTCCGTTGTGTGTGTCATGGTCTCTACAGCTGTCTGTCACCATGGTTATAGGAATGATTGTGTCCGTTGTGTGTGTCATGGTCTCTACAGCTGTCTGTCCCCATGGTTATAGGAATGATTGTGTCCAACGTCTGTGTCATGATCTCTACAGCTGTCTGTCACCATGGTTATAGGAATAATTGTGCCTGTCGTCTGTGTCATGGTCTCTACAGCTGTCTTTCACCATGGTTATAGGAATGATTGTGTCCGTCATGTGTGTCATGATCTCTACAGCTGTCTGTCACCATGGTTATAGGAATGATTGTGTCCGTCGTGTGTGTCATGATCTCTACAGCTGTCTGTCACCATGGTTATAGGAATGATTGTGTCTGTCTTGTGTGTCATGATCTCTACAGCTGTCTGTCACCATGGTTATAGGAATAATTGTGTCTGTCGTCTGTGTCATGGTCTCTACAGCTGTCTGTCACCATGGTGATAGGAATGATTGTGTCCGTCATCAGTGTCATGATCTCTACAACTGTCTGTCACCATGGTTATAGGAAAGATTATGTCTGTGGTCTGTGTCATGATCTCTACAGCTGTCTGTTACCATGGTTATAGGAATGATTGTGTCCGCCGTTTGTTTCATGATCTCTACAGCCGTCTCTCACCATGGTTATGGGAATGATTGTGTCCATCGTCTGTGTCATGGTCTCTACAGCTGTCTGTCACCATGGTTATAGGAATAATTGTGTCCGTCGTTTGTGTCATGATCTCTACAGCCGTCTGTCACCATGGTTATGGGAATGATTGTGTCCGTCGTCTGTGTCATGGTCTCTACAGCTGTCTGTCACCATGGTTATAGGAATAATTGTGTCCGTCGTTTGAGTCATGATCTCTACAGCTGTCTGTCCCCGTGGTTATAGGAATGATTGTGTCCGTCGTTTGTGTCATGGTCTCTACAGCTGTCTGTCAACAGGGCTATCGGAATGATTGTGTCCTTCGTCTGTGTCATGGTCTCTACAGCTGTCTGTCACCATGGTTATAGGAATAATTGTGTCCGTCGTTTGTTTCATGATCTCTACAGCCGTCTGTCACCATGGTTATGGGAATGATTGTGTCCATCGTCTGTGTCATGGTCTCTACAGCTGTCTGTCACCATGGTTATAGGAATAATTGTGTCCGTCGTTTGTGTCATGATCTCTACAGCCGTCTGTCACCATGGTTATGGGAATGATTGTGTCCGTCGTCTGTGTCATGGTCTCTACAGCTGTCTGTCACCATGGTTATAGGAATAATTGTGTCCGTCGTTTGAGTCATGATCTCTACAGCTGTCTGTCATCATGGTTGTAGGAATGATTGTGTCCGTCGTGTGTGTCATGGTCTCTACAGCTGTCTGTCACCATGGTTATAGGAATGATTGTGTCCGTTGTGTGTGTCATGGTCTCTACAGCTGTCTGTCCCCGTGGTTATAGGAATGATTGTGTCCGTCGTTTGTGTCATGGTCTCTACAGCTGTCTGTCAACAGGGCTATCGGAATGATTGTGTCCTTCGTCTGTGTCATGGTCTCTACAGCTGTCTGTCACCATGGTTATAGGAATGATTGTGTCCGTCGTCTGTGTCATGGTCTCTACAGCTGTCTGTCGCCATGGTTATAGGAATAATTGTGTCCGTCGTGTGTGTCATGATCTCTACAGCTGTCTGTCACCATGGTTATAGGAATGATTGTGTCCGTCGTGTGTGTCATGGTCTCTACAGCTGTCTGTCGCCATGGTTATAGGAATGATTGTGTCCGTCGTCTGTGTCATGGTCTCTACAGCTGTCTGTCGCCATTGTTTTAGAAATAATTGTGTCCGTCGTCTGTGTCATGGTCTTTACAGCTGTCTGTCACCATCGTGATAGGAATGATTGTGTCCGTCCTCTGTGTCATGGTCTCTACAGCTGTCTGTCGCCATGGTTTTAGGAATAATTGTGTCCATCGTCTGTGTCATGGTCTCTACAGCTGTCTGTAACCATGGTGATATGAATGATTGTGTCCATCGTCTGTGCCATGGTCTCTACAGCTGTCTGTCGCCATGGTTTTAGGAATTATTGTGTCTGTCGTGTGTGTCATGGACTCTACAGCTGTCTGTCGCCATGCTTATAGGAATGATTGTGTTCATCGTCTGTGTCATGGTCTCTACAGCTGTCTGTCACCATGGTTATAGGAATGATTGTGTCCGTCGTCTGTGTCATGGTCTCTACAGCTGTCTGTCGCCATGGTTTTAGGAATAATTGTGTCCATCGTCTGTGTCATGGTCTCTACAGCTGTCTGTCGCCATGGTTATAGAAATGATTGTGTCCGTCGTCTGTGCCATGGTCTCTACAGCTGTCTGTCGCCATGGTTATAGGAATGATTGTGTCTGTCGTGTGTGGCATGGACTCTACAGCTGTCTGTCGCCATGGGTATAGGAATGATTGTGTCCGCCGTCTGTATCATGGTCTCTACAGCTGTCTGTCGCCATGGTTATAGGAATGATTGTATTCATCGTCTGTGTCATGGTCTCTACAGCTGTCTGTCACCATGGTTATAGGAATGATTGTGTCTGTCGTCTGTGTCATTTTCTCTACAGCTGTCTGTCACCATGGTTATAGGAATGGTTGTGTCCGTCATCAGTGTCATAATCACTACAGCTGTCTGTCACCATGGTTATAGGAATGATTGTGTCCGTCCTCTGTGTCATGGTCTCTACAGCTGTCTGTCACCATGGTTATAGGAATAATTGTGTCCGTCGTTTAAGTCATGATCTCTACAGCTGTCTGTCATCATGGTTGTAGGAATGATTGTGTCCGTTGTGTGTGTCATGGTCTCTACAGCTGTCTGTCACCATGGTTATAGGAATGATTGTGTCCGTTGTGTGTGTCATGATCTCTACAGCTGTCTGTCGCCATGGTTATAGAAATGATTGTGACCGTCGTCTGTGTCATGGTCTCTACAGCTGTCTGTCAGCGTGGTTATAGGAATGATTGTGTCCGTCGTGTGTGTCATGGTCTCTACAGCTGTCTGTCGCCATGGTTATAGGATTGATTCTGTCCGTCCTCTGTGTCATGGTCTCTACAGTTGTCTGTCGCCATTGTTTTAGGAATAATTGTGTCCGTCGTCTGTGTCATGGTCTCTACAGCTGTCTGTCACCATGGTTATAGGAATGATTGTGTCCGTCGTCTGTGTCATGATCTCTACAGCTGTCTGTCACCATGGTTATAGGAATGATTCTGTCCGTCGTCTGTGTCATGGTCTCTACAGCTGTCTGTCGCCATGGTTATAGGAATGATTGTGTCCATCGTCTGTGTCACGGTCTCTATAGCTGTCTGTCACCGTGGTTATAGGAATGATTCTGTCCGTCGTGTGTGTCATGGTCTCTACAGTTGTCTGTCACCATGGTTATAGGAATGATTGTGTCCGTCGTCTGTTTCATGGTCTCTACAGCTGTCTGTTGCAATGGTTATAGGAATGATTGTGTCCGTCATGTGTGTCATGATCTCTACAGCTGTCTGTCACCATGGTTATAGGAATGATTGTGTCTGTCGTCTGTGTCATGGTCTCTACAGCTGTCTGTCACCATGGTTATAGGAATGATTGTGTCCGTCGTGTGTGTCATGATCTCTACAGCTGTCTGTCACCATGGTTATAGGAATGATTGTGTCCGTCCTCTGTGTCATGGTCTCTACAGCTGTCTTTCACCATGATTAAAGGAATAATTGTGTCCGTCGTTTGAGTCATGATCTCTACAGCTGTCTGTCATCATGGTTGTAGGAATGATTGTGTCCGTTGTGTGTGTCATGGTCTCTACAGCTGTCTGTCACCATGGTTATAGGAATGATTGTGTCCGTTGTGTGTGTCATGGTCTCTACAGCTGTCTGTCACCATGGTTATAGGAATGATTGTGTCCAACGTCTGTGTCATGATCTCTACAGCTGTCTGTCACCATGGTTATAGGAATAATTGTGCCTGTCGTCTGTGTCATGGTCTCTACAGCTGTCTTTCACCATGGTTATAGGAATGATTGTGTCCGTCATGTGTGTCATGATTTCTACAGCTGTCTGTCACCATGGTTATAGGAATGATTGTGTCCGTCGTGTGTGTCATGATCTCTACAGCTGTCTGTCACCATGGTTATAGGAATGATTGTGTCTGTCTTGTGTGTCATGATCTCTACAGCTGTCTGTCACCATGGTTATAGGAATGATTGTGTCTGTCGTCTGTGTCATGGTCTCTACAGCTGTCTGTCGCCATGGTTATAGGAATGATTGTGTCCGCCGTTTGTGTCATGATCTCTACAGCCGTCTGTCACCATGGTTATAGGAATGATTATGTCCATTGTCTGTTTCATGGTCTCTACAGCTGTCTGTCACCATGGTTATAGGAATAATTGTGTCCGTCGTTTGTGTCATGATCTCTACAGCCGTCTGTCACCATGGTTATGGGAATGATTGTGTCCGTCGTCTGTGTCATGGTCTCTACAGCTGTCTGTCACCATGGTTATAGGAATAATTGTGTCCGTCGTTTGAGTCATGATCTCTACAGCTGTCTGTCATCATGGTTGTAGGAATGATTGTGTCCGTCGTGTGTGTCATGGTCTCTACAGCTGTCTGTCACCATGGTTATAGGAATGATTGTGTCCGTTGTGTGTGTCATGGTCTCTACAGCTGTCTGTCCCCGTGGTTATAGGAATAATTGTGTCCGTCGTTTGTGTCATGGTCTCTACAGCTGTCTGTCAACAGGGCTATCGGAATGATTGTGTCCTTCGTCTGTGTCATGGTCTCTACAGCTGTCTGTCACCATGGTTATAGGAATGATTCTGTCCGTCGTCTGTGTCATGGTCTCTACAGCTGTCTGTTACCATGGTTATAGGAATGATTGTGTCCATCGTCTGTGCCATGGTCTCTACAGCTGTCTGTCACCATGGTTATAGGAATAATTCTGTCCATCCTCTCTGTCATGGTCTCTACAGCAGTCTGTCGCCATGGTTATAGGAATGATTGTGTCCGTCGTCTGTGTCATGATCTCTACAGATGTCTGTCACCATGGTTATAGGAATGATTCTGTCCGTCGTCTGTGTCATGGTCTCTACAGCTGTCTGTTGCAATGGTTATAGGAATGATTGTGTCCGTCATGTGTGTCATGATCTCTACAGCTGTCTGTCACCATGGTTATAGGAATGATTGTGTCTGTCGTCTGTGTCTTGGTCTCTACAGCTGTCTGTCACCACGGTTATAGGAATGATTGTGTCCGTCGTGTGTGTCGTGATCTCTACAGCTGTCTGTCACCATGGTTATAGGAATGATTGTGTCCGTCCTCTGTGTCATGGTCTCTACAGCTGTCTTTCACCATGATTAAAGGAATAATTGTGTCCGTCGTTTGAGTCATGATCTCTACAGCTGTCTGTCATCATGGTTGTAGGAATGATTGTGTCCGTTGTGTGTGTCATGGTCTCTACAGCTGTCTGTCACCATGGTTATAGGAATGATTGTGTCCGTTGTGTGTGTCATGGTCTCTACAGCTGTCTGTCCCCATGGTTATAGGAATGATTGTGTCCAACGTCTGTGTCATGATCTCTACAGCTGTCTGTCACCATGGTTATAGGAATAATTGTGCCTGTCGTCTGTGTCATGGTCTCTACAGCTGTCTTTCACCATGGTTATAGGAATGATTGTGTCCGTCATGTGTGTCATGATTTCTACAGCTGTCTGTCACCATGGTTATAGGAATGATTGTGTCCGTCGTGTGTGTCATGATCTCTACAGCTGTCTGTCACCATGGTTATAGGAATGATTGTGTCTGTCTTGTGTGTCATGATCTCTACAGCTGTCTGTCACCATGGTTATAGGAATAATTGTGTCTGTCGTCTGTGTCATGGTCTCTACAGCTGTCTGTTACCATGGTTATAGGAATGATTGTGTCCGCCGTTTGTTTCATGATCTCTACAGCCGTCTGTCACCATGGTTATGGGTATGATTGTGTCCATCGTCTGTGTCATGGTCTCTACAGCTCTCTGTCACCATGGTTATAGGAATGATTGTGTCTGTCGTCTGTCTCATTATCTCTACAGCTGTCTGTCACCATGGTTATAGGAATAATTGTGTCCGTCGTTTGAGTCATGATCTCTACAGCTGTCTGTCATCATGGTTGTAGGAATGATTGTGTCCGTCGTGTGTGTCATGGTCTCTACAGCTGTCTGTCACCATGGTTATAGGAATGATTGTGTCCGTTGTGTGTGTCATGGTCTCTACAGCTGTCTGTCCCCGTGGTTATAGGAATAATTGTGTCCGTCGTTTGTGTCATGGTCTCTACAGCTGTCTGTCAACAGGGCTATCGGAATGATTGTGTCCTTCGTCTGTGTCATGGTCTCTACAGCTGTCTGTCACCATGGTTATAGGAATGATTCTGTCCGTCGTCTGTGTCATGGTCTCTACAGCTGTCTGTTACCATGGTTATAGGAATGATTGTGTCCATCGTCTGTGCCATGGTCTCTACAGCTGTCTGTCACCATGGTTATAGGAATAATTCTGTCCATCCTCTCTGTCATGGTCTCTACAGCAGTCTGTCGCCATGGTTATAGGAATGATTGTGTCCGTCGTCTGTGTCATGATCTCTACAGCTGTCTGTCACCATGGTTATAGGAATGATTGTGTCCGTCGTCTGTGTCATGGTCTCTACAGCTGTCTGTCGCCATGGTTATAGGAATGATTGTGTCCATCGTCTGTGTCACGGTCTCTATAGCTGTCTGTCACCGTGGTTATAGGAATGATTCTGTCCGTCGTGTGTGTCATGGTCTCTACAGTTGTCTGTCACCATGGTTATAGGAATGATTGTGTCCGTCGTCTGTTTCATGGTCTCTACAGCTGTCTGTTGCAATGGTTATAGGAATGATTGTGTCCGTCATGTGTGTCATGATCTCTACAGCTGTCTGTGACCATGGTTATAGGAATGATTGTGTCTGTCGTCTGTGTCATGGTCTCTACAGCTGTCTGTCACCACGGTTATAGGAATGATTGTGTCCGTCGTGTGTGTCGTGATCTCTACAGCTGTCTGTCACCATGGTTATAGGAATGATTGTGTCCGTCCTCTGTGTCATGGTCTCTACAGCTGTCTTTCACCATGATTATAGGAATAATTGTGTCCGTCGTTTGAGTCATGATCTCTACAGCTGTCTGTCATCATGGTTGTAGGAATGATTGTGTCCGTTGTGTGTGTCATGGTCTCTACAGCTGTCTGTCACCATGGTTATAGGAATGATTGTGTCCGTTGTGTGTGTCATGGTCTCTACAGCTGTCTGTCCCCATGGTTATAGGAATGATTGTGTCCAACGTCTGTGTCATGATCTCTACAGCTGTCTGTCACCATGGTTATAGGAATAATTGTGCCTGTCGTCTGTGTCATGGTCTCTACAGCTGTCTTTCACCATGGTTATAGGAATGATTGTGTCCGTCATGTGTGTCATGATCTCTACAGCTGTCTGTCACCATGGTTATAGGAATGATTGTGTCCGTCGTGTGTGTCATGATCTCTACAGCTGTCTGTCACCATGGTTATAGGAATGATTGTGTCTGTCTTGTGTGTCATGATCTCTACAGCTGTCTGTCACCATGGTTATAGGAATAATTGTGTCTGTCGTCTGTGTCATGGTCTCTACAGCTGTCTGTCACCATGGTGATAGGAATGATTGTGTCCGTCATCAGTGTCATGATCTCTACAACTGTCTGTCACCATGGTTATAGGAAAGATTATGTCTGTGGTCTGTGTCATGATCTCTACAGCTGTCTTTTACCATGGTTATAGGAATGATTGTGTCCATCGTCTGTGTCATGGTCTCTACAGCTGTCTGTCACCATGGTTATAGGAATAATTGTGTCCGTCGTTTGTGTCATCATCTCTACAGCCGTCTGTCACCATGGTTATGGGAATGATTGTGTCCGTCGTCTGTGTCATGGTCTCTACAGCTGTCTGTCACCATGGTTATAGGAATAATTGTGTCCGTCGTTTGAGTCATGATCGCTACAGCTGTCTGTCATCATGGTTGTAGGAATGATTGTGTCCGTCGTGTGTGTCATGGTCTCTACAGCTGTCTGTCACCATGGTTATAGGAATGATTGTGTCCGTTGTGTGTGTCATGGTCTCTACAGCTGTCTGTCCCCGTGGTTATAGGAATGATTGTGTCCGTCGTTTGTGTCATGGTCTCTACAGCTGTCTGTCAACAGGGCTATCGGAATGATTGTGTCCTTCGTCTGTGTCATGGTCTCTACAGCTGTCTGTCAGCATGGTTATAGGAATAATTGTGTCCGTCGTTTGTTTCATGATCTCTACAGCTGTCTGTCACCATGGTTATGGGAATGATTGTGTCCATCGTCTGTGTCATGGTCTCTACAGCTGTCTGTCACCATGGTTATAGGAATAATTGTGTCCGTCGTTTGTGTCATGATCTCTACAGCCGTCTGTCACCATGGTTATAGGAATGATTGTGTCCGTCGTCTGTGTCATGGTCTCTACAGCTGTCTGTCACCATGGTTATAGGAATAATTGTGTCCGTCGTTTGAGTCATGATCTCTACAGCTGTCTGTCATCATGGTTGTAGGAATGATTGTGTCCGTCGTGTGTGCCATGGTCTCTACAGCTGTCTGTCACCATGGTTATAGGAATGATTGTGTCCGTTGTGTGTGTCATGGTCTCTACAGCTGTCTGTCCCCGTGGTTATAAGAATGATTGTGTCCGTCGTTTGTGTCATGGTCTCTACAGCTGTCTGTCAACAGGGCTATCGGAATGATTGTGTCCTTCGTCTGTGTCATGGTCTCTACAGCTGTCTGTCACCATGGTTATAGGAATGATTGTGTCCGTCGTCTGTGTCATGGTCTCTACAGCTGTCTGTCGCCATGGTTATAGGAATAATTGTGTCCGTCGTGTGTGTCATGATCTCTACAGCTGTCTGTCACCATGGTTATAGGAATGATTGTGTCCGTCGTGTGTGTCAGGGTCTCTACAGCTGTCTGTCGCCATGGTTATAGGAATGATTGTGTCCGTCCTCTGTGTCATGGTCTCTACAGCTGTCTGTCGCCATTGTTTTAGAAATAATTGTGTCCGTCGTGTGTGTCATGGTCTCTACAGCTGTCTGTCGCCATGGTTATAGGATTCATTTTGTCCGTCCTCTGTGTCATGGTCTCTACAGCTGTCTGTCGCCATTTTTTAGGAATAATTGTATCCGTCGTCTGTGTCATGGTCTCTACAGCTGTCTGTCTCCATGGTGATAGGAATGATTGTGTCCGTCGTGTGTGTCATGATCTCTACAGCTGTCTGTCGTCATGGTTATAGAAATGATTGTGTCCGTCGTCTGTGCCATGGTCTCTACAGCTGTCTGTCGCCATGGTTATAGGAATGATTGTGTCCGTCGTGTATGGCATGGACTCTACAGCTGTCTGTCGCCATGGTTATAGGAATGATTGTGTCCGCCGTCTGTATCATGGTCTCTACAGCTGTCTGTCGCCATGGTTATAGGAATGATTGTGTTCATCGTCTGTGTCATGGTCTCTACAGCTGTCTGTCACCATGGTTATAGGAATGATTGTGTCTGTCGTCTGTGTCATTTTCTCTACAGCTGTCTGTCACCATGGTTATAGGAATGGTTGTGTCCGTCATCAGTGTCATAATCACTACAGCTGTCTGTCACCATGGTTATAGGAATGATTGTGTCCGTCCTCTGTGTCATGGTCTCTACAGCTGTCTGTCACCATGGTTATAGGAATAATTGTGTCCGTCGTTTAAGTCATGATCTCTACAGCTGTCTGTCATCATGGTTGTAGGAATGATTGTGTCCGTTGTGTGTGTCATGGTCTCTACAGCTGTCTGTCACCATGGTTATAGGAATGATTGTGTCCGTTGTGTGTGTCATGATCTCTACAGCTGTCTGTCGCCATGGTTATAGAAATGATTGCGACCGTCGTCTGTGTCATGGTCTCTACAGCTGTCTGTCAGCGTGGTTATAGGAATGATTGTGTCCGTCGTGTGTGTCATGGTCTCTACAGCTGTCTGTCGCCATGGTTATAGGAATGATTCTGTCCGTCCTCTGTGTCATGGTCTCTACAGTTGTCTGTCGCCATTGTTTTAGGAATAATTGTGTCCGTCGTGTGTGTCATGGTCTCTACAGCTGTCTGTCACCATCGTGATAGGAATCATTGTGTCCGTCGTGTGTGTCATGGTCTCTACAGCTGTCTGTCGCCATGGTTATAGAAATGATTGTGTCCGTCGTCTCTTCCATGGTCTCTACAGCTGTCTGTCGCCATGGTTATAGGAATGATTGTGTCCGCCGTCTGTATCATGGTCTCTACAGCTGTCTGTCACCATGGTTATAGGATTGATTCTGTCCATCCTCTCTGTCATGGTCTCTACAGCTGTCTGTCGCCATTGTTTTAGGAATAATTGTGTCCGTCGTCTATGTCTTGGTCTCTACAGCTGTCTGTCACCATGGTGATAGGAATGATTGTGTCCGTCGTGTATGTCATGGTCTCTACAGCTGTCTGTCGCCATGGTTATAGAAATGATTGTGTCCGTCGTCTGTGTCATGGTCTCTACAGCTGTCTGTCGCCATGGTTATAGGAATGATTGTGTCCGTCGTGTGTGTCATGGACTCTACAGCTGTCTGTCGCCATGGTTATAGGAATGATTGTGTCCGCCGTCTGTATCATGGTCTCTACAGCTGTCTGTCGCCATGGTTATAGGAATGATTGTGTTCATCGTCTGTGTCATGGTCTCTACAGCTGTTTGTCACCATGGTTATAGGAATGATTGTGTCTGTCGTGTGTGTCATTTTCTCTACAGCTGTCTGTCACCATGGTTATAGGAATGGTTGTGTCCGTCATCAGTGTCATAATCACTACAGCTGTCTGTCACCATGGTTATAGGAATGATTGTGTCCGTCCTCTGTGTGACGGTCTCTACAGCTGTCTGTCACCATGGCTTTAGGAATGATTGTGTCTGTCGTTTGTGTCATGGTCTCTACAGCTGTCTGTCACCATGGTTATAGGAATGATTGTGTCCGTCCTCTGTTTCATGCTCTCTACAGCTGTCTGTCACCATGGCTATAGGAATGATTGTGTCTGTCGTCTGTGTCATGGTCTCTACAGCTGTCTGTCACCATGGTTATAGGAATGATTGTATCTGTCGTCTGTCTCATTATCTCTATAGCTGTCTGTCACCATGGTTATAGGAATGATTGTATCCATCGTCTGTGTGTCATGATCTCTACAGCTGTCTATCACCATGGTTATAGGAATGATTGTGTCCATCGTCTGTGTCATGGTCTCTACAGCTCTCTGTCACCATGGTTATAGGAATGATTGTGTCCGTCGTTTGAGTCATGATCTCTACAGCTGTCTGTCATCATGGTTGTAGGAATGATTGTGTCCGTCGTGTGTGTCATGGTCTCTACAGCTGTCTGTCACCATGGTTATAGGAATGATTGTGTCCGTTGTGTGTGTCATGGTCTCTACAGCTGTCTGTCCCCATGGTTATAGGAATGATTGTGTCCGTCGTTTGTGTCATGGTCTCTACAGCTGTCTGTCACCATGGTTATAGGAATGATTGTGTCCGTCGTCTGTGTCATGGTCTCTACAGCTGTCTGTCGCCATGGTTATAGGAATAATTGTGTCCGTCGTCTGTGTCATGATCTCTACCGCTGTCTGTCGCCATGGTTATAGGAATGATTGTGACCGTCGTCTGTGTCATGGTCTCTACAGCTGTCTGTCGCCATGGTTATAGGAATGATTGTGTCCGTCCTCTGTTTCATGCTCTCTACAGCTGTCTGTCACCATGGCTATAGGAATGATTGTGTCTGTCGTCTGTGTCATGGTCTCTACAGCTGTCTGTCACCATGGTTATAGGAATGATTCTGTCTGTCGTCTGTCTCATTATCTCTATAGCTGTCTGTAACCATGGTTATAGGAATGATTGTATCCATCGTCTGTGTGTCATGATCTCTACAGCTGTCTGTCACCATGGTTATAGGAATGATTGTGTCTGTCGTCTGTGTCATGGTCTCTACAGCTGTCTGTCGCCATGGTTATAGGAATGATTGTGTCCGCCGTTTGTGTCATGATCTCTACAGCCGTCTGTCACCATGGTTATAGGAATGATTGTGTCCATCGTCTGTGTCATGGTCTCTACAGCTGTCTGTCACCATGGTTATAGGAATAATTCTGTCCGTCGTTTGAGTCATGATCTCTACAGCTGTCTGTCACAATGGTTATGGGAATGATTGTGTCCATAGTCTGTGTCATGGTCTCTACAGCTGTCTGTCGCCATGGTTATAGGAATGATTGTGTCCGCCGTTTGTGTCATGATCTCTACAGCCGTCTGTCACCATGGTTATAGGAATGATTGCGCCCATTGTCTGTGTCATGGTCTCTACAGCTGTCTGTCACCATGGTTATAGGAATAATTGTGTCCGTCGTTTGAGTCATGATCTCTACAGCCGTCTGTCACCATGGTTATGGGAATGATTGTGTCCATCGTCTGTGTCATGGTCTCTACAGCTGTCTGTCACCATGGTTATAGGAATGATTGTGTCTGTCGTTTGAGTCATGATCTCTACAGCTGTCTGTCATCATGGTTGTAGGAATGATTGTGTCCGTCGTGTGTGTCATGGTCTCTACAGCTGTCTGTCACCATGGTTATAGGAATGATTGTGTCCGTTGTGTGTGTCATGGTCTCTACAGCTGTCTGTCGCCATGGTTATAGGAATGAATGTGTCTGTCGTTTGTGTCATGGTCTGTACAGCTGTCTGTCACCATGGTTATAGGAATGATTGTGTCCGTCGTCTGTGTCATGGTCTCTACAGCTGTCTGTCGCCATTGTTATAGGAATAATTATGTCCGTCGTTTGAGTCATGATCTCTACAGCCGTCTGTCACCATGGTTATGGGAATGCTTGTGTCCATCGTCTGTGTCATGGTCTCTACAGCTGTCTGTCACCATGGTTATAGGAATAATTGTGTCCGTCGTTTCAGTCATGATCTCTACAGCTGTCTGTCACCATGGTGATAGGAATGAATGTGTCCGTCGTGTGTGTCATGGTCTCTACAGCTGTCTGTCACCATGGTTATAGAAATGATTGTGTCCGTCGTCTGTGCCATGGTCTCTACAGCTGTCTGTCGCCATGGTTATAGGAATGATTGTGTCCGTCGTGTGTGGCATGGACTCTACAGCTGTCTGTCGACATGGTTATAGGAATGATTGTGTCCGCCGTCTGTATCATGGTCTCTACAGCTGTCTGTCGCCATGGTTTTAGAAATGATTGTGTTCATCGTCTGTGTCATGGTCTCTACAGCTGTCTGTCCCCATGGTTATAGGAATGATTGTGTCCGTCGTTTGTGTCATGGTCTCTACAGCTGTCTGTCGCCAAGATTATAGGAATGATTGTGTCCGCCGTCTGTATCATGGTCTCTACAGCTGTCTGTCGCCATGGTTATAGGAATGATTGTGTTCATCGTCTGTGTCATGGTCTCTACAGCTGTTTGTCACCATGGTTATAGGAATGATTGTGTCTGTCGTGTGTGTCATTTTCTCTACAGCTGTCTGTCACCATGGTTATAGGAATGGTTGTGTCCGTCATCAGTGTCATAATCACTACAGCTGTCTGTCACCATGGTTATAGGAATGATTGTGTCCGTCCTCTGTGTGACGGTCTCTACAGCTGTCTGTCACCATGGCTTTAGGAATGATTGTGTCTGTCGTTTGTGTCATGGTCTCTACAGCTGTCTGTCACCATGGTTATAGGACTGATTGTGTCCGTCCTCTGTTTCATGCTCTCTACAGCTGTCTGTCACCATGGCTATAGGAATGATTGTGTCTGTCGTCTGTGTCATGGTGTCTACAGCTGTCTGTCACCATGGTTATAGGAATGATTGTGTCTGTCGTCTGTCTCATTATCTCTATAGCTGTCTGTCACCATGGTTATAGGAATGATTGTATCCATCGTCTGTGTGTCATGATCTCTACAGCTGTCTGTCACCATGGTTATAGGAATGATTGTGTCCATTGTCTGTGTCATGGTCTCTACAGCTGTCTGTCACCATGGTTATAGGAATAATTGTGTCCGTCGTTTGAGTCTTGATCTCTACAGCTGTCTGTCATCATGGTTGTAGGAATGATTGTGTCTGTCGTGTGTGTCATGGTCTCTACAGCTGTCTGTCACCATGGTTATAGGAATGATTGTGTCCGTTGTGTGTGTCATGGTCTCTACAGCTGTCTGCCCCCATAGTTATAGGAATGATTGTGTCCGTCGTTTGTGTCATGGTCTCTACAGCTGTCTGTCACCATGGTTATAGGAATGATTGTGTCCGTCGTCTGTGTCATCGTCTCTACAGCTGTCTGTCACCATGGTTATAGGAATAATTTTGTCTGTCGTTTGAGTCATGATCTCTACAGCTGTCTGTCACCATGGCTGTAGGAATGATTGTGTCTGTCGTCTGTGTCATGGTGTCTACAGCTGTCTGTCACCATGGTTATAGGAATGATTGTGTCCGCCGTCTGTCTCATTATCTCTATAGCTGTCTGTCACCATGGTTATAGGAATGATTGTATCCATCGTCTGTGTGTCATGATCTCTACATCTGTCTGTCACCATGGTTATAGGAATGATTGTGTCCATTGTCTGTGTCATGGTCTCTACAGCTGTCTGTCACCATGGTTATAGGAATAATTGTGTCCGTCGTTTTAGTCTTGATCTCTACAGCTGTCTGTCATCATGGTTATAGGAATGATTGTGTCCGTCGTGTGTGTCATCGTCTCTACAGCTGTCTGTCACCATGGTTATAGGAATGATTGTGTCCGTTGTGTGTGTCATGGTCTCTACAGCTGTCTGTCCCCATAGTTATAGGAATGATTGTGTCCGTCGTTTGTGTCATGGTCTCTACAGCTGTCTGTCACCATGGTTATAGGAATGATTGTGTCCGTCGTCTGTGTCATGGTCTCTACAGCTGTCTGTCACCATGGTTATAGGAATGATTGTGTCCGTCGTCTGTGTCATGGTCTGTACAGCTGTCTGTCACCATGGTTATAGGAATAATTCTGTCCGTCGTTTCAGTCATGATCTCTACAGCCGTCTGTCACAATGGTTATGGGAATGATTGTGTCCATAGTCTGTGTCATTGTCTCTACAGGTGTCTGTCACCATGGTTATAGGAATGATTGTGTCCGCCGTTTGTGTCATGATCTCTACAGCCGTCTGTCACCATGGTTATAGGAATGATTGTGTCCCTCGTCTGTGTCATGGTCTCTACAGGTGTCTGTCACCATGGTTATAGGAATAATTGTGTCCGTCGTTTGAGTCATGATCTCTACAGCCGTCTGTCACAATGGGTATGGGAATGTTTGTGTCCATAGTCTGTGTCAAGGTCTCTACAGCTGTCTGTCACCATGGTTATAGGAATAATTGTGTCTGTCGTTTGAGTCATGATCTCTACAGCTGTCTGTCATCATGGTTGTAGGAATGATTGTGTCCGTCGTGTGTGTCATGGTCTCTACAGCTGTCTGTCACCATGGTTATAGGAATGATTGTGTCCGTTGTGTGTGTCATGGTCTCTACAGCTGTCTGTCCCCATCGTTATAGGAATGATTGTGTCCGTCGTTTGTGTCGTGGTCTCTGCAGCTGTCTGTCAGCATGGTTATAGGAATGATTGTGTCCATTGTCTGTGTCATGGTCTCTACACCTGTCTGTCGCCATGGTTATAGGAATAATTGTGTCCGTGGTCTGTGTCATGGTCTCTACAGCTGTCTGTCGCCATGGTTATAGGAATGATTGTGTCCGTCGTCTGTGCCATGGTCTCTACAGCTGTCTGTCGCCATGGTTATAGGAATGATTGTGTCCGTCGTGTGTGGCATGGACTCTACAGCTGTCTGTCGCCATGGTTATAGGAATGATTGTGTCCGCCGTCTGTATCATGGTCTCTACAGCTGTCTGTCGCCATGGTTATACGAATGATTGTGTTCATCGTCTGTGTCATGGTCTCTACAGCTGTCTGTCACCATGGTTATAGGAATGATTGTGTCTGTCGTCTGTGTCATTTTCTCTACAGCTGTCTGTCACCATGGTTATAGGAATGGTTGTGTCCGTCATCAGTGTCATAATCACTACAGCTGTCTGTCGCCATGGTTATAGGAATGATTGTGTCCGTCCTCTGTGTCATGGTCTCTACAGCTGTCTGTCACCATGGTTATTGGAATAATTGTGTCCGTCGTTTAAGTCATGATCTCTACAGCTGTCTGTCACCATGGTTATAGGAATGATTGTGTCCGTCGTGTGTGTCATGATCTCTACAGCTGTCTGTCGCCATGGTTATAGAAATGATTGTGTCCGTCGTCTGTGTCATGGTCTCTACAGCTGTCTGTCACCATGGTTATAGGAATGATTGTGTCCGTCGTGTGTGTCATGGTCTCTACAGCTGTCTGTCGCCATGGTTATAGGATTGATTCTGTCCGTCCTCTGTGTCATGGTCTCTACAGCTGTCTGTCGCCATTGTTTTAGGAATAATTGTGTCCGTCGTCTGTGTCATGGTCTCTACAGCTGTCTGTCACCATGGTGATAGGAATGATTGTGTCCGTCGTGTGTGTCATGGTCTCTACAGCTGTCTGTCGCCATGGTTATAGGAATGATTGTGTCTGTCGTCTCTTCCATGGTCTCTACAGCTGTCTGTCGCCATGGTTATAGGAATGATTGTGTCCGTCGTGTGTGTCATAGACTCTATAGCTGTCTGTCGCCATGGTTATAGGAATGATTGTGTCCGCCGTCTGTATCATGGTCTCTACAGCTGTCTGTCACCATGGTTATAGGATTGATTCTGTCCATCCTCTGTGTCATGGTCTGTACAGCTGTCTGTCGCCATGGTTATAGGAATGATTGTGTCCGTCGTTTGTGTGTCATGGTCTCTACAGCTGTCTGTCACCATGGTTATAGGAATGATAGTGTGTGTCGTCTGTGTCATGGTGTCTACAGCTGTCTGTCGCAATGGTTATAGAAATGATTGTGTCCGTGGTCTGTGTCATGGTCTCTACAGCAGTCTGTCGCCATGGTTATAGGAATGATTGTGTCCGTCGTGTGTGTCATGGACTCTACAGCTGTCTGTCGCCATGGTTATAGGAATGATTGTGTCCGCCGTCTGTATCATGGTCTCTACAGCTGTCTGTCGCCTTGGTTATAGGAATGATTGTGTTTATCGTCTGTGTCATGGTCTCTACAGCTGTCTGTCACCATGGTTATAGGAATGATTGTGTCTGTCGTGTGTGTCATTTTCTCTACAGCTGTCTGTCACCATGGTTATAGGATACAGCTGTCTGTCACCATGGTTATAGGAATGATTGTGTCCGTCCTCTGTGTGACGGTCTCTACAGCTGTCTGTCACCATGGCTATAGGAATGATTGTGTCTGTCGTTTGTGTCATGGTCTCTACAGCTGTCTGTCACCATGGTTATAGGAATGATTGTGTCCGTCCTCTGTTTCATGCTCTCTACAGCTGTCTGTCACCATGGCTATAGGAATGATTGTGTCTGTCGTCTGTGTCATGGTCTCTACAGCTGTCTGTCACCATGGTTATAGGAATGATTGTGTCCGCCGTCTGTATCATGGTCTCTACAGCTGTCTGTCGCCATGGTTATAGGAATGATTGTGTTCATCGTCTGTGTCATGGTCTCTACAGCTGTCTGTCACCATGGTTATAGGAATGATTGTGTCTGTCGTCTGTGTCATGTTCTCTACAGCTGTCTGTCACCATGGTTATAGGAATGGTTGTGTCCGTCATCAGTGTCATAATCACTACAGCTGTCTGTCACCATGGTTATAGGAATGATTGTGTCCGTCCTCTGTGTGACGGTCTCTACAGCTGTCTGTCACCATGGCTATAGGAATGATTGTGTCTTTCGTTTGTGTCATGGTCTCTACAGCTGTCTGTCACCATGGTTATAGGAATGATTGTGTCCGTCCTCTGTTTCATGCTCTCTACAGCTGCCTGTCACCATGGTTATAGGAATAATTGTGTGCGTCGTTTAAGTCATGATCTCTACAGCTGTCTGTCATCATGGTTCTAGGAATGATTGTGTGCGTTGTGCGTGTCATGGTTTCCACAGCTGTCTGTCACCATGGTTATAGGAAGGATTGTGTCCGTTGTGTGTGTCATGGTCTCTACAGCTGTCTGTCCCCATCGTTATAGGAATGATTGTGTCTGTCGTTTGTGTCATGGTCTGTACAGCTGTCTGTCAGCATGGTTATAGGAATGATTGTGTCCGTCGTCTGTGTCATGGTCTCTACAGCTGTCTGTCGCCATTGTTATAGGAATAATTGTGTCCGTCGTTTGAGTCATGATCTCTACAGCCGTCTGTCACCATAGTTATGGGAATGCTTGTGTCCATCGTCTGTGTCATGGTCTCTACAGCTGTCTGTCGCCATGGTAATAGAAATGATTGTGTCCGTCGTCTGTGCCATGGTCTCTACAGCTGTCTGTCGCCATGGTTATAGGAATGATTGTGTCCGTCGTGTGTGGCATGGACTCTACAGCTGTCTGCCGCCATGGTTATAGGAATGATTGTGTCCGCCGTCTGTATCATGGTCTCTACAGCTGTCTGTCGCCATGGTTATACGAATGATTGTGTTCATCGTCTGCGTCATGGTCTCTACAGCTGTCTGTCACCATGGTTATAGGAATGATTGTGTCTGTCGTCTGTGTCATTTTCTCTACAGCTGTCTGTCACCATGGTTATAGGAATGGTTGTGTCCGTCATCAGTGTCATAATCACTACAGCTGTCTGTCGCCATGGTTATAGGAATGATTGTGTCCGTCCTCTGTGTCATGGTCTCTACAGCTGTCTGTCACCATGGTTATTGGAATAATTGTGTCCGTCGTTTAAGTCATGATCTCTACAGCTCTCTGTCACCATGGTTAAAGGAATGATTGTGTCCGTTGTGTGTGTCATGATCTCTACAGCTGTCTGTCGCCATGGTTATAGAAATGATTGTGACCGTCGTCTGTGTCATGGTCTCTACAGCTGTCTGTCACCATGGTTATAGGAATGATTGTGTCCGTCGTGTGTGTCATGGTCTCTACAGCTGTCTGTCGCCATGGTTATAGGATTGATTCTGTCCGTCCTCTGTGTCATGGTCTCTACAGTTGTCTGTCGCCATTGTTTTAGGAATAATTGTGTCCGTCGTCTGTGTCATGGTCTCTACAGCTGTCTGTCACCATCGTGATAGGAATCATTGTGTTCGTCGTGTGTGTCATGGTCTCTACAGCTGTCTGTCGCCATGGTTATAGGAATGATTGTGTCTGTCGTCTCTTCCATGGTCTCTACAGCTGTCTGTCACCATGGTTATAGGAATGATTGTGTCCGTCGTGTGTGTCATGGACTCTACAGCTGTCTGTCGCCATGGTTATAGGAATGATTGTGTCCGCCGTCTGTATCATGGTCTCTACAGCTGTCTGTCACCATGGTTATAGGATTGATTCTGTCCATCCTCTGTGTCATGGTCTCTACAGCTGTCTGTCGCCATTGTTTTAGGAATAATTGTGTCCGTCGTCTGTGTCTTGGTCTCTACAGCTGTCTGTCACCATGGTGATAGGAATGATTGTGTCCGTCGTGTGTGTCATGGTCTCTACAGCTGTCTGTCGCCATGGTTATAGAAATGATTGTGTCCGTCGTCTGTGTCATGGTCTCTACAGCTGTCTGTCGCCATGGTTATAGGAATGATTGTGTCCGTCGTGTGTGTCATGGACTCTACAGCTGTCTGTCGCCATGGTTATAGGAATGATTGTGTCCGCCGTCTGTATCATGGTCTCTACAGCTGTCTGTCGCCTTGGTTATAGGAATGATTGTGTTTATCGTCTGTGTCATGGTCTCTACAGGTGTCTGTCACCATGGTTATAGGAATGATTGTGTCTGTCGTGTGTGTCATTTTCTCTACAGCTGTCTGTCACCATGGTTATAGGAATGGTTGTGTCCGTCATCAGTGTCATAAGCAGTACAGCTGTCTGTCACCATGGTTATAGGAATGATTGTGTCCGTCCTCTGTGTGACGGTCTCTACAGCTGTCTGTCACCATGGCTTTAGGAATGATTGTGTCTGTCGTTTGTGTCATGGTCTCTACAGCTGTCTGTCACCATGGTTATAGGAATGATTGTGTCCGTCCTCTGTTTCATGCTCTCTACAGCTGTCTGTCACCATGGCTATAGGAATGATTGTGTCTGTCGTCTGTGTCATGGTCTCTACAGCTGTATATGTCGCCATGGTTATAGGAATGATTGTGTCCGCCGTTTGTGTCATGGTCTCTACAGATGTCTGTCACCATGGTTATAGGAATGATTGTGTCTGTCGTGTGTGTCATTTTCTCTACAGCTGTCTGTCACCATGGTTATAGGAATGGTTGTGTCCGTCATCAGTGTCATAATCACTACAGCTGTCTGTCACCATGGTTATAGGAATGATTGTGTCCGTCCTCTGTGTGACGGTCTCTACAGCTGTCTGTCACCATGGCTATAGGAATGATTGTGTCTGTCGTTTGTGTCATGGTCTCTACAGCTGTCTGTCACCATGGTTATAGGAATGATTGTGTCCGTCCTCTGTTTCATGCTCTCTACAGCTGCCTGTCACCATGGTTATAGGAATAATTGTGTGCGTCGTTTAAGTCATGATCTCTACAGCTGTCTGTCATCATGGTTATAGGAATGATTGTGTGCGTTGTGAGTGTCATGGTTTCCACAGCTGTCTGTCACCATGGTTATAGGAGTGATTGTGTCCGTTGTGTGTGTCATGGTTTCTACAGCTGTCTGTCCCCATGGTTATAGGAATGATTGTGTCCGTCGTTTGTGTCATGGTTTTCTACAGCTGTCTGTCATCATGGTTTTTGGAATGATTGTGTCTATTGTCTGTGTCATGGTATCTACAGCTGTCTGTCACCATGGTTATAGAAATGATTCTGTCCGTTGTCTCTGTCATGGTCTCTACAGCTGTCTGTCGCCATGGTTATAGAAATGATTCTGATCGTCGTCTGTGTGATGGTCTCTACAGCTGTCTGTCACCATGGTTATAGGAATGATTGTGTCCGTCGTGTGTGTCATGGTCTCTACAGCTGTCTGTCGCCATGGTTATAGGATTGATTCTGTCCGTCCTCTGTGTCATGGTCTCTACAGCTGTCTGTCGCCATTGTTTTAGGAATAATTTTGTCCGTCGTCTGTGTCTTGGTCTCTACAGCTGTCTGTCACTATGGTGATAGGAATGATTGTGTTCATCGTCTGTGTCATGGTCTCTACAGCTGTCTGTCACCATGGTTATAGGAATGATTGTGTCTGTCGTGTGTGTCATTTTCTCTACAGCTGTCTGTCACCATGGTTATAGGAATGGTTGTGTCCGTCATCAGTGTCATAAGCAGTACAGCTGTCTGTCACCATGGTTATAGGAATGATTGTGTCCGTCCTCTGTGTGACGGTCTCTACAGCTGTCTGTCACCATGGCTTTAGGAATGATTGTGTCTGTCGTTTGTGTCATGGTCTCTACAGCTGTCTGTCACCATGGTTATAGGAATGATTGTGTCCGTCCTCTGTTTCATGCTCTCTACAGCTGTCTGTCACCATGGCTATAGGAATGATTGTGTCTGTCGTCTGTGTCATGGTGTCTACAGCTGTCTGTCACCATGGTTATAGGAATGATTGTGTCCGCCGTCTGTATCATGGTCTCTACAGCTGTGTGTCGCCATGGTTATAGGAATGATAGTGTTCATCGTCTGTGTCATGGTCTCTACAGCTGTCTGTCACCATGGTTATAGGAATGATTGTGTCTGTCGTCTGTGTCATATTCTCTACAGCTGTCTGTCACCATGGTTATAGGAATGGTTGTGTCCGTCATCAGTGTCATAATCACTACAGCTGTCTGTCACCATGGTTATAGGAATGATTGTGTCCGTCCTCTGTGTGACGGTCTCTACAGCTGTCTGTCACCATGGCTATAGGAATGATTGTGTCTGTCGTTTGTGTCATGGTCTCTACAGCTGTCTGTCACCATGGTTATAGGAATAATTGTGTGCGTCGTTTAAGTCATGATCTCTACAGCTGTCTGTCATCATGGTTCTAGGAATGATTGTGTGCGTTGTGCGTGTCATGGTTTCCACAGCTGTCTGTCACCATGGTTATAGGAGTGATTGTGTCCGTTGTGTGTGTCATGGTTTCTACAGCTGTCTGTCCCCATGGTTATAGGAATGATTGTGTCCGTCGTTTGTGTCATGGTTTTCTACAGCTGTCTGTCATCATGGTTTTTGGAATGATTGTGTCTATTGTCTGTGTCATGGTATCTACAGCTGTCTGTCACCATGGTTATAGAAATGATTCTATCCGTTGTCTCTGTCATGGTCTCTACAGCTGTCTGTCGCCATGGTTATAGAAATGATTCTGATCGTCGTCTGTGTGATGGTCTCTACAGCTGTCTGTCACCATGGTTATAGGAATGATTGTGTCCGTCGTGTGTGTCATGGTCTCTACAGCTGTCTGTCGCCATGGTTATAGGATTGATTCTGTCCGTCCTCTGTGTCATGGTCTCTACAGCTATCTGTCGCAATTGTTTTAGGAATAATTGTGTCCGTCGTCTGTGTCTTGGTCTCTACAGCTGTCTGTCACCATGGTGATAGGAATGATTGTGTTCATCGTCTGTGTCATGGTCTCTACAGCTGTCTGTCACCATGGTTATAGGAATGATTGTGTCTGTCGTGTTTGTCATTTTCTCTAGAGCTGTCTGTCACCATTGTTATAGGAATGGTTGTGTCCGTCATCAGTGTCATACTCACTACAGCTGTCTGTCACCATGGTTATAGGAATGATTGTGTCCGTCCTCTGTGTGACGGTCTCTACAGCTGTCTGTCACCATGGCTATAGGAATGATTGTGTCTGTCGTTTGTGTCATGGTCTCTACAGCTGTCTGTCACCATGGTTATAGGAATGATTGTGTCCATCCTCTGTTTCATGTTCTCTACAGCTGTCTGTCACCATGGTTATAGGAATAATTGTGTCCGTCGTTTAAGTCATGATCTCTACAGCTGTCTGTCATCATGGTTGTAGGAATGATTGTGTGCTTTGTGTGTGTCATGGTCTCCACAGCTGTCTGTCACCATGGTTATAGGAATGATTGTGTCCGTTGTGTGTGTCATGGTTTCTACAGCTGTCTGTCCCCATCGTTATAGGAATGATTGTGTCCGTCGTTTGTGTCATGGTTTTCTACAGCTGTCTGTCACCATGGTTTTTGGAATGATTGTGTCCGTCGTCTGTGTCATGGTATCTACAGCTGTCTGTCACCATGGTTATAGGAATCATTCTGTCCGTTGTCTGTGTCATGGTCTCTACAGCTGTCTGTCGCCATGGTTATAGGAATGATTCTGTCCGTCGTTTGTGTCATGGTTTTCTACAGCTGTCTGTCACCATGGTTTTTGGAATGATTGTGTCCGTCGTCTGTGTCATGGTCTCTACAGCTGTCTGTCACCATGGTTATAGGAATGTCTGTGTCTGTTGTCTGTGTCATGGTCTCTACAGCTGTCTGTCGCCATGGTTATAGGAATTATTGTGTCCGTCGTCTGTGTCAAGGTCTCTACAGCTGTCTGTCGCCATGGTTATAGGAATAATTGTGTCCGTCGTGTGTGTCATGATCTCTACAGCTGTCTGTCGCCATGGTTATAGAAATGATTGTGACCGTCGTCTGTGTCATGGTCTCTACAGCTGTCTGTCACCATGGTTATAGGAATGATTGTGTCCGTTGTGTGTGTCATGGTCTCTACAGCTGTCTGTCGCCATGGTTATAGGATTGATTCTGTCCGTCCTCTGTGTGATGGTCTCTACAGCTGTCTGTCGCAATTGTTTTAGGAATAATTGTGTCCGTCGTCTGTCTCTTGGTCTCTACAGCTGTCTGTCACCATGGTGCTAGGAATGATTGTGTCCGTCATGTGTGTCATGGTCTCTACAGCTGTCCGTCACCATGGTTATAGGAATGATTGTGTCCATCGTCTGTGTCATGGTCTCAACAGCTGTCTGTCACCATGGTTATAGGAATAATTGTGTCCGTCGTTTGAGTCATGATCTCTACAGCCGTCTGTCACCATGGTTATGGTAATGATTGTGTCCATAGTCTGTGTCATGGTTTCTACAGCTGTCTGTCACCATGGTTATAGGAATAACTGTGTCTGTCGTTTGAGTCATGATCTCTACAGCTGTCTGTCATCATGGTTGTAGGAATGATTGTGTCCGTCGTGTGTGTCATGGTCTCTACAGCTGTCTGTCACCATGGTTATAGGAAGGATTGTTTCCGTTGTGTGTGTCATGGTCTCTACAGCTCTCTGTCCCCATGGTTGTAGGAATGATTGTGTCCGTCGTTTGTGTCATGGTCTCTACAGCTGTCTGTCACCATGGTTATAGGAATGATTGTGTCCGTCGTCTGTGTCATGGTCTCTACAGCTGTCTGTCGCCATGGTTATAGGAATAATTGTGTCCGTCGTTTGAATCATGATCTCTACAGCCGTCTGTCACCATGATTATGGGAATGATTATGTCCATCGTCTGTGTCATGGTCTCTACAGCTGTCTGTCACCATGGTTATAGGAATAATTGTGTCCGTCGTTTGAGTCATAATCTCTACAGCTGTCTGTCATCATCGTTGTAGGAATAATTGTGTCCGTCGTGTGTGTCATGGTCTCTACAGCTGTCTGTCACCATGGTTATAGGAATGATTGTGTCCGTCCTCTGTGTCATGGTCTCTACAGCTGTCTTTCACCATGGTTATAGGAATGATTGTGTCTGTCGTTTGTGTCATGGTCTCTACAGCTGTCTGTCACCATGGTTATAGGAATGATTGTGTCCGTCGTTTGTGTCATGGTCTCTACATCTGTCTGTCACCATGGTTATAGGAATAATTGTGTCCGTCGTTTGAGTCATGATCTCTACAGCCGTCTGTCACCATGGTTATGGGAATGATTGTGTCCATAGTCTGTGTCATGGTCTCTACAGCTGTCTGTCACCATGGTTATAGGAATAATTGTGTCTGTCGTTTGAGTCATGATCTCCACAGCTGTCTGTCATCATGGTTGTAGGAATGATTGTGTCCGTCGTGTGTGTCATGGTCTCTACAGCTGTCTGTCACCATGGTTATAGGAAGGATTGTGTCCGTTGTGTGTGTCATGGTCTCTACAGCTGTCTGTCCCCATGGTTGTAGGAATGATTGTGTCCGTCGTTTGTGTCATGGTCTCTACAGCTGTCTGTCACCATGGTTATAGGAATGATTGTGTCCGTCGTCTGTGTCATGGTCTCTACAGCTGTCTGTCACCATGGTTATAGGAATAATTGTGTCCGTCGTTTGAGTCATGATCTCTACAGCCGTCTGTCACCATGGTTATGGGAATGATTGTGTCCATCGTCTGTGTCATGGTCTCTACAGCTGTCTGTCACCATGGTTATAGGAATAATTGTGTCCGTCGTTTGAGTCATGATCTCTACAGCTGTCTGTCATCATGGTTGTAGGAATGATTGTGTCCGTCGTGTGTGTCATGGTCTCTACAGCTGTCTGTCACCATGGTTATAGGAATGATTGTGTCCGTCCTCTGTGTCATGGTCTCTACAGCTGTCTGTCACCATGGTTATAGGAATGATTGTGTCCGTCCTCTGTGTCATGGTCTCTACAGCTGTCTGTCACCATGGTTATAGGAATGATTGTGTGCGTCGTTTGTGTCATGGTCTCTACAGCTGTCTGTCACCATGGTTATAGGAATGATTGTGTCCGTCGTATGTGTCATGGTTCTCTACAGCTGTCTGTCGTCATGGTTATAGGAATGATTGTGTCCGTCGTCTGTGTCATGGTTTCTACAGCTGTCTATCGCCATGGTTATAGGAATAATTGTGTCTGTCGTCTGTGTCATTATCTCTACAGCTGACTGTTGCCATGGTTATAGGAATGATTGTGACCGTCGTCTGTGTCATGGTCTCTACAGCTGTCTGTCGAGATGGTTTTAGGAATAATTGTGTCCGTCGTCTGTGTCATGTTCTCTACAGCTGTCTATCGCCATGGTTATAGGAATAATTGTGTCTGTCGTCTGTGTGATTATCTCTACAGCTGACTGTTGCCATGGTTATAGGAATGATTGTGACCGTCGTCTGTGTCATGGTCTCTACAGCTGTCTGTCGAGATGGTTTTAGGAATAATTGTGTCCGTCGTCTGTGTCATGGTCTCTACAGCTGTCTGTCACCATGGTGATAGGAATGATTGTGTCCGTCGTGTGTGTCATGGTCTCTACAGCTGTCTGTCGCCATGGTTATATGATTGATTGTGTTCATCGTCTGTGTCATGGTCTCTACAGCTGTCTGTCACCATGCTTATAGGAATGATTGTGTCTGTCGTCTGTGTCATTTTCTCTACTCTCTACAGCTGTCTGTCACCATGGTTATAGGAATGATGGTGTCCGTCCTCCGTGTGACGGTCACTACAGCTGTCTGTCACCATGGCTATAGGAATGATTGTGTCTCTCGATTGTGTCATGGTCTCTACAGCTGTCTGTCGCCATGGTTATAGGAATGATTGTGTCCGTCCTCTGTTTCATGCTCTCTACAGCTGTCTGTCACCATGGCTATAGGAATGATTGTGTCTGTCGTCTGTGTCATGGTCTCTACAGCTGTTTGTCACCATGGGTATAGGAATGATTGTGTCTGTCGTCTGTGTCATGGTCTCTACAGCTGTCTGTCGCCATGGTTATAGGAATGATTGTTTCCGGCGTTTGTGTCATGATCTCTACAGCTGTCTGTCATCATGGTTGTAGGAATGATTGTGTCCGTCGTTTGTGTCATGGTCTCTACAGCTGTCTGTCGCCATGGTTATAGGAATAATTGTGTCCGTCGTTTGAGTCATGATCTCTACAGCCGTCTGTCACCATTGTTATGGGAATGATTGTGTCCATTGTCTGTGTCATGGTCTCGACAGCTGTCTGTCACCATGGTTATAGGAATAATTGTGTCCGTCGTTTGAGTCATGATCTCTACAGCTGTCTGTCATCATGGTTGTAGGAATGGTTGTGTCCGTCATGAGTGTCATAATCACTACAGCTGTCTATCACCATGGTTATAGGAATGATTGTGTTCATCGTCTGTGTCATGGTCTCTACAGCTGTCTGTCCCCATGGTTATAGGAATGATTGTGTCCGTCGTTTGTGTCATGGTCTCTACAGCTGTCTGTCACCATGGTTATAGGAATGATTGTGTCCGTCGTCTGTGTCATGGTCTCTACAGCTGTCTGTCGCCATGGTTATAGGAATGATTGTGTCCGTCGTCTGTGTCATGGTCTCTACAGCTGTCTGTCACCATGGTTATAGGAATGATTGTGTCCGTCGTCTGTGTCATGGTCTCTACAGCTGTCTGTCCCCATGGTTATAGGAATGATTGTGTCTCTCGTTTGTGTCATGGTCTCTACAGCTGTCTGTCACCCAGGTTTTGGGAATGATTGTGTCCGTCATGTGTGTTATGGTCTCTACAGCTGTCTGTCGCCATGGTTATAGGAATGATTGTGTCTGTCCTCTGTGTCATGGTCTCTACAGCTGTCTGTCGCCATGGTTTTAGGAATAATTGTGTCCGTCGTCTGTGTCATGGTCTCTACAGCTGTCTGTCACCATTGTGATAGGAATGATTGTGTCCGTCGTGTGTGTCATGGTCTCTACAGCTGTCTGTCACCATGGTTATAGAAATGATTGTGTCCGTCGTCTGTGTCATGGACTCTACAGCTGTCTGTCGCGATGGTTATAGGAATGATTGTGTCCGCCGTCTGTATCATGGTCTCTACAGCTGTCTGTCGCCATGGTTATAGGAATGATTGTGTTCATCGTCTGTGTCATGGTCTCTACAGCTGTCTGTCACCATGGTTATAGGAATGATTGTGTCTGTCGTGTGTGTCATTTTCTCTACAGCTGTCTGTGACCATGGTTATAGGAATTGTTGTGTCCGTCATCAGTGTCATAATCACTACAGCTGTCTGTCACCATGGTTATAGGAATGATTCTGTCCGTCCTCTGTGTGACGGTCTCTACAGCTGTCTGTCACCATGGCTATAGGAATGATTGTGTCTGTCGTTTGTGTCATGGTCTCTACAGCTGTCTGTCACCATGGTTATAGGAATGATTGTGTCCGTCCTCTGTTTCACGCTCTCTACAGCTGTCTGTCACCATGGCTGTAGGAATGATTGTGTCTGTCGTCTGTGTCATGGTCTCTACAGCTGTCTATCACCATGGTTATAGGAATGATTGTGTCTGTCGTTTGTCTCATTATCTCTACAGCTGTCTGTCAGCATGGTTATAGGAATAATTGTATCCATCGTCTGTGTGTCATGATCTCTACAGCTGTCTGTCACCATGGTTATAGGAATGATTGTGTCTGTCAGGTGTGTCATGATCTCTACAGCTGTCTGTCACCATGGTTATAGGAATGATTGTGTCTGTCGTCTGTGTCATGGTCTCTACAGCTGTCTGTCACCATGGTTATAGGAATGATTGTGTCCGTCATGTGTGTCATGATCTCTACAGCTGTCTGTCACCATGATTATAGGAATGATTCTGTCTGTCGTCTCTGTCATGATCTCTACAGCTGTCTGTCACCATGGTTATAGGAATGATTGTTTCTGTCGTTTGTGTCATGGTCTCTACAGCTGTTTGTCACCGTGGTTATAGGAATGATTGTGTCCTTCGTCTGTGTCATGGTCTCTACAGCTGTCTGTCGCCATGGTTGTAGGAATGATTGTGTCCGTCGTGTGTGTCATGGTCTCTACAGCTGTCTGTCACCATGGTTATAGGAATGATTGTGTCCGTCGTGTGTGTCATGGTCTCTAAAGCTGTCTGTCGCCATGGTTATAGGAATGATTTTGTCCGTCGTCTGTGTCATGGTCTCTACAGCTGACTGTCGCCATGGTTATAGGAATGATTGTGTCCGTCGTCTGTGTCATGGTCTCTACAGCTGTCTGTCGCCATGGTTATAGGAATGATTGTGTCCGTCGTGTGTGTCATGGTCTCTACAGCTGTCTGTCGCCATGGTTATAGGAATGATTGTGTCCGTCGTCTGTGTCATGGTCTCTACATCTGTCTGTCGCCATGGTTATAGGAATGGTTGTGTCCTACATCAGTGTCATAATCACTACAGCTGTCTGTCACCATGGTTATAGGAATGATTGTGTCCGTCCTCTGTGTCATGGAATCTACAGCTGTCTGTCACCATGGCTATATGAATGATTGTGTCTGTCGTCTGTGTCATGGTCTCTACAGCTGTCTGTCACCATGGTTAAAGGAATAATTGTGTCTGCGGTCAGTGCCATAATCTCTACAACCGTCTGTCGCAATGGTTATAGGAATGATTGTGTCCGTCATCAGTGTCACAATCTCTACAGCTCTCTGTCGGCATGGTTATAGGAATGGTTGTGTCTATCGTCTGTTTTATGGTCTGTACAGTTGTTTGCCGCCATGGTTATAAGAATGATTGTGTCCGTCATGTGTTTTATGATCTCTACAGCTGTCTGTCGCCATGGTTATAGGAATGATTGTGTCTGCCGTCAGTGCCATAATCTCTACAACCGTCGGTCGCCATGGTTATAGGAATGATTGTTTCCGTCGTCAGTGTCATAATCTCTACAGCTCTCTTTAACCATGGTTATACGAATAATTGTGTCCATCGTCTTTGTCATGACAATTACAGCTGTCTGTCGCCATGGTTAAAGGAATAATTGTGTCTGCGGTCAGTGCCATAATCTCTTATTTTTTATTTCTATGGGGTTTGCTCGAATGCTTATTAAATTAATTAATATATCTATTTTATACCATCTTTTTTTTTTCTGGGAGAGGGGGATTAAAAAGAAACTTGTGAGAAAACACCCAATAAATCAGTTGCGGAAAAAGCACGTGTGAAAGAAATCGATTTTTACAAGAAGTAAGATTAAATGACAATAAAACATTCAATTCTAAAAAAAAATGCTTACATTTTCAATGAGTTAATTGATCAAAATCAAACAAAAGTATAATTATATTGATTTTAGCGCTTTTAGCTTTTAGGTTTGACATAAATAATTAGGCGTGGAAGAAAATGATTCAATATTTATGATTACATCTTCAGGAAACAAATAAATCACAAAATCTGTTCTAAGTCTGCATGAAGTGCTACATCATGCTACTAGTATTCTTCAAAATTTAAATTTTGCATTTCATACACGATAATTTTTATGCTAGTGAAGGTATATATAAGAGCTTAAACACAACTAAATAAAAAAAAAAAAAAAAAACTCACAACATTAACAACCTCTCATTCACATATAAATGTATTGGAAATTTTCGTTTTGCCATGTCACATTGCAATCAATCCCGACGGTTATGAGGATTTTTGATTTTGATGAAAGATGTTTTCAGAAATGTAGAAGAAAGCAGAAGTAAATAAAGAAAAAACTTCCAAAAATTAGGATCACAATTCATGTAAGAAGTGGTCATCCATTCTGGACAATTACACATTTCCTTTCTACCTTGGTACCTTATTGGAAAAAATATCCACGTAGTAAACATGGAGATATCCCGTAGTTAACATCGAAAAAAAAATCCTGTATTAACATTAAGAAATCCTGTAGTAAACATAAAGAAACATGTAATATATACAGAAAAAATCATTTTGCAGACATGGAGAGATCCTATTGATTAACAGATCAACAGATTAACAGATTAACAGATTAACAAACATATTCATCGGTCTCATTTGTCTCAAAATTCCAGAACTATGCTTGCATAATATTTGTATCCAGATTTTCATTTACCATTACGAATGCAGGTCGGATGTGACCATCCTGAAGGGCATGCGTATTCCTTCATCACACCAGTCTCCATCTCCGTTTCTCCTGATGACCTTCTAGGGCATGATACACGATTTTTTACATATATATGGTATGCAATACTGTTTATACTTTTGTTTCTAACAGGAAAGACAGCATTGTCAGTATGGCATCTCAGTCATACATTAAAAAATAGATCGATATTTCATTTGTGAGTGATATTTTCGCACTACGCAATTACATACCATGAATTGATTTTGAAGCGTACAACCAGATCTTTTTTCAAGAGATAGTTTCCCTGTGGTTTATTTTCATGTAATTGACTTCGCCAGCTCTATCTTTCCGCTAAACGTTAAGCGTACTGCCCGTTCTTACTTCTCCTGGGCGCCTAGTCTCTCCACTGAATTTCAGGGGTCCGTTAATGTCCACTGTGGTACATTGTTGTTAGTGCCATATTTATGTGACACCAGTTGCTTTCGTATTTTACTTTAATGAGAAGAGTATCTAAAACAGTCCTAATGTATCATAAGGTATAACATTTTTTTTATCATAAACGATAACGCGAATTTACAATCATATAATATACATGGGAATGAAATCAGGATTAAATACCATTACATTATGATACGTTCAGCATTGTGCTGTCCAAAATATATTTCTCGTCATAAACCTTTATATTATTTTCATGAGGACACATTTCTGTTATTGATAATCTATGTTAATTTATTATGTGAGAATAAACAAACTGTAATTTGTAATTGAAAGAGTTCTATTATCTGATTTAAGGGCAATCTTCATGACGGGTGCGGCACACCAAGTAGGAGAAGCCTTAATCCTCCGATGTACTTTATCTCATATTTGGTATCCTGGGGGTTCAAAAACTTCAATCCTAATATATTACTATAGATGTCAAAATTAGATTACAATAGTAATATAGACGAGGTAGCTAATTTAGTTAGGGACCCGAGCTTGTGACCCGGATCCTTAGTGCCACTAGTGTCCTGTCTTTCGGAATAGAAGTCTGAAATGAGTTTAGAGGTTTGTATAACGGTAGACGTGGTGCATGAAAATTATTTACTGCCTCTGGTGGGCCTATTTCATGGGTGTGAATTGTGTTTTGCATCCAATATGTGACGTCACCATACAAAAGCAATACTCTTGAATAGATAAGGTAGAAATCAAGGGAGCAAACTAGCCATATTGTTATATGTCTCCTATGAAGATTTTCATATAAACATGTGATTTATGTTATCATCAACATCCAAGTAATAACAACAATATAATGAATTGTGTATTACATCAATTTTTTATTCTTCAAGATCCATCATGTCTTGTTTCCGATATGATATAAGTCACTAGACGTATAGGTGATTTATTTTAAAGTGAGGATCTTCACATTAAGATAAACTACTACGTTTAGTGTATGCTTTTGACTTTATAATAAAACTCATCGGTTCTTCCAGTAATGTATTTTTTTTTTTAAATTACCATAGCTTTGTCTTTAGACAAAGACAATTTTAAAATTTAAATTCACAGACGAATTCAAAATTCTGATAACAATACGCATCGTGAATCGTCACATCATAAATCCCCGCACACTCAACTTTTTCGTTCTGGTAAAAATAATCAAAATCATCAAAAACCACAAAGGTAGTTACCACACTGCCGTCGAGCCACTCCCACTTTCCGGTGGATTTGGATAGACCGACCCATGCATCTAAAAAAATAGCATAAAACATCTGACTATGCATATGACAAAAGTCAACAAAGACAAAAACGTAATATAGAAACATAAAACATTGAAGACATTGAAGACATTGAAGACATTACAAAAATAATAATGAAGTTGAGGCACCTGCGTTCAAGAAAAATAACGTTAGTTACTCGGTTGGTGTAGTTAACTGTATACGGGGACGAAATTAGTAAAGATTTTTTTTTTTATTTTGGGGGTGGGGGGGGGGGGCGTTATATACTAATGGTAGATTGGTCTGTTACTTATACAATAAAATAAAATATTTCTTCATATACCATAACATTTCAATAAAATGCATAATGAGGCATGGAAGAGTTTTCTGCAGTCATTTCCTAATCTTTAATTTTGAATAATCAAAAGGGAGCACGCTTTAATCAAAACTAAATGTTAAGAAATTAAAGTTTGTAAAATTTGTAATATTTTGTAATTATGATATATACATGTATAGTGATAAACTAATTAGACACAATTCTAGGAATACGTAAGTGCAAAGGAAGGACCCATGTCTGTTATGAAAAAGAAATAAAATTTGACGATAAGATTTAACATACATCTTCTTAGAAAAGACAATCAACATCTTTGAATAAATAGCAATCAAAACACTTTCTTATTTTCAATGGGATTTATATAGTATTAATCACAGAAACGGTACAAATTAACCGATATGATGGTGTAATTATGAGAATAAAGAAGAAAAAAAAATTAAACCGAACATGTATCGTGTTTGCTCCGCACTTCATTCAGTGGGGCAGTTTTATAGACCTAACCCAACAAATGAAAACAAGTCGGATAGGGATTCATCGTTGTAGTTTTTGTACCGCCTACCCAGCACGCTCAAACAGTTCATATTCGGTAGCATAACGCACATGAAGTATAGAGCTGTGATACCGGTAAGTTGAAATATCATAACTTTAAATCTCAGAACCCGGGTTCGATTCCATGTATTGGCTCCTTTTCTATTGTCCTCCTTATATGTAATAAGATATAATTGTATTTCTGTAGGTCATACATAACATAATCATTGTAAATAGAATAAATATGTTATATACTTTATACGTTTGTATACCACTGAGGAATACACGACAGATGAATAATCTAGGAGTGGCTTAAAACTGAAAAATTGAAATAAATAATGCCGCAAATGGCAAATGGGGGTGGGGGGGGGGGGTGATAACGAAGCATACTCAGAATTATGCACTGATTGTGCGACTGCAGATTAGTTGAAATTTAATTGAATATGGTATAAACATAACTAACTCGTGGTTTTAGTCGATAAGAGAGCGTCCATCCTAGCCCTGCTGTCTATCGTTACCAAGACTCCACCTAGTTCGTAGCAAGCATCTCTAGCCTCATACCAGTTTTTCTTGTCCTTTTGAAGGGAAAGACACATGTCTGCTGCTTGATCGTATTCATACCCCTTCATTTTACATTTTCCTTTAAAATGAAAATAACAAAATTATTAATAGTTTCAAGCTTTGTATTCAAAGGAATATGTGCTCTTTTGATTAAAAATAATGTCAATTTTCTAAAAGCTATATGAAAAAAAGTATCAGATTTAAAGAGAAAACAGAAAACATCTGACAAAGCCGTATGACACAAATCACAAAGGACATGCACAAAAAACCATGATAATAGTAGAATATACAAGGAAATACTACATTACAAAAATTTTCGATTGTGCTGCGGTTACGATACCGACTTAGGACGGTCAATTGAAGAAACAAACGTCATTCTATTGGTGTGGTTAACCAGTTTGCGGGAGCCCACCTTCCCACTCACCGCAGAAGCAGCACAATCAAAGGACACACATATAAAATTTTTTTAAATAATCCTCCGTACAGAGAACAAGGATCAACAGGTTACTCAAGAAGAGAAGTCATAAATATTTTATTACACACGAAACGCTTATAAAATAGTATGTTGGTATCAAAAATATCTAAGGCGACATCAACACAAGTAAACCGTGATCATTGATCAATAGGAGTCCCGACCAACAGTCAGAGGGGACGAGGATCAGGATCTTGTTTCCTCTGGAAAGTTTTGGACAAGGCCCGTCATAGAGTTCCTATCGCCCTGTTAGTCAGCGCGCAACGCTCAATCAATAGTGTGCATTGGTTTCAGAGGGACCCAATACAAGAACTATGGTCTTAGCGATGATCTCGGGGTCATACTGTCGATGTCGAAGGCGTTCAATAATTTCAGAACCCACCGATATGAAAATATCGGAACCTTTGACATTCCTTCGTTTGTACACTAGATCACCGTAGAAGTCGGGATGGAAATAGAAAATAGAAAAAAAAGTTAAAACAAAATTGGATTATAAGAGGTAGAGTAACTTTTGAAAAATGACCACGATTGTCATGAATAAAATGACCACCATGGTCATGAATAAAATGACCACCATGGTCATGAATAAAATGTCCACCATGGTCATGAATAACATGACCACCATGGCCATGAACAAAATGACCACCATGGTCGTGAATAAGATAACCACCATGGTCATAAATAAAATGCCAATATAATAAGCATAAATAATTCACAGCAAGTCTTTGTATTTTGATGAAGACAGTAAGCGTAGAAATAACAAGATTTCTATTTCTGATAACGAGTTGTTTTATCCCATCCGCTATACGTCATGTTTTAGATATGGCACTTATAAACATATTCAGAATTTCTTTTGATTTTTTGAAATTTCCTTTTTCCTCCTTATTCATTATGCATTAAACATAGAAATCAAACATATGTAGGCAAATACTGTATTCCTCATGCATTTCAAAGAAAACAAATCACATGCCATATAATGAAAATTATAAATTTGATAGAAAAATAAATGATATCATAAACATAATCTCAGTTTTTCAGATATTAGAGCAATGGATTCAGAAATGAAAAGAGCCAACGTCCACAAATTAGAATAAAGCAGAAGTTCTTTTACATGAGCAATGCATGTACTTGTGTAATATTTTGTATTACGTCATTTCTAACAATGACACAAGGAAAAGAACACTTGTAAACTATCGTTTTTACATGATTGTATATGCCCATAAAATGAATATTACAGATGGGGAGGAAAATTTATAATCCATATAAAGAATTAACAGAATAACATGCAAAAATATTCTTCATTTGTTGATATTCACATATGTTATTTTCTAATGAGTAATTTGCATTATGGGAGTTCAATGTTGGACCACATTTCCCTTCGATTATTGAAATCGTTCCGTGTTATATGTTTCCACAGTACTCATGACGTGTGTGGCTTTCCGAGCGGTGGTAATTGTCTTCTCTGAGCAATTGGTTTCATCTCAGATTTGTTCCATGAAAGTCACAATTTTATAAGCAACACAATGACGTTGCACTAAATACATACGTAATATTACAATCCAAGTATCTGGCGACCTGACCAAATGGCGATCATTTTTGTTTTTTAAACTAAAACCGATCAGATTGCAAGACTCTTAAGGTACAATGATATTATTTATTACTTTATTTTATAACTCACCTATATTAATGTTGTGTAATAGACAGAAGACAGAAAGAGATATGTTTAAACCAAATAATAGACGCTTGATCTTACCCAGATTTACATTATCTTAGAAATTTCAGCAACAGTGAAATAAATAAATAAATAAATAAAAACTGAATGAAGGAAAGAAAAAAAAAAAAAAAGACGGGTGTATGACAAAAGTCGCCACGAACATGTAAATAAAAAAGGATTTAGCACATGTGAAGACATCAAGCAACACCTATTTATACAATTAATTCATAATTTACGTTACATTTCTTTAGTCACTACTTTAAAGTCACAAGTAGATCACAATTGTATGCAATAACAATACACACATTTGCTAATATGCCATCGCTGAATAATGAAACTAACTAGAAGATGAATTATATCTTAAGGAATGTTACGAGATTTCAGAAAGCCGGCGTGGCCTAGTGGTATCGCGTCGGACTCCTGATCGGGAGGCCGGGGTTCGAGTCCCGCTCTGGTCATGCCGGTGTCATGTCTTTCGGATGAGACAGTAAAAACCGAGGCCCCGTGTCGTGGTATGCATGGCACGTTAAAGATCCCTCACTGCTTCGGGTGGGTCCGTTGCAAAGGTCAAAATTTGTATGCCCCGCATCAGGCAGATGCCGTCACCATATACGTGAAATATTCGTGGTGTGACGTAAAACAAAAATCAATCAATCAATCAATAAAAGAGATTTCAGATTTCAATGCAATATCAAAATACCATGTAGAATTTACAATATTGACCATACACTCTTTTCTCCTCTATCAATCCATTGTAAGTGATTCTTTAGTCAAACGCAGTATCCATTAAAGGAAGATGGATGGGATGACGTATAAGGGCCCACAATTTCAATATTAGACATTTTTTAATTTACAACCCTATGTCTGTATCGTAACTGTCATACGATCGAATATTTTTGTATTCTAATACATTTTGTTTGTAACACGCGATCTCATTGGCTGTCTGATTTAAAAACTGCAAGGGTATTCACGATACCCCTGCCGTTTTTGATATGACGTCGCGATACCCTGCAGTTTCTGATTTGTGACGTCACGATACCCTACAATTTTGGATCTGACTGTGATTAGCGACTTGGCTAAGGAAACCATAACTCTGTGCCTCTAGTTGTAATTATTTTTGTCAAATGCATTAGAATGGGACTACTATGTTTGGTGTTACAACAACTGACAGGGTATGGGCGAATACCCTGTCAGAAATTTCCGTAACCCCTAAATGTCGTTCATGTGTTGATTTGACTATAATCATGCTTTATGTGCGTGCATGTTCTAGGTGATTTGTGTTATACAGCTTGCACCAGATTCCTTCTGCCTTCTCTTTAGAATGATTTGAAATTCAGTGAGTTTCTGCCTATTTTTATACGTAAAGCAGAAAATCAAGAAAGTCTACGATTTAATATTACTCATTAATGTTTCCTTGCTCAGAGTTCCAGTATATGAGAATCTAGAATCACCTCGAGTCTCAGATCGAAAGATATCGCCCGAGACTGGTATCTTTCAATCTGTGACGAGAGGTGATTCTTGATTCTTTTTCTCGCCAAATAAACCTCATTTATTTCTTCCCCCTTTCAATGCTTCTTCATTCCTGACACTTTACACATCTTTGTCCTAGTTTGAATACTACGCTAAAAATAGCTCCAGATAGGAAAGTTATTTTAATAACAATAATAGAGTGTAACAAGAACATGAAACCAGTCAACATAACGCAGTTACGTTAATGCACTCCACGACGTGATTGACATTATACAGTCTATATTGAAAAACGCATAAGAAATAGAATAAATTATTTCTGCAAAAATGGTAAAAATGCAAATTGTTTAACAAGTTTATTTTTTCACACATTGAAATTTTATCTCTGGATGTTTGCAATCACGTGACTGCTATATATAGCACATGTAGTATTAACAACAAACATTCAGCAAGTGCAAAGGTATATTGCCCAATTTGGTAATAAAATTTTGTTATAAATAATAAATGGAAATCTATCAATAATATTTATAGCTGTGCCCAACATCAAAGAGGCTTAACTGCGTATAAATACTGCAATCGAATTGTTGAATGGTGTAGTCTTATAGGACATTGTCTAATTAAATTGTAATTCTGTTGATATTTTATAATCTAAAAGTTAGCCCCAGCAAGACGCATGTCAAATAGATATAGAACAGTCTTTATGTGAAATTACACAACAAACAGAGTTGAGGAAAAGTTTGCACTACAGCGTTTTCCTTGGCATGTTAATTGTTGCAGTTCTCCCGCTTCATATAATGCACTGGGTCATAGTGACGTCACAATGACGTCATGTTATGTTTTGGCGGGTTTTCTGCAACATTATATAATTGTGTACTGCCTTAACACAACTGCGAAGTAAACAAATATAAAAAGAGTTAATTTTAAAAAAACATTTTTTTTGTATCTCAATATGTATAGTAATAATTACGTAGTGATACACCGTGCTAAATCGATGTTCCAGATCGATTGATCTAGAACTCCACTCCTGTGGAATTCTACAGTCTCGTATGCGAAAAATGTGCATAATTAATGGACTTTTTTGCAGTTTCTATTATCCCTTTTCATATAGACACTGTTATGCTCGTAGAATTGCACAAAGTAGGTAATAACACAACAATATGAATAATTTATGCCATGTGTCAACATTATTTATACTTTTAATATTAACTGTCGTTTAGATTGTGATCTACGGGCTCACTTGTTTCAGCCTAAAGTGAATAGTATGTAGATGGCGTCACCATGAATGTAAAAAGTCTGGCTTTTCCAAAATGACAACATCATTGCATTGGAGTATTTGATTTGATTGAATCGACACAAAACAGTGTAATCAATCTATTCTGAATAGCAGTAGGACCAGTGAAAATATTCGGAATAGGCAAGTTCGGATTGTAGAATTCATGTTGTGGATACACTGTACATATATATAATTCACCTTTTGATGACGTTATATTTGGTCCTACCAAGTACATTTTTAGGTTTCTTCACATTTTGATATCTTCCTTTTTCAAGGATTTCAAACATTCACACAACATTCTTATGAAAAATACGAAAATGCTATACAATTTTATATAACAATAAGCAATACTAAGATGTACATTGTCCGTAACACGCTTCAATTTGAAATATGAATGTAAAAAAATAAATTAAAATTACGTTTTATATCAATTTCTTAATAAGAATTACTTTTACAGCATCGTTTGAATTTCTTTGTCAGTAACTTTAAAAAAATTCAATTTATCTGGAAGCAGTGTAACTTTACCTCATAACTGAGCTAATAAAATAAGTGACAAATGTACTTAAAGGCGAGGAATACATAAATATGCTAAAATAAAATGTAGCTTGCCTGCCGTAGCCCTGCCACCGTAATCTATGTCTGCTTAATATAACACCTACCCATACGTGTTAAAATATAATGTAACTTCCCGAGATTATACCAATGAAAGTTATGTCTGTTTGCATCGTGTGTACACTTACTGACATATGTCAGAATATAGTGCAGCTTGCCCATCGTAGCCCTATTAGCGTTACCTATATGGAATATACACATGTCTTCATAGTATGAACATGACATTTCCTACAATATGATGTTACTTCCCAGATTTAGTCCACTGACGGCTACTTCTGTCTGCGTAGTATAAACACTCACCAAACATGTGCTAAATTATATTGTAGTATGTCCAATTCAGAGAACAGTAAATGTTAATGTGTGTACAACTTATTTACACTTACCGACATGTGCTAAAACGTAGTGAACCATGCCAATCCTTTTGGTGTGAACGTTATTTACGTCTGCATAGTACCGGCTGTATAGCAGGCAGTTGGTTTCATTGAAAAAGATAGACCGACATTTTCCGTCCTTCATACAATCCGCACCGCATGCTATTTTCGATCGAGTAGGGTACTCTCCAATAATACCAGACAAAGGAAGAATAGAATCCCCTGCTGTAAGATGTGTCCAATATGTACCTCGAATAAAACATCACAATGTCATTACACATATTGCTTAAATGATTTTCAGTAAGCATAACACATTATGTGGTAATTTAAACTGAGTATGCAGTTGCGATATGTATGGATCAGGGTTAAACACGCGATAACATATACACCAGGCAAGACGAAAAGAAAAAAAAAAAAAAAAGGAGAAAAAGAAAAAAAAAATGCCACAAACTGTTCCGATCACATATATCTTGAAATGACTGTACAGAAATGGTAAGCTAAAAACGGGAAAAACAAAATTGGTGCCGTGTACTGGGTGAAGGACTCTTTATTCATACTCTTCTTGAATAGCGATATGAAACTGACATAAATTTAATTAATAAAATTCTGGAAATCGGGTATAAAGGCCTATTTTTCTAAATTATCATGAAAAATATGTTTTCATATTAATTGTTTGATAATCTTTATGAGAGTTACTTGTAATATGCCTTTGAACCCCCCAATAAAAGAGTAAGTAAATGATATGAAATAAAAACACAAAATCTAACGAACAACCCCCCCCCCCCCCCCCAAAAAAAAAGAAAACAAAACACGAATGAAAAGAAGAACAAACACATCCCCAGGACCACCTATCCCCCCAAAAAAGAAAAAAAGAATCTCCTATTTGATTACAACACCCCAATGAATGCCATACCACAATGAACTATCCTATATTTCTGAACATCAGATACGTGATCATGTGTTGAATGCCCCACCACAGTAGACTCTACTGAATCTCTGAACATCAGATACGTGATCAGGTGTTGAATGCCACACCACAGTAGACTCTACTGAATCTCTGAACATCAGATACGTGATCAGGTGTTTGGGGAAATAAACATCCCTTCTTTGAATAGCAAACTCGCCATGAGTGTCCTTAACAAACTCGCCATGAGTGTCCTTAACAAACATCTTTGAAAAATTCCTTGCATGAGATAGAAGCGGAATAAAACTGCATGGAATGTGACATATCCACTAAACATGGAAACAAGGTATTGATAACACTTAAATCAAACTGGTAGTGAGTAGAAGAATGAGCCCGCAAATCAGTCAATCACACTAAATGAGTGATGATTGTCACTTCAATACCGCGTCTGCATCACAATCTAATATTATGATGTCTCTATCTTTATTCTTGATTGCTTTACATGGCACCGATTGTCATTGATCCGAGTCAGGAGTCTTCTTTCTGTTTTTTTTTTTTTTTTTTTTAGTATAGAAAATGGATTTCTTTCTTATGAATGAGTCAAAACTCGAACTTCGTTTACTAAGGTGGTAAATGAGTTATCTTGACAATGGTGAAGTGCAGAAATTGGTAAAGTTAAAGTCCTACAGAATATTCTCATTCTTCATTTGGGTTCTAGGATTTTTTAGTGTAGGGCAATATGGCAATATCCATTGGGGAACCAGATTTAAACAATTGACAGAAAACAAACATTTCTTACATTGGCTATAATGGTTTTGTGTATAGATTTCCTGGAACCAAAATCTCTTCAGTGATGCTTGATAAGAAATAATAAAAAAACTGAACGTCAAACAGATCATTGTGGTAAACGCTTACACACAGAATTGGCTCAATAGAGCTGAAAAGTTTTTACAAGTGGGTAAAATGTACATGTATTGTTTTTGTTGTTTGTGGTTTGAGTCTTGTGTAACGTCACATAAAGATATTTGCGGCATAGAGACGGGATATACTTGATGCAATGCACAGGTATTAAGGACTTTGCAATAGACCTACCGTAGCAGTGAGAGATCTGTTACGTGTCACATCTATCATGACACTGGACCTTAGTTTTCACTGTCTCAATCCCAAGACAGGACACCGACGAAACATCGGCTCGATCCAGGGATATTTCGGTCACGAGTCAAGTATCCAACGGATTGATCTACGCAGGGTCACGGTGTGTAATTAAAAGACGAAGATTACTAGTGTCTGGTGCATTTTATACTGAAAACTTGCACCACGGTGAACATTTATGAGGTTCTTAATTTATAGGTGAAACCAATAGGTAAACTTCTTCTGTCTGGCTAGCAACAAATGTCATATGGATGTCCAAATCATACACACAACTAAAGGGGGAAAAAGAGAGTCGCTGCTCACTTAAGAAGAACGTCTACATTGTACAACTACGATAACAATATAATTGATGATTTGGTACTGTGGGCAAGCCTACAGATTAAGTTGAAGTTACACTGTATAAGAAGTTAAATGACAAGTGAAATACAAATACTAAGTAAGTACTAAGAAAGCTTCTCGCACTAGAAAGTTCTCTGCGAAAATAAAAATGGGGATGGTTATGGAAAATTGAAAACAGTCTTATAGGTAAGTAATACAAATTAAAGCGTTGTGCATTTACCAAAGTTAAAAAACCATCTATTATAAGATTTCATTTTTCAAAATGATCCTTTCATTTAATAAAATGATATCAAAATATAATTACTACTATACTTACTTTGTGTAATATGTAAGACGGCAATGAGGAATGTAGTACACAATTTCCATCTCTCCATTTCGATCATTTAACAGACATAAGATTGTCATGCGCATTAATGTTTGATTAAGTAACCATGGAATCAATAACAAAAGCTATAAACCTTAATGACTGGTTATCAACCTAGCAGTAATAACGCATTGATAAAACGGGGTCAAAATGTCAAACAATCTATATTAATACAAAGAGTACTTCAAGAAAACGGAAAACTTCTTACACAATATCTTCACCTATCTATCTATCTATCTATCTATCTATCTATCTATCTATCTATCTATCTATCTTATTATAATAATTACAATGTAAGTGTATTTAGATTAGACCTTCAAGCAAATTTCTCTGAAAGGACTGACCTTAGTGGCCCTGGTCTCATAAACTCAAAATTAAAAAATTCAAAAACTTGACATTAAGTTAAGGACATGCAGCCATGACGACATTATTTTTACCATAAATCATTTTACTAAGTCAAGGAAAGAAGGGCAACCCCCGAAGTTTGGAATGACTCTACATTATTTATAATTTTTTTAATGTGTTTGCTTTGGTTGGACTGCTTTTGCGATGATGGAAGGTGGGCGCCCGTAAACTGGTTAATCACACCAACTGAATGAAGCTTGTTACTTCAATTGACCGTCCTAAGTCGGAATCGTAACCGCAGCACAATCGAATATTTTTGTAATGTCGTTTTCCCTTGTGTATTCTACTATTATCATGTTTTGTGTGCATGTCCTTGGTGATTTTTGTCATACAGCTTCGTCAGATGTCTTCACTTTTATCTTTTACAAATAATAGTTATGACAACTGTTGGTTATCTATAACCACATTAATAAATTTTGCAATAAAGTAATTAAGACTGTAGAATCTGATTATGCTAAAAAAATTGTAAAGATAAATAAATAAAATAAATAAATAAATAAATAAACATATAAAGGTATAAGCCTACACGTTTAAACCTTACTTAAGCTTTATAAAGAAAGTTAAAATTTTGAGACTCTGCGCTTGCGTACGAACTGAAATTATATTTTATGAGTAAAGTTAAAGGGAGGTGTCAAATTTCCACCCATTTATGTATCTCTTCCCTATATGTTTTGGGGTTTTTTTCTCATTTTAGCAACCAATAAAAACGTCATGGAAAACTATGAGTGGCATCGATATCAATGTGTCTACAATGAACTTTTCTTTAAAGAAATCATTTTTACCTTCTGTTTAAGTGGTAAAGACATTACCGAAAAAAAGTTGAGACTATGTGTTTATATATGATAAATTTAAGTGAAATTTTTTATGAAAGTTATCATTCTTTGTACATAACATGTAAGCCTCTCGGAAGAAGGAAGATCTAACAAGTCACAGGAGATAAAAAGGTATATAAGGTAGAAATGTCCAAAGTGGAAAATTCATTTGCTTGATATTTTCTATTAAATGAGTTTATTAATAATTTGGCAAGATTTCAGTAAGTTTTCAAGAGGAGTAACGAAATCTTGGTTTATATTATTTATGGGACAACAATTTTCCAATATCTGCTGCTTATGAATTATTCGAACAGAGATTACACGATGTCTGTACACAGAGTATGCTTCCTAAACTTGTGGATTCTCTGAAAGACGTTATATATCAACATTTAATTGACAATTTCACTTTACAATTATATTGAAAAATCAATCGAACCACAATATATGAAATTTAGTACACGTCTTAGAATTTCAGCACATATTTCAAATACTGAAATAGGCATACGCACAAATGATAGAAGATATCAGCTTTGTACAGTAATAAAATTGCAGAAGAGTTTCATTTTATTTTGCCTTGTCCATTTTATAGTAATTTACTGTTTACATATATTAGTCGTTCATTGACATGAATAAGCAGGCGTGGAAGAAACTTATCTAATATTTATATATAGAGCTTCAGAAAACAAGTAAATTCAAAATCCTCTTTAAGACTGCATGTTCTCCGACTACCGTTGTTCATATCAGATTTTAGGCATTGATCTACAACTGTGCTATCTAAATACATTACTTCCGCTCATACTGCAGTTACAGACCATGTTATCAAATATTATAATGTTGTTTTAATAATAAAAACGTCAATTACTTTTGGTCCATCATGAATTCTAGCGAAGTCATATGAGAAATTTTGAATTTAAGATAAGTAACGATAACTATAATTATTGTAATGCCATGATATTTTTATGGATAATATTTATGTGTAATAAACTGGCAAGATTTACCAACAAATTATTGGAATTGCTATGAGCAGTAGCTGCGCTACTCTTATAGCAGAATGATTTTTATATTGTTATGAGAAGGACTTAATGCATTTTGTTCAAACATCGAAACGTTTCGACCTTATTGATAAGTTCAATTACACCTCTAGATATCTTGGTGATATTTTAGTAAACTTCTATTCAACATAGTCAGTGCTTCTGATCAAGAATTACCTCTCTTAGACTTAAAATAGCAAAATTATTGACATCAGTATCATACAAATTTTTATGATAAACGTTGCGACTTTAGATTATTCTATTGTACATTTCCCTTATGTCGATGGTGATAATCCCTAGACGCCCATCAAATAGTATTTATATTTGTAAATTGTTTCGTTGTCCAAAGACTGGACTATGGTTTTTTATTTTCCTGCAAAAAATGTTCAAATCCCTTACAAAACTTGTGACTCGGGGTTATCAGTATTATAAAGTTCAAATTACGTTTGGTAAATTGTTTAGATCTTATTTAGACATTTTATCTAAAATCGGAAATTTGATTTTTCAACAATGTAAAGATGATGGATAAATCCAAACCACAAGTCCAAAAATCATGAAACCATAGGACATACAAAATCAATGAAAATGAAAAACAAATGGAAAATAACAAAATATGTCTACTTGAAGAGCATATGTGAACCCCTGTGATGGAGTGAGATCAGGTGCCCGGGGAGAGTGAGCATCTCCTGCTTGCTAGCAACACCCGTCACATATACCCCGTAGAAAGAGTCAAATCGTGTGAATTCCATATGTATCTATATATGGAGAAGTCGAAGTAGGTAACCTTCTAGTATAGAAGGTGTCAAATCTGTGTAAAGTGATCGGAATCGGTCTCAGTCCAGAATATCATTTAAAAGTCTGGATAACGAGATATCATATGGAGTAATAAGAGTCTCGTAACGACCGTAGAACTTCCTCAGTGACGATGCTAGTCTAGCACATATATAACCCTGGTTGAGCAGCTTAACTGAAAGTCGCCTAGCCCTCAGAACAAAGTCATTGTAATTTGAACATGCTCTGGAATAACGTATTAACTGAGATATGAATACGCCATATGCGGGCAATGATGGAATGTTGCTACTTATGAAAGGAAAGTTTGTGATAGCGAAATTGAAATCGTCACGTTTGTCATAGAGTGAGGTGTTCAATTGACCATTAATGTCGAAAGACAACATAATATCTAAATATGAAGTAGAATTACTAGTTTCTGTGGTTTCTTTGACCTCCAGTTCACTTGGATAGATGATGCTAAGGTAATCCGCGAATGAAGGATTATTAATTGAAAGCAAGTCATCTATATATCTGTAAGTAAAATTGAAGCCAAGAGCCAATTGTTTTATTTTCCTTGCGAAAGCAAAGACTGAATGAACTCAGCTTCGTATGAATAAAGGAATATGTCAGCCAGAAGCGGAGCACAGTTAGTGCCCATTGGAATGCCGACAATTTGTTGAAAAACCTTACCTCCAAACACCACAAAAATGTTATCGATAAGAAAGTTCAACATCTGAATGACAGCTGTTTCAGTGTATTTATTTTTGGAATCAGAATTTTCCCCAACAAAGTAAGTTTTATCGTGGCCTATTACTATATATTTGAATTTGCGGCTTCCGTTTTTACTAGTAAATGCATTTTGAATAATTTCCGTTAATCTGTCTTTTAATTTCTGATGAGGGATCGTTGTGTACAGAGTCGAAAAGTCAAAAGACTTGATGGAGTGAATTTTAGTAAAACTTTTTGATTTTAGATGTTCTAACAACTCTTTTGAATTTTTAAGGATCCACATTTGATTAATTCCACTTCTGGAATATACTGTTTCGCAATATCTATGAAGGCCAGATTTAATTTCTGATAATATTTTTGTGAGTAGCATCGATACAGATTTTGTGGAACACTTCGAGGAACCAGCGATAAAGCGTTGTTTGTACGGAGTTTTGTGCATTTTGGGAATATAATACAAATATGGAAGTTCTAAATTCAATTTATTTGAGTCAATACCAAACGTATTGAGGACAGATTTATGATTCTCGAGTACTTCCGAAACCGAAAAGTTCGTGAGAGTATAAGTAGGATTTCCTGGAGCTGAATTTAATCCTAATTCTTTCACTAGGCTGTCAAAGTAATATTTCTTACAAGTAAATGTATAATTATTAGATGCTTTATCTGCTGGTGTAATGATATAATGTTCTTGGAGGAAGGTAAGTTCTCTGACAACATCAGGATCTTTAAAAATAGATTCGAATCTGGTGTTTACAGAACCTTGTAATTTTTTAATTTTTGATCTCAGCAGTACTGCAATAGATTTTATCCATTCCGAAAGAGTGTCGACTTGTACTTCCTCTCTTTTTGCCCATCGTGTGGCATATTCCTCGCAGCAGTTCATAATATTCTCAAAATTTTGGCTCCATGTGAATGATCTGGGTTCTCTGTATTTTGGACCTTTAAGTAAAAGTTCTCTTAATTTAGTGTTTTTAACTATATCGAGATCACCAGTAATGACATGGCCACAAGGAGAATATACGAAATTAGACGAGGAACATGCACACGGTTGAGAATGGCATGCAGAGTTGCTAAGATCAAGACACTGTAGAAACCCTTTGTAATTATAAATTTTGGATGCAACTGATGGCGTGTAGCTATAGGAAATACATGGCGGATCTTTGTTTTTGAAATATGGAGGTATTTTCTCTAAAACAGACTTATGATTTAAAATTTGGCCGAAATTTAAATAATCAATGCCTTTATTTGCAAATTTAATTTTGATGAAAGGGCGATTAGATTTTTCCATAGAAATATCGGACTTGACGGGACGAAAAAGTCTAGCGGTCGATATGTCCATAATAATGCCATCTAGTCTATACTCTGCAGAGCTTATATCAGTGAATATACGGTGTCTGGACGATACGTACAACTCGTGTAATTTTCTGAGTGAAATAGAATAAAGTTTTGTACGAATGTGATGAAGGCCCAAAGGTTTATTTATAAATGGCAAAAGAGCATCAAAGGAAATATTATGTATTTCAGGTTTGTTGTATTGCGTGTACCATGACTTCGATGCCTCCTCTGGCTTTTGTTGAATAAACCGAGTACGTTAACTGATTGACACGCAGGACTAGTGAGATTACCAATACTACTAATATTGTCATTGCATCCATAGGGCGAAGCAGTGCCGAGACGTCTTATCCAGTATTCTTCTCTTTTCCGACGAAAAGGAGTGCTCAAATTGGCATTGTTTGTGGGGTGATATATTTTTTCTATAATTCTGATTTTCATTGAGAGAATAGAGTGGTCAGGCTGGTTGAAGTGGCGATAGAGTAATTGGTTTCCACCACAATTTATTTTGGACCTGTGACCTGATACTCTTGTACGGAGTTGTCCCTTTGTCTCTCCAACATATATTAACCCACAGAGTGAACACTCAATACCGTACACAATATTTGAACTCTTACAATTCAAATGGTCAAAACTATGCGTATGAAAGGTATGTTTGTTTAAATTACTCGTAAAAGAATTGTCTGTAATTAAGATGTTGCAAGTTTTGCAATTTTTGGTCCCGCACTTAGATATTTCACAATCATAAGGGGGAATTTGTAATCTTTAATTACGTCAACTAGTTTAACCTTACAGGGCTTGATGTTTATGAAGCTATCCGCATGTTGATACCAGAGTTCATTATTAGTGCTTACCACAAATGTTTGATTTCTAATGTCATTTAAGATAATATTGGGGACACCTAAGTTAACTGCTATGCACGTGTCCTTGCACATTACAGTTTGAGGCCTTTTTATAGTGGGCGACGCCTCAGCCACTATGGTTTTCTTATTAACATTATCCATATATATATAAAGGACTGCCCGACAAGTGTCCTCGGGGACAAATTGTCCACCAGCAGTGACACATGGACAGTTGTTGAAATGTAAATATCTATCCACGATAAGTTCTCATTCATATAACAGTGTTCTAGTGTACAAGCTAAGGAGGGTCAAAGGTTCCAATAATTTCACATGGACAGATTCTAAAATAATTAGCCGCCATCGACATCATTATACTGAGATCATTGCAAGGGCAATAGGTCTTGTATTGGGTCCGTCTACAGATTTATACTGCATGTTACTGGGGCTTTGCACGCTAATACGAAGGTGGGGACTCTATGACGGCATTCTCAAAACCATTTGAGAGGTAACAAGATTTTGAGCCTCGTCACACTGACTGTTAGTCGTGAATCCTACAGATCAAAGATTAGAACTCGCTTACAATTGGGAAGAGCACGGTTTCATTGATGATGTTACCTAACATATTTTTGATACTGGCGTATTATCCTAGAAAACGTTTCATGTGAAAATATTATGACCTCTCGTCTTTAGAAACCTGTTGATCCTTGTTCTCTATATGGAGGAATATTTATAAACTGTTAAATGCGAATCCTTTCATTTTTGTTGTTTTGATTGAGAAGGTGGGCGACCGCAAACCGGTTAACCACACCAGCTGAGTGACGTCTGTTGCTATAAATGACCGTCCTAAGTCGGTATCGTAATTGCAGTACAGTCGATTATTTTTTTCTGTAGAAAGAAAGAGAATTTCTAGATACAGAATTCATGCATGTGGTCATCCATTCTGGGCAATAGCGCATGGTTTGTTTTTTCCTCTTTCTAACCGAATTGGTAAAATTATTCACGTAGTAAATATTGAGAAAACCTGTAGGAAACATGGAAAAATTCTTTACTAAATACTGAGACATCCTGTATTAAACATGAAAAGATCTTGACTAAACATTGGGAAATCTTGAAGTTAACATTGAGAAACTCTGTAGAAAGCATAGAACAATCCATATTGAAGGCATGGGAATATCCTGCATGTTGATGAACAGATTAACAGGCATACATTCAACGGTCTTATTTTTTCCAATATTCCTGGATTTATACTTACATTATGTTTGGATCCCGACTGTAAATGTAGGACTAGAGAATACCGCTACGACATTTACGAAATTTACAAATTACTACTAAACTTTTAACTCAGGGTTACAAATATCACAAGCCAAGAAAAGCATTCGGCAAATTCTTCAGATCTTATTCAGAACTTCTATCTAAATTTGGAAATATTTCTTTTCAACATTCTGTATCCAATGGAATTTCCCATCCTAATTTTTACGGTTATCTCGTATATAAAATAAGGAAAGTAATAGGCTCCGATAACGTTTTTTCATCATGTAATAAAATAGTCAAACGTCTTTTACATAGACAATATGACATTGAGATCATCAAAAAGACTATAGGTCTTGTATTTGGCCCCTCTACAGCCTTATGCAGACTTTTACTTGAACATTGCACGCTGACTAACAGGACGGTGGGGACTATATGACAGCCTTGTCCAAATCTCTTTCAGAGGAGACATGGTCCTGAACCTCGTCCCCTCTGACTGTTAGTCGGGACTCCTACAGATCTAGGGTCTTAGCTCGCTTTCAGACTGGCAGAGCACGGTTTATCATGTTGATGTTGCATATATTTTTATATCATTATGTGTTTTACAATACCTTACGTGTTTATATTTTTATGACCTCTCGATATGCGATACCTCTTGACCCTTGTTCTTTACAATGAGGATTATTTATAAATTTTTAAATGTATGTCCTTTGATTGTTCTGCTGTTACGGTGAGTGGGAAGATGGGCCTGTAAACCGGTTAACCACACCATTTGTTTGGCTTCTGTCAGATTAAATGACCGTCCTAAGTCGGTATCGTAATTGCACTACGATCAAATATTTTTGTAATGTGTTAAATGTGCTAGTATATTATTTATATTCATGTATTGTATAGCTCCATGGTGACTTCTGCCACATAACTGAGCCAGTAACTCTTTTTTCTTGAAAATAGTGTGATGTAATTGACAAAAATATCTGGAAAAGACCCCGTATAAAGGCTTATTTTATCATAAAAAGTAAGTTTTCACATCAATTATATGAGATTCTTTGGGAGAGTTACAGGTTATATGCCAATCTGATTAAAACCATATCTTTATTCCGCTTCTCTATTTGTCCCATTGCGGATAAAGATCTAGCGAAACTCCATAAGGGGTCATGTTCTGGTGAACTTTGATTTTCAGCCAATCAACGGATCGGCTACAAATTCCTAGGAATGAAATTAACATCCACAGCGTGCGTGACCCACAAAGTAGTTTTTGAACAGTGTTTGTTACATATTGCGACACTATCACGTGCCTAGCCGAGTCATTGATTTGCTATGGGAAATAACAGTTTCGGTGAATGACACGAAATCAGATTTAACTAGAACTTGACTCCTTACAGGGTTTCGCCAATCGGCAATGGGCAAATAGAGAGGCGGAATAAAAATATGATTTTAATCAGATTGGTTATATGAATTTGGAAAAAAGCTATACAAACAAATGAAAAAGGTAAAAAGAAAAACAGACAGAAATAAAAACAATGCTAATAACATACGTACAAACACACAAATAGACACACACACATACATACAACCCTACCCCACAGTGCATATTCCTGGTTCTTTAAATTTCACAAATGAGACCAGGTGTTTAGGGAAGTAAGCATCTCCTCTTTAATTAGAACAACCACATAAATGCGACACTTCCGTGGACTTTCCTAGATTTCTGATCATTAGAGACGTGGTCAAGTATTGTGGAAGTAAGCATCTTCTCTTTGAATACCAAACCCGCCATGAACAAACAAACCAAAATTGCATGCATGAAAAAATGGAAACAGGGTGTTTATATCACTTAAATCAAACAGGTGGTGAGGAGAAAAATGGGCCCGTAAACCGGTTAATGACACCCAATGAGTGAGAACTGTTATCTCTATTGACCTCCTTACACTGCAGTAATTGGTGTAGATAAAGTATACTATAATATCTCATTCTTCATTTTGTTTTTCAGGATTTTAGTGTAGGGCAATATATCAAAATTCACGGGTGAACCAATTGTCAAAATATCTCAATGTAAGCAATAGACAGGAAACAAGTATTTCTTATATTGGCAAAAAGCTTTTGTATATAATTGTCTTCGGAACAAAGTCTCTTCATTGGTACTTCATATAACTCATAGAAAACTGGACGACATACAGATCGTCATGGTAATAGAATGGACTCCATAAATCTGTAAAGCAGTTACGTGTACCTAAAATGTATTGTTTTGTTGTTTGAGTCTTGTTATTCGTCACAGCAAGATTATGACACTATAGAGACGGCATCTGTCTGCTGCAATGCACAGACATTAAGACGTTTGCTACAGACCTACCGTAGCTGTGAGAGATCTGTTACGTGTCACATCTATCATGACACGAGACCTAGGTATTTATTATCTCATTCCAAAAACAGGTCGCCGATGAACCATCGGCTCGAACCTGGGACCTCTAGGTCACGAGCTACGCCTCATTAAAGTGTATAACCAAAAGACAAAATTACTGGTGCTTGGTGACTTTTGTACTCGCAACCTTGCAACACGATGGACATTTATGGGTTTTTGAGTATATAGGTGAAACCAGTAATTGCAGTTCTGCTGTATGGCTAGCAACAAATGTCATATGAAAGCGAAAATCATACAGTCAATTCGAACGAAAAGAAAACTAAAAAGGCACTGCTAACTTTAAAAGATAAATGTGGACGCTATCCATGTATAACGACAATAACGGCATAACTAATGTTCTGTCACTTCGGCAATGTTGAACAAGAATATTGAAAGTATTTAGGTCGAGCAACCCTCTATGAAAATTTAATAAGAAAATAGAATACAAATACTAGGTACATCTAAGAAAACTTCTATGCGAACTTAAAATGTGGAGATGGCTATTCAGATTTGAACACATAAGTATGTATAAGTAATAGAAATATAACTTTTTACGCATTAACCAATGTAAGTAAGGCAATCTATTATACTATTTTTTTTAGAAAATGGTTTCATTTATTAGAATTGGTTTTCATTTAATGGAATTTCCGCCAATATAATTACTACCATAAACTTACATTCTGTTAAATGTAAGACAGCAACAAGACATGTAGTATAAAATTTCTGTTTTTACATTTCAATCATTTAATAGATATAATATTTTCACAAACATCCTTTTCGTGATAAGGCGTTCATAAAATCAATAATATAATCTATAAAACTTCGCGATTGGTTATCTCCACAGCAGAAATTACGTAATGATAAAGACAGTATCACACCTGACAATGGCGTATGTATAGAACTACGAGTATTACACGAGAACGGAAATACAGCTTGGTCAGATATCTTCTGTCTTTTATTTTTTATCGATGGTAGGTATATTATTCAAATATCTAGATGTGTTGTTGAACTTATTTGTAAGTTCATAACATTTAGATTTTTGAAAGTGACGTCCCTCTCATAACAAATCAAAAACAGGTCTGACACAAGAGGGACGCAGATGGTGCCTATAGGAATTCCCATTATTTGTCTATATATCTTGCCGTTAAATTGCACACAGATACTATCCATCAAAAAGTGAAAGCATTACACATATCATTACAAGTCCAATAAATATTAAAAGTATTTTGTTTATAAGAATAAAACTCCGGTTTATTTGAAGTGAAGATATATGTTTAGACTTTCTGCAGAAACACCGGCGTATTTAGAGACAACAATTTGCTTTATATGAACTCGTGAGTTAAAGAAATATAAAATGTAGAAAAATGAAAAGTTGAAACTCCACTTGCTCGACAATTTCTATTAAATAAGTTTATCAATAATTTGACCTGAAGTTCAGTAAGTATTCAAGACGAATTGCGAAAACTCAATCTTTATTATTTATGGGACAAGAATATTCAAAATTCTGTATCTGAACGGAGACTATATGATGTTTGTACACAGAATACGCTTGCTAAACCTGTGATTTTACCAAAATGAGTAATATATCAACATTCAATTAAAAAAACCCCCATTTTAATACTCCATTTAAAAAATTCATTGAACAACAGTAAATATAATTTTTAAATATCGATTTTATAATAATTTTCGCCTTATATATAGCAATCGTTGCATATGCAACAAAAGTGATTTTATATCGCTTTTAGTATTTTTTATTTTTTTTGTTTCATTGACAGGAAGAACTAGGCGTGGAAAAAAATATCTAATATTTATGAATACAACTTCACAAAACAATACAATTGAATCATAAATTCTGTTAAAATCTACATCAAATTCAACATTCGGTTAACATTATTCTTCAAAATTGATTTTTGCACTTAACATCATGTTATGGAATGTATAAACAAAAGGTAAACACACCTCAATAGAACATTGACAACAAATACATTCCTTCACCCACATACAAATATATTGTGAGTTTTCGTTTTGCTAAATTACATCCGAATCAATTCCAACGGTTAGGAGAATTTTTTATATTTCCAGATATGTAGAAAGAAAGAAGGAAAATTTCTAGATACAGAATTCATGCACAAGTGGTCATCCATTCTGGGCAATAGCGCATGGTTTGTTTTTTATTTTTCCTTTCTACCCGAATTGGTAGAAATATTCACGTAGTAAATATAGAGGAATCCTGTAGTAAACATTGAGAAATGCTGTATTAAATACTGAGAAATCCTGTAATAAACAAGACAAACTTGCTCTAGTAAGCATTTAGAAACCCTGTAGAAAAATCCATGTTGAAAGCATAGATGGATATATCTTGTTGATGAACAGATTAAGAGACATATATTTAATGGTCTTTTTTGTTCCAACAGTCCTAAATTTATACTTGCATTATGTTAAGATCTATATAACTATAGAGTACCGTTACGAGTGTATGAACGATATGACCATCTTGCCGGACATGCTTACTCCTTCATATCACCAGTTCCTACCTCTTTCTCCTGATATCCCTTCAAGCGCATAATCCTCGATGTTTTGAGAAGAGGTCCGAAACAGTTCCAATGTATTATGTGATATGACTTTGGTTTTTATCATCAACGATAATGCGAATTTCCAATCACATAATATCAATTTTATTGTAATTATATTAATGTCAGCATTTGAGTTCACCACTACATAGATGAAATATATTCCATAAGAATATCACTCTATCCTTATTAAGAACAGACGTTAAGAGCAAACACAGATCGCACGGGCGTCGCCGTAATGGCAACTGCAGAAGGCATGGTAGATTAAATAGGTTATTAGACGAAATAATGGTCTTCTTCTAACGAACTTCTAAATGCATTATCATCTATTCCGGTCATCAGATTAAAACCTATCCTGGTTGAGACTTAGGACGTTTACGTTGCACGGACTGATTTAGACTGAAAATGATTATATCATTTTCATATAAAAAAAAACTCTACCCACGCATACCATAGCTTCCTCCTAAATCACAATTTATCATGATTAAATCAAGATTTAACATGCTGTCACCATACAAATATCATAGATACATGTATAAGAAAAGAATCAAGTAAGCAAAGAAACCATTATATTTTCGATAAATATTTTCATACACGCATGCGATTTATTGTATCACAAACATCCAGTCAATAAAAACATAGTCAATGATGTATCATGTTTAGGAGATTTTTACTATTCTTTAAAATGCACCACGTCTTGTTTCAAATATGATATCAGTCATTTAACTGCTTCTTATAAGGCGTATATGGCTTTATTTTTATCAGTGAGATTTTTCACACTAAGATCAACTACCACGTTCAGTATATGCGTTTTTCTTTGAAATAAAACTCTTTGGCTTTGGTTTCCGGTGTTTAGGGAAGTAAGCATCTCGTCTTTGATTACAACACCAGCTTGGATGCCACACTACCGTGGACTCTCCTAGTTTTCTGAACATTAGAGACGTGACCAGACCACTTATTTGTGGAAGTAAGCATCTTCTTTTGAATACCAAACCCGCCATAAATGTCCTTAACCCAGCTCTATGGAAAATTTCATAGAAGCGCAATAAAACTGCATGGGATGTCTCATATCCATTAAACATAAAAACAGGTATTAATAACACTTTAATCAAACAGGTGTTGGGGAGAAAAATGGGCCGGCAATCCGGTTAATCATACAAAGTGAGTGAAGTTGTCTTTTCTATTAACTCCTCACAGAGCATTAATTGGTGTTATTTAAAGTCAACTATAATATCTAATTCTTCATTTAGTTTCTAGGATTTAAGTGAAGAAGCAAATATTCACTGGTTAGTCAACTGTCAAAATATCTCAATGTAAACAATAGACAGGAAACAAGTATTTCTTATATTGGCTGCAATGATTTTGTATATAATTGTCTTGGAATCAACATCTCCCCATTGGTGCTTCATATAAGAACTGATAAAAACTGGACGACGTACAGATCATTATGGTAATAGAATTGGCTCCATAAATCTGTAAAGCAGTTACACGTACTGTACCTAAAATGTATTGTTTTGTTGTTTGAGTCTTGTTTTTCGTCACAGCAAGAGTATTACACTAGATAGACGGCATCTGTCTGCTGCAATGCACAGACATTAAGACGTTTGCTACAGACCTACCGTAGCTGTGAGAGATCTTTTGCGTGCCACGTCTATCATGACACGGGACCTTGGTTTTGTTTGTCTCATTCCAAAACAGGTCTCCGACGAACTATTGGTTCTAACCGGGGTCCTCTCGGTCACAAGTCCAGTATCTTACAGATTGAGCTACGCCAAGCTAAAGTTTATAATTAAAAGAGGAAGATTATAGGTGCCTTATGACTTCTGTACTTTCAACCTTTTACTACCATGAACATTTATGAGTTTCTGAGTATATAGGTAAATCCAGTAAGTACACTTCTGCTGTATGGCTAGTAACAAATGTCAGATGAAAACTCAAACCATACAGACAATTCGGGCGAAAAGGAAAATGATAAATAAAAAAGGCATCGCTCACTTTAAAAGACGAAAGTGGACGCTATGCATGTATAACGAAAATTATGACATAGCAAGTGCTCTGTCACTTCGGCAATGGTGGACACGCCTACAGAAAGGATTTAGGTCGAGCTACCCTCTATGAAAAGTTTAATGATAAAATAGAGTACAAATACTAGGTACATCTTGGAAAACTTGTCGCACTGGGAAGTTCTATGCGAACTTATAATGTGGGGATGGCTATTATAATTTGAACATGTAAGTATGTATAAGTAATAGAAATAAATTTTTTCACATCAACCAAAGTAAATGAGGCCATCTATTATACTATCTCTTTTAGAAAATGGTTTCATTCAATAGAATTTTGGCAAAAATATAATTACTATTATAAACTTACTTTCTGTTAAATGTAAGACAGCAAAAAGGAATGTAGTATAAAATTTCCGTCTGTCCATTTCAATCATTTAATAGATAAAATAAAAACATCCTTTTCTTTATTAAGCATTCATAAAATCAATAACAAAATCTATAAAACTTCGTGATTGGTTATCACCACAGCAGAAATTACGTAATGATAAAGACAATATCAAACCTGACAATGGCGTAAAATATAGAACAGCAAGTATTTCTAGAGAACAGAAAGTTTTTACATTACATCGTTATCTATCTATGTATCTATCTATGTATCTATGTATCTATGTATCTATCTATCTATCTATCTATCTAGTAGTTAAGAACAGACTTTAAGAGGAAACACAGGTCGCACGGCCTCACCGTTATGGCAACCGCATTTTTATTAATAGAACCAAATTATTATATTGGTATATGTTAGTGTAACTCGTGCTAAGCGGGCTAGTACTACCAGGACATCAATAAACTGCAAAACCTACCATTCTCCCTCTTAAAGTATATTGCACAAAAATAACCTTTTATATAAGTACTTCAGACGAAGAAATGCTTAAAATTTTTACTTATTTTAAGACTGAGTGAAGATGTCACACATGAGAGAACTTTTTACTCTGATGGTTAAGCATTATTTAAAGTTCTGTAGGACAATACTATATAAGTTCTCCACTTGTAAATATATATTCTTATTTTTAAGTCACTATATTTTTTTGATTTTAATACCAAAACCAGTTTTACGCTTTAATGAGCGGTATTCCAAGCAGTGGAGGAAGTTATACACAAAGAAGAAGAAGAAGAGTTCCAAGTAAGGGAAATAACACAAAACAGAAGATTTGGACACACTCGTGATTTTTATCAGCGAATTAAAAGAAAACGCTACATTTACCAATTTCTTTCTGCTTTTATATTTATAGTTCCCGAGTTTAAGAATTTGATGCAAGGGATGTAAACACTGATATCAGTGTGCAAATGTAAATAATGTTAGAATTAAAAGTTGCACAAAATAATATTAATACCTCCTAAATTTCATGTACAAAGAGAAAATTAAAGTACAGTCAAACCTGTGTATTACGGTCAGCTAAGGGACGAGTCAAAAGTGGCCTTTATAGACAGGTGACCTTTATACAGAGGTCAATTATTTAGGAAAACAGAAATTGGGAAGTAAAAATGTGACCTTTATAGACAGGTGACCTCTTAATAGAGGTGGCCGCTAAGACAGGTTTCACTGGATTTCGACACTTTTATGCAAAAATATATGCTTCAGTAGCTCTTCTGATATTCACGTCCTTTTATTACATCTGAATTGCTTTTGAAATTATAATTGTCAACGGTTACTCATGAAATGATAAATTTGACAAATATGACCAAAATACACCTCGTTTCCATGGCAACCATGTTAGAGATTTACAAATATTTGGGCATTTAGTAGTTAGTTAGTTAGATAGATAGATAGATAGATAGATAGATAGATAGATAGATAGATAGATAGATAAATAGACAGACATATGGTAAGCAGGCAAGCAGGTAGGAAAGCAGACAGGCAGGTAGATTGTAATACATCGGATATTGATGTAGTGTATAAACATATTGAAATTTACATAACTATAGAGTACCGTTACGAGTGTATGGAGGATATAACCATCTTGCAGGACATGCTTACTCCTTCATAATACCAGCTCACATCTCTTCTCCTAATATCTCTTCAAGCGCATAATCCACGATGTTTTGAGAAGAGGTCCGAAACAGTCCTTATGTATTGTGTAATATGACTTTGGTTTTATCATAACGATAATGCGTATTTCCAATCACATAATATCAATATTATTGTAATTATATGAATGTCAGCATTTGAGTTCACTGAAAAAACATACATAGATAAAATATTCTCCAAAACAATATTACTAAATTTTCATTAAGAACAGACTTTAAGAGTTAACACAGATCGCACGGTCGTCGCCGTTATGGCAACCGCAGAAGATATGGCAGATTAAATAGGTCATTAGACGATCTACTGCGGATAGCCAGAAATAATGGTCGCCAAGAACTTCTACATGCATTATCATGTATGCAGGATGAGTCTGATTTAGGAAGTTCACGTTACACGGACTGATTTAGACTTATGTAATCATAGTATTTTCATAAAAGAAACTTTACCTTTATATACGTACCATGGCTCCTAAATTGCAATTTATCAAGATTAGACTTGGAAATAGAGGTTTAGATCTGCTGAATATTTCAAATGTTTTTCGTGTTCATAAAGTCAAATCCATATTTCCTCAAACTTTCGAGAATCTTGGGCCACCCCTAATTTGCTATCAGTACAAGTACCTATTAGAAATCTTATATTTCATTACAGTATAGTCACATCTAATCCTAGTTCTCTTGATTCTATTCCATCGTCCTGTACATGGAATATTGTTTGTATGTAATATAACACCGAAAGATCTCTAACTCCAATTCTGATTGGCTGTTCTGAAAGGTCATCCTGAGATGACCTCGAATCGGCAGTTGTAAGATCTTGTACATGGAGAGTATCGTAGAGGAGAGAAATACAAGTCGCGTTTTAATAAGATTGGTTTTACATCACATCAAAATTATTTCATTCATGTTGACGATATTTCAAAGTCGATGAAGACGACGAATGACTTCTGCTGAGATATGACTTATATCTTCCGATACAATGTGGTTGGTTGGTTGGTTGATTGTTGTCATACGTCGCTTTCAACAATCTTTCAATTAAATCGCGACATGGAAGCAGGAGGTAACCAACATAGTGGCGCAACCCGGGAATCGAACGCGGATCGTCGGCGTCGAAAGCCAAGCGCTACATCTATCTTACCCCTCCAATACCGAGATGAAATGAAATACATAGTAGCTAATGTATTACAGGAGTATATTATTACAGTTGTGATATTTGCACCTAGTAATTACAAACTACCAATCTATACAGGTAGATGGGCAAAGAATATATAATTTACATGTAAATGAAATCAGAGATGAATATCGTTACATTATGGTGTGTTCACAATTATACAGTACATACAATCAAAATATATTTCTCGTCCAGACGCATTTAAATTATTTTCATGAGAACGAGCCTCTATGATTGATAATCTGTTAATCTGTAACAGTAATTAGTAAGTGTTTTCCTTCAGAATAGAGCTCCTGTTGTACGATCTTGTGTATGTGGTTAGTGAATGCGTAACCATATAACTTATCTTCTCAACGTAGAAAAATTCAGAAAAAATAAACTGTGAATTGGAATTAAATTTCCGACATATGCCGTAGGGTAATCCTAACCAAGTAAAACAGGCATTAATCCTTCTAGGTACCTGATCTTATCTCCGATATGGAAGGGAGGGGATTCCATGAATTATAGATGTCAAAACGAGGCTACAATAGTCAGCATTGTGTTATAGCTACGTAGCTAATTTGGTTAGGGACCGGAGCTTGTGACCCGGATCCCTAGTGCTGCCAGTGGTTTCCTGGTGCCCAGTCTTTCGAAACAGAAGTTTGAAATTAGTTCAGAGGTAGTGTATTACGGTAAATGCTTCTGGTGGACCCGTTGCATGGGTCGAAATAGTGTATTGCATCCAATATATACCATCACCATACAAATACCATAGATACATGTATAAGAGAAGAATCAAGGAAGCAAAGAAGCCATCGCGTTTTATATTTTCAATAAATATTTTCATACGCGCATGTGATCTATTGTATCATCAACATCCAGTCAGTAAAAACATAGTCAATTATGTCAACACAATTTAGGAGATTTTTGTCTATTATGATATCGGTCATTTAACTGCTTCTTTTAAGATGTATATGTTGTTTTTTTTTTCAGTGAGAAATTTGACTTTAAGTACTTTGTTTGGTATATGTGTTTTACTTTATAATAAAACTCTTTGGCTTTGGTTTCTTCAGTAATTTTTTTTCAAATTATCCTTACTAAAAAGTCTTGTTTCTTAGGCAAAAAAAAAAAATTCAAAATTTAAATTCACAGACAAACTGAAAGTCCTGATAACAACATTCATCATAAATCTTCTTAAAATATGTCCTCGCACACTCAGCTGTTTATAGGGGTACTGTTGATCATAATTATGGAAAACCGAAAAGAAGCCCATGCCAAAGGTAGATACCATACTGTCGGTCTGCCACGTCTATTTCCCGGGAGATTTGGATAGACCAATCCATGCCTCTAAAGACAAATTTTAATAAGGATTATTAATAAGACTGACTAATTGGCTTATACAATACAATGAAATATACACCATAAAACATAGCATTTCAATCAAGGGTATAATGACGGATAAAAGAGTGTCTACAGTCATTTCCTAATTTTTAATTTTAAGTTATCAAAGTGAGCGCACTTTATGCAAAATTAAAACTTACGAAATAATATTAAGTAAAATTATTTCTAATATTACGATAGTCCCATAAGGCTTAATTCAAGGATCGCGCGAGCGTAAAGAAATGGCCGATGACTTATATGAAATAGAAGTAACGACTTCATACTTAGAATTAACATACATCTTCTACAAAAAGACAATTAACATCCGTGAACAATAATTAAAGTACTATCTAAGTTTGAATGGGATTTATATATTATTAATCACTCTCCGCTGAAGAGTTTAATGGGACAGTTTTGTTGCCTTAACCCTACACATGAAAACAGTTCGGGTATGGGTACTTTATTGCTGTTAGTGTATTGTCTGCCCAACAGGCTGAACCAATTCACAAATTGACAAATGTACCTGAATGGTAGTGCTGTGATAAGTTGAATTTAAATCTCGAACTTGGGTTTGAATCCGTCTGTTGGCTAGGACTTTTTTTAAAAAGTGATTTTTCATTTTATCTTCTGTTTCTATGTATTTGTTCTTTTGATGAGACAATGCATAATGATCCTCAGTGCCACAGTGTACGTGTATACTGAGGCTCAGTGCCAAGGTATACGTGTATACTGAGGCCGACTGCCAAGCTTTACGTGTATACTGAGGTCCATTCCCAATGTATACGTGTATACTGAGGCCCATTGCCAAGGTATACGTGTATACTGAGGCCCATTGCCAAGGTATACGTGTATACTGAGGCCCATTGCCAAGGTAAACGTGTATACTGAGGCCCATTGCCAAGGTATACGTGTATACGTTGTCATGTAAATGTTACCTCATCATTTCGTTAGGGCCAGCACCTTAATATAAAAATTTGATATAATGTACCATATAAGAGTGTCTCCTCCATAGATGTAACTATATATGATTCGATGATCACGTGGTTAACAACTCGAGAATGGACGCATAATTTGCAGCTCCTCTGTTTGATCTTGTATTTTTGTAATTAAGATAGTTTAACATCAACGTTGTTGGTTAGAAATTAGTTATAAAGTATACTTTGTGTATCCTGAGGATTATATGTGAATTCTGGATAGTGAAATGGCTTCTAAAGCTAGAAAAATTCAAACTAAAGGACAGAGGAAACCTAGCCAGGCTAGTGAGGACAGTTCAGAAAATTTAAAATGTACGACAGAAGAAAACACGGCCAACGCATTACACTCTATCCAGGTAACTTTAAATCATATAAACACACGATTGGAACGTTATGATCAATTAGCTAACACTGTAAAAGAGATAAAAGATGATATTTATGAACATGATGGGATAGACGACCGACTACGATTTGTGTCTCAACAATCAGAGTGCAGCGTCACTGACCTTTATTATCTTAAGATTGAAAATGAACAATTGAAAAGTGAAATAGAAATATTGAAGTCAGTGGTAATTAGAATGAAGAGGAAGATGGAACATATGAATAAAGAAATAACGGACTTAAGGGAGAGATCAATGAAAGACAATATCATCATACACAATTCCCAGTGTTCACAAAACGAAGACTTGTCAGTCGCAGTGCCGGAGGCTATTAAAAGATGCCTAGGTTTAGAAAATGTAAAATTTTCGGCAATTCATAGGAACGGAAATAGGCAAACTCAAAGGGGAAGACCGATTACAATTACCGGGAAACTCATGGAGAGAAGCAAAAAAGACGAAATACTGCGTGCGCAAAAAGAGAAGAAGGCAGCAAAACAACAAATACCGTTTTTCATAACGCAACAACAACGAACTGTTGTCGTTGAGGAGAGAAAACTCCTTTATGAAATTTCAGATGATTTTAGGAAACAAAACAAAAATACAAAAGTGGTAAAGGATAAAATAATTATGCCGAATGGATCTACATATACAGATGAAGTGCCGCCCCTGACAAACGCGGACGTACTGCAGATAACAACGAGCGAAGACAGTGATCTGGAACATATCGACATGGTCACCTCACATACCGAAGAACGCGAAGGTAGTTATTTTACGGCACGGGGAGCAAAGTTAAATCTGTACAAAATGTTAGACTTTTACAAGAAGGCGTGTCTCCACCCGGATGCGGCAAGTTCTGACCACAGAATACTTGTTTATTCATTTCGCGACGAGTCCGGTATTATGCACAAAAACTGTATCGATGATGGCGATCATGGTGCGGGAAGGAGGTTACTCCGTTACATGGAGGACAATGCGATTGAAAATACCGCTATCGTAATATCTATTTGGTTCGGAGGCAAACATATCGGTTACGAACGATTCAGAATTATGGAAGACATCTGTACAGAAATAGCAAACGAACTACATTAGAAGCAGTTTCTATCACTTATGAGACAAATACTCATTTAAAAAAAAAGACACTTTCGTATTTGTTAATCTGGATATACATTGTACTTTATAAGTAACTGACTTTGTGAACAAATTGAAATTTAAATATAATCTATAAAAAGTGAATGTTAACTTGCATAAATTTATATACAGGTTCTATATGATAAATGTACAGATTTATTTATATAAACGAATTTTTTATTTGGGGCTAGAGTGCAAAGCAATTCGGTTAATGGATTAACTATGTCTGTCTGTCTGTCCGTCAACAGTTTAGATAAGTTTCTGGTTGTCCGTTGAAATTAATTTCTGGTACGGATAACTCGTATATAAACTTTAAAATGTTACAATTGCTTTGCAATTCAGCCATGCGGTTCATGTATTATACATTCATACATTTATATTAATACTGACACATTGTGTATTATATAATAGAAATATCGATTATTATTATTATTAATTGTCATATAGCTGCAACAAAGGTATATTGTATCGACAAGTATAGAAAGGGGAATATATAACTTATACTTTTTATAATTGTAGCATAAAATTATAAACGTTAGACACACAGATTGTAGACAACACATGTGTAGCACAGAGACAGTATATATGTCTCTGTGTAGCATAATCTAGTGTTGAATGAATGTGACTTTAAAAAATGCACATAGTCTTTACATAAATGTAATTTTGTATATATAATGTTATATAGTTGTGTATAACTTTACTTTGTATAAAAGAAGGTAATCCGAATGTTAACATTTGGCCCAGACCATACTCGTTTAACTGATTTACCATTCTTGCGTACACATCCGGTAATGATGATGCAACAATATGTTTTTGTAAAATAAGATCAACAGAGATAATTGTGTCCATTCTTGTACACCATCACGTCTTGTTTTGAACATGATTAGGTTAGTCAAATATCATATATATATACTATTTTTCTTCTTTACAGTTTAATTAACTATTTATGCATTTGTAACATCCCTGTTCAAAATTGTCAATGCCAACGGAATTGAAAATGGTCAGCTATGTTAAAAGTAACTGGAAGCTAAGAGTAGGTTATGATGATGTAGCATGTATATATCATAGTTATTATATTCATCACTATGGTTGAAATAATAAGCGTAAATTGCCAAGGATTGGGTGATTTTAATAAACGTAAAGATGTATTCAGATATCTTAAAAATATAAGCGTGAATGTGTATTGTTTACAAGATACACATTTTACTAGGGAAAAAGAAAACTTAATAAGAAATGAATGGGGTTTTAATGTGTGTTTTAACTCATTCTCGTCAAATTCACGTGGAGTTTATATTCTTTTTAACAATAATTTTGAATATAAAAATAATGTATACAAAGATAATAATGGTAACTTAATTATTATACAGTTAGAGTTAGAAAATAAAAAAAAAAACTTTTGCCAATATTTATGGTCCTAATGCAGATAAACCAGAATTTTACAGACAGGTGGAAGATATAATGAATAACTGGAATAATGAATGTCAAATACTATGTGGAGATTTTAATCTAGTTTTAGATACAGATATTGATTACTATAAGTATTTGCATGTCAATAACCCAAAGGCTAGAGAAACTGTGTTAAAAATAATGAATGAACAAAATTTTGTCGATCCATTTAGAGTAATTAATGGTAATATTAAAAGATTCACATGGAGAAAGAAAACACCTTTAAAACAGGCAAGACTAGATTTCTTTCTTATCTCAGAATATTTGTTACCAAATACATTAAATTGTGAAATCGATATCAGTTACAGATCAGATCACTCAATGTTAAGATTACTTCTAAAGTTTAATGAATTTAAAAAAGGAAAGGGTCTAATGAAATTTAATAATTCGCTGTTGTATGATGAAACTTATGTTGATAATGTTTAAAGAAAGATCATAGAAATAAAACAACAATATATGCTGCCTGTGTATAATCCTGAAAATATTGAAAATATTGAAACATTGCAATTCACTATTAACGATCAATTGCTGTTAGAAACTCTGTTGATGGAAATAAGGGGCATTACAATATCATATGCAAGTCATAAAAAAGCAGAGGGTTCTCATAGAAAATAATTTAATAAAAGAAATTAAACAGTTAGAAGAAATTATGACAGATGAGAATAAAGAGGAATTAGATAGAAAGAAAAATGATTTAGAAGATATAAGAAAAGAAAAGCTTAAAGGGAATTTAATAAGATCTCATGCTCAACGGATTTTAGAAGGTGAAAAACCAACAAAATACTTTTGTCACCTAGAATCAAGAAATTATACTGATAAAATTATTTCAAAGTTGCAAAAGGAAAATGGTGATGTAATTACTGATCAAAAAGAGATTTTAACAGAGGCTAGAAACTTATATGCTAATTTATATTCTGCAAAAGAAATCATATCCAATTAATTTAGATGAGGAATTAAGTGAATGCAATGTTACTAAATTTACTGATACTGAGTCAGATAAACTGGAGGGGAAGTTAACAGAACATGAAATTCATACAGTATTAAAAAACATGAAAAATGATAAAAGCCCTGGGTCTGATGGATTTACTTCGGAGTTCTTTGAATATTTTTGGTTACAGTTAAAAACCTTAATTATAAATTCTTTAAACTATGGTCTTGAAACTGGGGAATTATCTATAACACAACGCGAAGGCATTATTACGTGTATTCCCAAAGATAATAAACCAAGACACTTTATAAAAAATTGGTTGATTGATTTTTGTTTTACGTCACACCACGAATATTTCACGTATATGGTGACGGCATCTGCCTGATGCGGGGCATACAAATTTTGACCTTTGCAACGGGCCCACCCGAAGCAGTGAGGGATCTTTAACGTGCCATGCATACCACGACACGGGGCTCGGTTTTTACTGTCTCATCCGAAAGACGTGACACCGGCATGACCAGAGCGGGACTCGAACCCCGGCCTCCCGATCAGGAGTCCGACGCGATACTACTAGGCCACGCCGGCTTTATAAAAAATTGGAGACCTATAACTCTTTTGAATATAGTTTATAAATTGGGTTCAGGTGCAATAGCCAGTCGTATCAAAACGGTTTTAGACAAACTTATTAGTAAAGAGCAAAATGGATTTATAGCTGGGAGGTATATCGGGGAAAATACGCGATTAATATATGACATTATGGAATATACAGAAAATCAATATATACCAGGTCTACTTTTATTCATAGATTTTGAGAAAGCTTTTGATTCGATATCATGGGACTTGTTTGGATTTTTTGGGGTTTGGAAATTCTATCAAAAAATGGGGGAAGGTCTTTTACACTAATATAAAATCCAGATTGAACCAGGGAGGTAACTTGTCTGATTATTTTAACCCAAGCCGCGGTTGTAGACAGGGCGATCCAATTTCGCCGTATTTATTTATTTATTATTTGTGACGAGATTCTTTCAATTAAGATAAGAAATAACCCTAAAATTAAAGGAATCACTGTAGATAGATTAGAATATAAGATCTAGCAATATGTGGACGATACATCACTAATTCCTAATGGCAATGAAGAATCATTATCAGAATCACTTTTAGTGTTAAAATGGTTTGAAAATATATCAGGTCTGAAGGTAAATTTCGAAAAAACACAAATAATTTGGATAGGAAATAAAAAATATAGTAATGACAAAGTGTGTGAAGAATGGAATTTATTGTGGGGAAAAACTAGTCTTAAGCTTTTAGGGATAGAATTTGATGTTTATCTAGATAATATTTGTGAATTGAATAATAGAGCCAGATTACAGAAAATTATTTCAATAATTAAAGTTGCACTAGCTGTCGGAAGTGGTATTTCATAAACGTTATGTATCATTTACTTATCTGAAACTAAATACGATAAAACTTCAAAATACAGTTACACTAAATCGAAAGTCGGCTCTGTTGACGACATTAACGGGTTTATAAGAACCGGAAAAATTGAGAAATGTCCGTTACCCTCACCATTTACTCAACATTTGACATGCATGTAGATCGGGTCAGCATATCACGTGACAAAAACAAAGGACTCGAGTGTAACGGTGAGTATAGCTTCGTAAAACGTGTTTTATCAAACTCTATAAACACTTTTAGATGTGTAAGTACACACTAACTACCCAAAGGCACAGAAAAAGATGATGAGTAATACTGTCATAAGTAATTTGACTTTATGCAATGAATATTTAAAAGATTTATGTCCCAGTAGTTGTCCAACGTGGTTTGATCGAGCCCCCCCCCCCCCCCCAAAAGGGGGACTCATAAAGAATTTTTTTTTACAGTACTGTGACAATAGTATATTTTGATCATAACGTTACCACTACAAAGTGGAGTTCATGTATATATAACAGCCTAGTTAAAACTATAATAAATTGTAATTTACCCATTGAAGGAACAAGAAAAAAAGGAATAGTGTTTTGGGGGTTAGCCCCCCCACACAGACACACACTTCTGTTCCCGTTTGCTGTCTTCACTTATAAGCATTTTATTTGTAACAGTTATAGTTATTTATAGTACATTGTAGTAGATTCTGATTCACAAATTTATTTGCCTTGAAGACAACATTTACTCATATGTCCAAATGTCCAATTCAATACCCCCCCCCCTTTTTTTTCTTTCTCCAACAATTTCATTATTCTTATCCATACCTTTCATACTATTTTAAATAAAATTTAATGCTGAAGGAAATAAGATGTTTTCTGATGTTTCTTGGAAAAACACCAATTCAACCTCCATATATTATTTTATTATGAGAGAATATCATTTTTATTGGAAAATATCTCATCATTTCTGTAGATCTACATGAAGTTATGTGAAAGTAAAATTTGAATGCAGCCCTTCATAATGCTGTCTTTTACAAAAAGTGTCTTTCTGTATGAGAAAAGTGGGTCATAGGCAAATTGATGGAGAACTTTTAAAACTGGCCCCTATCCTTTTTTTGAAAATATCTGAGATGTGACAATGTGTTCCAGTGAGTTCTCCTTCCATTGAAGCTAAGGACTGCATTTGCTGAGCAACATCTCACTGTATTTATTACTAAAGACAATTAAAACATGTTACAAGTGTCAGTATTATACTTTACTTGTAAATAAGTATTGTATTTCTATTTGATAATATCTATATTATCATAGTATTTCTAAATACACATGTAACCTCAGTGACAAAATAGGCTACAGTCCTGCTTGAAACACACTATAGTTTTTACTTTTATCAAATCCAGGTTTGATCCTAGATCAAGGCAGCTAGGAATGAATAATGTAATACAAATTTCCATTATAGGATAGCAGTATAGCAGATTAGAAACTTACTTTGTACCTATAGAAGATAAAAAAGATACAGCAGTCATAGTAAAACAGGGAAACAAAGTGGTTCAGGTCATTTAGCAAGGCAAGAAAGTGTTAGAATAATGGCATAAATTAAATAATCTAGAGGCCACGGAATGAGGAGGAATAAAGGAACTGTAGGAATGTCTTCAAAGCTGTTAAAAGAAAGGAATGCAAGATTAGATGTACAACAGGTAATATGATATATATGACCTTGACCTCTAATATGCTACTCTACAGAATTTAAAAGTATTATGGTAGAAAAGGTCAAGGGCATCACACAAGTTATTTACATTGCATATTATATATGTTATTTACTATCAATTGTTCCAAAAGATTATAAGACATTAATAATGAAGCCTTTAGAAATTACTTATCATGTTTGTTTCGTTAATAGCATGTCTTCTTGTAATTGCATATTAATGTATTGATAATTTTGCAGAAATGACAACAGATGAAAAAAGGAAGTTTCTATAGCCCTAATTAAAGATGTATAAAATATTAACATACCAAGCACATAAATATCAAGTTGGAGACCTACACCCATGACCAGAAATTTATTAGTCTGCTAGGCAGAAACTACTAGCTGTCAGAATTCTTCTAAAACTTTCACAGCCATTATATATATGTTATTTCATAATGTTTCATCTTTGTTGCATAGGTAAATCTATTGTGTTATACAAGTTATACACAAAATAAAAGGTTGGATTTTGAAGGCATTGGATAAAGAGAAAGTACTTATGACCCCATACACTAAAGTTGTTTTGACTGACCAACTTTTAATGTGATGATCTCGAGCTGTAGAAGTAATAAAGGACAATATTGTACCCTTCTTCGGAAACCTCTTCAGAAGGCCTTGCTCTACCTGACATTTAAGATGTTTAGAACTTATTTGGTTAATAGATTAATCTTTCCAAAGTAATATTAACAGAAATCTGAAGTCATGGCTTCTCTGTGTTTTAATTTCACCCAGTACAAGTCATACTGAAATATGGTAACAGAAGGTTACCCCTTTAACCTCAAACATAATTAATGGCAGTGTCTAGGCTGAAGCTGGTATTACCCACATTAATTGCAAGCTAAATCATTTACATATGTATCCATGGTCCCATATGTAAATATAAAAGAAAAAGTTAATTATATATTTAGTGTTTAAATGATGTAATACTTGTATTCATTTATATACATATTCATATATAGATGCCTTTATACAAGAAATATTTTGTAAATACAAATGTGTATGTGTTCAAGTGATTGTATTCATGATCATAACTAAAATATTTACAGCTATCATAGAGTCAGATTTCATCATTTTAATTCATATACAGAATTGTACATGTACTCATATCATTTTCATATATATCTATTTATTGAAATAAATTGCTTCAATTTTCACAATGACCTGTGTTCTTTTATAAGAAGTAAAAATTAAAATCACACTTTTTCAGCACATGTTGCTTTTTCTTAATAATGCTGGTATTTGACAAATTGACAAAACATCTGAAGAGGCCAAAGTTTTGGTTATGCACTGAGACTTTTCAGGTCCTTATTTAGCTCAGTAGTACGGATGCTACAGCAAAGAAGCTAGTTTCCCTCTGTATATTATATACACTGAAGCTGTATTCCAAATACACCTAGAATGTGTACTTTATCCATTTGTGCATGTAATGGAACTCCTTTTTTCTTGACTACTATCCACTTTTAGCCTAACCTTTGTTTTATAAAGCTGGAGGTTTCTGAAAGTCAGATAATTATAAAATTAAATATGAAATGTATACATGTAATTCATTTCATTCCATCTGCTATCATTAGTGGTATCTAAATTATACATGTTAAATTTCTATTAATAAATTGCTAACTGTGTAACTAAATTAACTAAAAGTGGTCAGTGAAAGCAAAACTTGGCACTATAATGACTGATTTCCAAATGTATATTTATATTACTAGTACTCAATTTAATTTAGTGTATGTTAGACCAGTATGGGAACTGTTTTATGTATAAGTAGAACTAGAAAAGTTCTTGTAGAAAACAAAAACACATGGTTATGGTATTAGTGGGAATTTGACCTTGCAAATATAACTTTTTCTAGGTCATAACACATCCTTGTGTCACAGGTAACAATTGACAGAAATATGAAACAGATTTAGAATTATGTTATGTCTTAGTGTGTCAGTGTACCTGAACTTTGGAGTAATATGACCTTGGTTTAAGTCAGAACACACCATTGTATCGTGTGTAACACTTGTATGAAATATCAACCACATCAAAAGCATAGAGATTTTATGATCTAAATAACCTTGGATGGACAGACAGAGATAAGGATAGAATGATTCCTATATACATGTACCCACAAAATTCTGTTAGTTGGAACTGTAATTAATTATCATTAATACTCACTAGGTTTAAAGTCAGACTGTGCATCATCATCTGTGCTATGTCAAGAATTGAGTTGTTTCAATGATGCTTGATATTATAGACTTCGTCAGATCTGCATAAAAATAGAAAAACTTTCTATAAGATTATTCAATCACATTCCTATGGGAAAGTTATTGATACAATTCAATGCACATAGTATAAATATTCCTTTTAAGCAAAATACCAATTTGCATATAATTAAAGAAATCATATTTGATATGAACAAGCTTACATTAAGGGTCAGTTAACCCATGCAGGCTGGACCATGCTTTTCAAAACTTGAATTTTAAATCTTCTAGTTACTGTAAGTAGTATTTCTATATTTAATTACTATGAAAATTAGAACTGTCCTAACGGGACAAATACCCCCCGCGGCACAAAAAAAAAAAAAAAAAAAAAAATCAAAATAGGGCATAGACCAAGGACAAAAGTAATGGTTTCAACTGAAAGATCTGTTCATGAGGAATCTCATGTGCAATATAAAAGATCTACTATTTACAATTCAAAGCAGAATCATCAGATACATGGTAAAGTTTCAATTCACAAATATATCAGGGGCAGCAATCTCGTGAAGATAAAGTCTCGTGAATAGTTGCAGATTTTCAGTACTGTAAAATGTTGGTATCGACAAAAAGGTCTTGCCACAAGGATTACACATGTGTAGTATGAAGGTCCCATCTCTTTTCTTTCAAAAGTTATGGCTAAGGTTAATGTTTTTAAAATGTAAGTCAAATGTCAAGGCCAAGGTCAAAAATTTTGGCACCAAAAGAAAGGTCTTGCCACAAGGAATATACATGTGTAGTATGAATACCTATGCAGTCTCTAATTTGGTTCAAAAGTTATGGTCAAGGTTAAAGTTTTCTGGACAGTTGGACAGACAGACAAGGTGAGTCCTATATACCCCCAAACTTTGTTTGCGGGGGTATAATAATAAACACCACTAGATATCTTACCTATTTGCATGGAAGGACTTCCCATACATGTGTGTATTGCATATGTTGCTACCATTTGTATTATCTCTAATAAATTTAACAGTTTCATTTGACATGTCTTAAGGACAGTAAAATGATATTTTCAGTAGTCAATCCATAATATGACTCAAATTTCAACCTTTTGGACTCAATAAAAACATGTTACATTATATATATACATGTATGTTATCCTGAATAGTTTTTTTCCATATCATATAATTTATAACTAAGACATGTATTTCAAAAAGGCACCTTTATAATATAAAATGTAATAAAATACATACTAATTTTTTTGAAAGCAAATTGTTTAAATTACCTGCACGATGCATGATGCTTTTGATTCCTTTTAACAAACAATGAATCATAGAGATGGCCGCCTAAATAGCTCATCTTCTTTAATTAAGTTCTTTTGGATATTAACATTGATGATGAAATTCATGGTGCCCTAAAATAAGAAATACATGTGTATATGTGACAAGAAAACACCAAGAATCCTCCTTGGCTCAATCATACCACAATTCTACAAAATATTATTTTAATTTTTTATGTAGTATACACCCTTTATACAGTTCACCATCAAATTAGTTTCATTTACCTAACAGATTGAATGTTTTACATTATAAATATTAAACTGTATACAACTGATAGAGTCAATCCCAGGTACATTGTAGCCATGGGACCTAAGTTTGAATCCAAGAATGTCTATTACATTTGACCCTGCCTATTAACTGAAGTTCAGCCATCTCTCATAAGTAAACAATATATCTTTGTTTTGAGGTGGATTTGAGTATGTGAGGTTGGTTAGTAGGTTGATTTTTTTATGTCGCTTTCAACAATATTTTAGTTATATCACGACATAGAAGCAGGAGGTTACCAACCTCTTAAACATAGTGGCGCAACCCGGGAATCGAACCCGGATCATCGGTGCCGCAAGCCAAGCGCTTAACCTCTTGTCTACACCAAGTCTGCCCCAGTATGTGAGGTTTTCAATTAATTGTTGGCATGGGAAAAATACATGTCGATACAGCTATATCTATCCAAGATAAATGTTCATTGTTGCATTTCAAATTCCCACACAGCCATAAATGTTCACCATAAATCATTATCAAATTTGAAGGATATGATGACAGAAACATGCATGCAACAGTGTACATACAATGATACGTTATGCATCTATAAATATATAGATCTACATTATTCATGTACAAACCCAACAGGCCCTATAGCTGTTAGGTGTGCAAAAATTTATTTTAAAGATAATGGAATACAAAAGGCTACAAGATTAATGTTTTAAGCATGCTCAACTGCTTGAAGTGTCCTGGCTAAGAGTACATATATATAATATATACATGTGAACAAATATAAGATCTATGAATACAATACGAATGATTTTAACGTAAACAGAGATTATAGAACGATTCTTTTCAAGGTTATTCTTGTCATTTTTCATTATTAAAAGAAGTATAAATAAACGAAATACTTTCTATAAAATAGTTACATGGTCCCTTTCTGGAGCCCCAACTTGAATTTTCCCTATATATCCAACTTACAAGATGCATATATTTTCATTATGTCGTCCACTTTGCACATTATCATGAACAATTAGATATCAGAGACTACCTTATATAATGACAGTAATTATTGAACAGTTTTCATAATGCAAAGACTTAAGTAATCAATGTAAAGACATTTCCACCTGGTGTAGTAAAATGTTAACACTCACCAAGTATTTTCTGCAATTTGACAACTCTCACAGCTTCCCATCGCTCCAGTGCAACTCTTATGTTATCCTTGTTCTAAACAATGTTTCGTCCCAGTCTTTTTCACCCCAGATGCCCTCGAATTCTGTCTTTAATGGGGAACGTCTCATCTTCAATAGCTCTATGTATGTCACCATTGTTGTTGTTATTATTGAAAGTATCCTGATCTCGCGTTAGTTGGCTAGGTCATTGATACACTGGGCATGCCAAGTGAAGAAAAAATTACCGACTTTGTGCGGGTAGGTCGTAATTATTTAATTGCATTTTAATTATTTTTTCCAATACTTATCGAACGAATATAACAATGTAATTTCGTATAAAGGGCTAACTTCAGGAGAGAGTCCAGGGTTAAAAATTACAATCTTTGTTTTTAATACAGAAAACGACAGCTAGTGCAACTTTAAACAATGGCAAAAGAGAAAGCTTAATCCTATTGGATATATTACTCTTATTAAAACACTAATTATTTCACAGTTTAACCTTCTATTTTTATCTTTACCTGATCCACCAATTAATTTCTTAAATGAAATAAATACTTTATTATATCAATTTGTGTGGCAAAATGAACCAGATAAAATAGCAAGAAACATTATAAGTAAATCTAATGAAGAAAGTGGTTTATATATGATAGATCTAAAAGCATATATTTCAGCACTTAAAACAACATGGATAAGAAGAATTTTAAATCAAGATGGTATATGTCAAATTTTTTTACTGCGCAACATTAAAATGAACCTACTCTTTGATTGTGGTACTGATTATATAAAATATTGTATTAATAAAATCAGTAATCAATTTTGGAAAGATGTTTTACAATTTTGGAAAGCACTTTTAGATAAACAAAAGATATACGACATTTCTAATAATGATACAGATAGTATTTCAATAAAAGTAATGAGAACTGAATTATGGCTGAATGAAAGTATACAAATTGAGGGAAATAGTGTATGGTATAAAAATGGTATAAATGAAAAATATAGTATATGTCAATGATCTGTTAAATGATAATGGTCAATTCTATACATACAATGAATTTCAACATAAATTCAATATTCCAGAATGTAACTTCTTAGAATACAATGGAATTATTTCAGCAATAAAGAAAATATTTCATAATAATATACAAAATCTTGAGAGTAAAATTTATGGAGCTTGGATTTTGGATAAAATTAAATATATCATTAAGAGTAAATCTGGGTCAAAAGACATGTATGAAAGTCTTAAGGAAAATCATTGTATACTGAAATCACCGAAGAAATATCTTTTTTAATATAGACCAAACTGAATGGGAAAATATCTACTTAAAACCATTTAATTTGACTAAAGATTCAAAACTTCTCTGGTTTCAGTATAGAATTAATCATTTTATCCTAACAACAAACAAATTTGCTCATAAAATAGGTATTCTTGACAGTCCTTTGTGTACTTTCTGTCACATAGAGAAAGAAACTCTTATTCATATTCTTTGGCAATGTGAATATATACAAAATTTCTTAAATAACGTTGAAAACTGGTTAATACAATATTCTATTGATTTAGAGTTAGGGAAAAGAAATGTTTTACTTGGAACAGATAACATACCAAAAGTGAATGCTTTAATGTTACTTTATATAAAATATTATATCTATACTATGAATGTAATAAAACTTTACCAACTTCGAATTCTTTGAAAATATTGCTTAGAAAATTATATTTTGTTTATCAAGGTATCGCTGTCAAAGAACAACATCTTCATATATTTCAAATTAATTATGAAAAATGGAAGTTGGCATTAGAAATTTAGTTATATACTAGGTATATGCTTGTAATTATAGGGATCCTGTCAGTCTAAAACAGTCTTCTCCTTTCTTTCTTCTATCTCTCTACTCCTCCTTATCCTTTCTTTCCTTCCTTTAATTAATGTGCGATATTTCGTTTCTAGCAGATCAACAATGCTGATGACTATATAGCATAATCATACCAAAACAACCGTACATTATAAAGTTCTCAAATAAGAGAACACATAACGAAAGCAATGTCTATAGAAGTAATTATGATTATCCTGTTTGTGAAAAAATTACCCCGTAGCTATTATTTACAAAGTTTTATTTCTCAAAAGTTTCATTTCATCATTCATGATGTAATTTGAAGAACGGCGTAGGCGCGTGGGATAATACTTACCGTGAACGATTTTTACATTCGAATTGATAATTATTGGTATTTACATTAATTAAATATTTGACGATTTCATATAGTTTATTGAAATTTTGTAGCTCTATTAATACGATTTTACAAGAGATTCCTCTGACTCGGGGCGACCTCCACGTATTGTCAGGGACGTATATATCTTTAGATATATACGTCCCTGGTATTGTCGTATAGAATTATGTACAGAAATACACATTTCAATGTAATAAATACCAAGACATATATTGTGCGATAAGATAAGACATCATTTCATCATTTAGTTTACATTGACCCCACTGTTTACAACTTCAGACTTACATTTTAATTGCAGATAAGTCTAGACCTCTGCGAAAGGAAGGTGGGGGGGGGGGGATAATAATTAATTTTGGTATTTATATCAGTGGCGAATCCAGAATTTCCGAAATGGGAGGGGCGCACAAGTGAAAGTCCAATATAAACCAAAATACTCTGCCAATTTAGGGGCGAAATCTGAAGATTTGCTCATGATTGTGGAAAAAAGGGGGAGCAATCCCTATAAATCCGCCACTGTAGATATTAAAATGAGAGAACAAGTATATAACAATGAGAGAACAAGTTGTGTTAAGGTACTACGAAACGCCAATCGTCGCGTGACCTAAGATTCACGAAAAAAAAAAAAAAGAAATAAAGGTTTTAAATTTGTAATTTTTTATTTAGATAACTGTGTATTGAAGACTTTATAGAAAATAATTCTAATTTTAATATTCCCGATATACCTGTAATTGGCACTCGAAAAAGTGTGTTTTTCAGTACAGCTCGCACGAAAACACCAGCAACAGCGTTGACTCTTCGTCATGTCCAATCAGATGGCCAGTCCCAAGACGAATTCTATAATATCTTTTATAGTTGACTTCCTAATCAAGTTGCAATATTTTCAATATATCGAGGGTATATCGAGGTAACGCCGTCTAGGGCGATCACTTGTCGCCTGTGCGGCTAAATTATTACGTAATATCACCTCAACCGGCTGTTTGACCCAGCAAATATCAACCTTCATTTCGGACATTTTAACAGCTTTCAAGATATTAATTAGCGATCTTAATAAACTGGGTATTCATATTAATGAAAGACAAGGACTAATTATCAGGTTTCCTGTTAATTGTGAAGGATTATCATGAAGGAAAAATAAAGAACAGGAATTGAAATCAACCAAACTTTACGACAATTTGTATTCATGAAGAGTTTATATTTGAGATTTTAACACTTTTAATAAAAGTTTTTGTGTTTTTAAAATAATGAATATAATACATACAGTAGATTAATATAAAACATTAAGCTATACTATGATAAATTAAAAGGTATGTGATATTTTTCACATTTTTTAAAAGAGTTATCCGCCCCTGATTTAGGTAAAATGTTTTTGCTTATACAGAGCTTATTTTTTGTCATACAATCTAAATTCCTTCAAATATCCTCATAAGTAACCATTTTAAATAAGTTTTTACATTATTATGAATCCTTGTATAAGTTTTTAGAAAAATGACCTTGGACATTTGGACTTCGTCATTTTCATCAAAGTAAAAAACCATTCTTCGTCAAGTTTAAGAGATTATATTTGAGATAATAAGACCTACAACCAATGTTTTTATCTTTTTCCGTAATACCTGTAGTACATAGAGTAGATTAATATAAATAAATCACAAATTTTATGCATAACTGATTAAGTTATACGCTCATAAATTTGCGAGGTTGTGCATTTTCATTTGCTTGAAAAAGGTGTAAAAATGCAATATTGTCCATTTTCAAATCCTCATATCTTGTAAAGTACTCGATATAGACCCGTGAAATTTTCAGAGTTTGTTGACTATAAAACATGCTTTGTAACTTACTTATTCTCTGGTATATTGTGATACAAATAAATTATTTAAAGGTATCTAAAAAGTGTATCTCATGTGTTTTTAAGGAAAGAGTTTGGGCCTCCCTAGGTATGAAAAGTAATGACTTTGTTTAATTAAAGATCAGGATGATAAATGTCAGTACTATTTTTTTTTCAAAACTAAGGGTTATCGATTACTAAAACACTATCAAGATATCTAGATGTGTCTTTGAACATATCAATAAGGTCGAAACGTTTCGCAGTTTGCCTAGAATGTATGAAGTCCCTCTCCTATTCATTTAAAAATAAGTTTGCTATAAGGATAGCTCACCTAGTGCCCATAGGAATCCCAATAATCTGTTGAGAGATCTTGCCATTAATTGAACATGAATAGTTCATGTCATGTGTCAACACTGGTTTTTTAGATTGTGCCATTTAGATTGTGGATCTGCGGCTCACTTGTTTCAAGCTGGTGTGAATTCTTCTCTTTTTCAAGGATTCAGACATTAAAATAGCATAATTATCAAATTATAATTATTGCAAGTAATTGAACATGCTAAAATATAACGTAATTTGACTAGATTATCCCAGGGAGATATAGATCTATTTGTAGTTTGTTTTCACTCATATACATGTGCTAGAATACTGTGCAGCATGCCAGCTGCATGTAGCTCTATTACCTATGCGAGTTTTACCTATAACTTCATAGTATAAGCACTTACCGACATGTGCTAAAACGTAGTGGACCATGCCACTTGTATTGCTGTGACCGGTATTAATGTCTTCATAAAATAAAAAACAATTGGTTCCATTGAAAAAGAGAGACCGACATTCTCCACCCTTGGTACAGTCCTTAGAGCAGGCTATCTTTGATCGAGCAGGATTTTCTCTAATAATATCAGACAAAGGAAGAATAGAATCCCCTGTTGTAAGATGTGTCCAATATGTACCTCGAATAAAAAGTCACAGTTTCACTACACATATCGCTTAAATGATTTTCAGGAGGTAGTAGCACATTCTGTGCTTATTTCATGAGTATTCAATTGTGCATTATACGGATCGGGCCTAAATACATGATAACATACGCATCAGGCAAGAGGAAAAGTTAAATAAGAAAAGAAGGAATGCGACACAAACTTTTCCGATTATTTTGCAATTACTGCGAAGATTTGGTAAGATGAAAGCGAAAACTTAATTTGTGCATGTACTGGATAAATAACACTTCATTTAAACTATTCTTCAAAACAGAGTGATGTAATTGACAAAAATATCTGGAAAAGACCCCGGTATAAAGACCTATTTTATCATAAAAAATAAGTTTTTACATCAATAATATGAGAATCTTTGGGAGAGTTACAGGTCATATGCCATTCCGATTAAAACCATATCTTTGTTCCGCTTCTCTATTTGTCCCATGGAGGATAAAGATCTAGCTAAACTCCATAAGGGGTCATGTTCTTGTGAACTCTGATTTCCAGCCAATCAGTGGATGGGCTACAAATTCCTAGGAATGAAATTAACATCCACAGCGTGTGTGACCCGCAAGGTAGTTTTTGAACAGTGTATGTAACACATTGCGTCACTATCACGTGCCTAGCCGAGTCATTGATTTGCTATGGGAAATAACGGTTTCGATGATTGAAACGTCATCAGAGTTCATCAGAACTTGACCCTTTACGGGGTTTCGCCAAATCTTCATCGGCAATGGGACAAATAGAGAGGCGGAACAAGGAGATGGTTTTAATCAGATTGGTTATATGCCTTTGAAACAAAAACTATATAAAAAAACAATAATAATAACACATACAAGCACACAAATACATACATACATACATACATACATACATACATACATACATACATACATACATACATACATACACACACACATACGCACATACATACATAATTACATACATACATACATACATACATACATACATCTCCTCTTTGATTAGAACAACCGCATAATTGCCACACTTCCGTGGACTCTCCTAGATTTCTGAACATTAGAGAGGTGATCACATATTTGTGGAAGTAAGCATTTTCTCTTTGAATATCAAATCCGCCATGAACAAACAAACATCTTTGGAAAATCGCATGCATGAAAACATTGAAACAGGGTATTTATAACACTTTAACCAGACAGGTGGTGAGGAGAAGAATGGGCCTGTATATCGGTTAATGACACCTAATGAGTGAGAATTGTCATCTCTATTGACCTCCTCACACTGCAGTAATTGGTGTAGATAAGGTATACTATAATATCTAATTCATTATTTTGTTTTTAGGATTTTAGTGTAGGGCAATATAAGAAAAATACACTGGTGAAACAACTGTCAAAATATCTCATTGTAAAAAATAGACTGGAAAAAAGTATTTCTTATATTGGCTATAAGGCTTTTGTATATAATTGTCTTGGGATCAAAGTCTTTTCATTGGTGCTTTATATAAGAACTCATAGAAAGCTGGACGACATACAGATCGTTATGGTAATAGAATTGGTCCCATATATCTGCAAAGCAGTTACGTGTACCTAAAATGTATTGTTTTGTTGTTTGAGTCTTGTTTTTTGTCACAGCAAGATTATGACACTATAGAGACGGCATCTGTCTGCTGCAATGCACAGAAATTAAGACGTTTGCTACAGACCTACCGTAGCTGTGAGAGATCTGTTACGTGTCACATCTTGTCATGACACTGCACCTAGGTATTTACTATCTCATTCCAAAAACAGGTCGCCGATGAACCATCGGCTCGAACCTGGGACCTCTTGGTTGCGAGTCCAGTGCCTAAACGATTGAGCTACGCCTGATCAAAGTGTATAATCAAAAGACAAACCTACTGGTGTTTGGTGACTTTTGTAATGACGACCTTGGAGCTATACAATACATGAATATAAATAATAGAATAGAACATTTAACACATTACAAAAATATTTGATTGTAGTGCAAATACAAGGTAAATCTAGTAAAACTTCTCGACTGGAAAGTTGTATGCGAACTTAACATGTGCGGATTGCTATTAAACCTTGAACACATAAATATGTATAAGTAATAGAAATATAACTTTTTACGCATCAACCAAAATAGGTAAGGCCATCTATTATACTATTTTTTAGAAAATTGTTTCATTTATTAGAATTGGTTTTCATGCAATAGAATTTCAGCAAAAATATAACAGCTACCATAAACTTACTTTCTGTTAAATGTAAGACAGCAACAAAACATGTAGTATAAAATTTCCGTGTGTACATTTCAATCATTTAATAGATAAAGTATTTTCACAAACATCCTTTTCTTGATAAGGTGTTCATAAAATCAATAATAATCTCCACAACAGAGGTTATATTATCTATCTATCTATCTATCTATCTATCTATCTATCTATCTATCTATCTATCTACTAGATATTAATAAACGGCCAATGGATTACCTTCCAGGATAAACTTTACCAAATGCCGGGATATTGTTGAAGAGACAATCAACAATATTGTAAATGATGGTGTAAAAAAGGTGTACAAATATATGTCTTGAATGACTGGAAAAGTAAAATCTTAAAAATGATGGATTTTGGCATTTTGGTGGGTCCGTTGCAAAGGTCTAAATTTGTATGCAATGCATCAGGCAGATGTCGTCAAATAATCGTGGAGTGCCGTAAAACAATAATCAATCAATTAATACAATTAATCCTCATTTATTCAAACAGCCACATTATATATAGGTCCAGTATATATATATATAAAAAACCATGGCTGATTTACATAATACTTAAGTCTTCGTACTTGATGACAAAGCAGCTAATAATATTATCACTGACTTAATCAAAACCAAATTGTTGTTTCTCATACGCTGGTGTGTCAACAGAGTAAGTGTCTAAATTATACCTCTGTACTTTAGTTACAGTCAAGAAATTCTCATATAACTTTTAAACTTTACTCTGGGTTATAGATGTCAAACTTCGAAAAACTTTTGTTAATTTTTTCAGATCTTTTTTAGACATTTTATGTAAATGTGACATTTCAACAATACGTTCATGTATACAGCGGAATTTCGCATCCCAATTTCTAAGGTGATCTAGTATACAGATTAAAGAGGGTCAAAGATTCTGATAATTTCACATCTGCAGATTATATAATTATTACACGCCTTTGACATCGACAGTATTTCCCCGAGATCATTGCTAAGACCATAGGTTCTGTATTAGGACGATCCACAACCTAATACAGATTTTTACTTGACCGTTGCACACTGATTAACAGGGCGGTGGAGACTCTATGACGGGACTTGTCCAAACCTTTCCAGAGGAGACAATGTCCTGATCCTCGTCCCCTCTGACTGTTAGTCGGTACTCCTATTGACCAAAGACCTGAGCTCGATTTTAGACGGACAGAGCACGGTTTATTTAAGTTGATTTTGATAGCAACATATAGTTCTATAAACGTTTCGTTTTTATGACCTCTCATCTTGAGAAACCTGTTGATCCTTGTTCTATATATGGAGGATTGTTTATAAATTTTAAATGTGTGTCATTTGATTGTACTGCTTTTACGATGAGTGGGAAGGTGGGTGTCCGTAAACCACACCGTCAATCGTTAACCATTAACCACACCATATGACTGACGTTTGTCGGTATCGTAATCGCAGCACAATCGAATATTTTTGTAAATGTCGTTTTTTTCCTATATTTTACTATCATCATGTTTTCTGCGTATGTCCTTGCTGATTTGTGTCATACAGCTTTGTCAAATGTCCTTTGTTTTCTCTCTTAATTATGTTCTCACATGAGTAAAACAAAAGATCAGAAAATGAGATTTTACTTAGAAACCGAACATCAATTCCGAGTTGTATACTCCATATAAAGTAATTGACATGGATTTACCTAGCATTGTCAATGAATCCCATTATTCCCCTGCTCTGATATAGTGTGACTGTGGTTCTATCTATACATCATCAAATGATATTCGTTTCATCCATACTTTGCATTGTATGTGATGTTGATCCCCGCAATTTCTTACAATAAATTAATTTTAATTCTTATTATTAGTATGTCCCAAGACTATAAACTTTGGTATGTTCTTTAACTAGCTAATGACTTCTATGATACTGGAGAAATAGTCATTAAACCAATTATCCTACAGTTATGCTTTGATCACAAATATTCCGGTCATACAGGTTTTATTTTTGTTTTACATCACATCAATATTATTTTATTTATGTGTTGACGACATTTGATACTTTCAAAGTCGATGAAGAAGACAAATGACTTCTGGTGACAGATGAAGTTATCTTCAGATACAATCTGGTTGGTTGTTGGTTGATTGTTGTTTTACGTCGCTTTCAACAATCCGCAACATGACCCCAGGAGGTAACCAACCTCTTAAACAGAGTGGTGCATCCGGGGAATCGAACCCGTATCATCGGCGTCGGAAGCCAAGCGCTATATCTATCCTGTCCCTCTCATAGAGAGTTGAAATGAAATACATAGTAGCTAATGTATTACAGGAGTATATTATTACAGTTGTCATATATGCACCTAGTAATTACAAACTACCAATCAATACAGGAAGATGGGCAAAGAATATATAATTTACATGTAAATGAAATCAGAGATGAATATCGTTACATTATGATGTGTTCAGCATTGTACAGTACATTCAATTAAAATATATTTCTCGTCCAGACACATTTAAATTATTTTCATGAGAACGAGTCTCTATGATTGATAATCCGTTAATCTGTAACAGTAATTAGTAAGTGTTTTCCTTCAGAATAGAGCTCCTGTTGTACGATCTTGTGTATGTGGTTAGTGAATGCGTAATGACATAACTTATCTTCTCAACGTAAAAAAATTCAGGAAAAAATAAACTGTAAATTGGAACTTAAAATTCCGTCATACCCAAGTAAAGAAGGCATCAATCCTTCTAGGTACCTGATCTTATTTCTGATATCGAAGGGAGGGGGTTCCATGAACTATAGATGTCAAAACGAGGCTACAATTGTCACCATTGTGTTATAGCGACGTAGCTAATTTGGTTAGGGACCCGAGCTTCTGACGTGGATCCCGTGTGCTACCATTGGTTTCCCGGTGCCCTGTATTTCGGAATAGAAATTTGAAATTTGTTCAGAGGTCTTGTATTATGGTAGACGTGGTTCACGAAAGGTTTATTGACTGCTTCGGGTGGACTCTTTGCATGGGTCGAAATTGTGTATTGCATCCAATATATGCCGTCGCCATACAAATACCATATATACATGTATACAAAAAAGAATCAAGGAAGCACAGAAACCATCGTTTTCTTTTTTATTTTCAATAAATATTTTCATACAGGCATCTGCTTTTTAAGACTTATATGTTGTTTTTATTTCAGTGAGAATTTAACATTAAAATCAAGTTCTTTGTTTAGTATGTGCGTTTTAATTTATAATAAAGATACTTGGCTTTGGTTTCTTTTTCAGTATTTTTTTCCAAATAATCATTACTTGTTCCTTAGACAAAAACAGATTTTAAAATTTAAATTCACAGACAAATTCAAAGTCCTGATAACAATATTCATCATAAATCTTCTCAAGATATGTCCTTGCACACTCAGCTGTTTTATCCGGATAATGATGATCATAATTATCGAAAACCGAAAAGAAGCCCATGCCAAAGGTAGGTACCACACTGTCATCTTGCCACGCCCATTTCCCGCTAGACTTGGATAGACCAATCCACGCCTCTAAAGACAAATGTTAATAAGGATTATTTTTCTTGTGGTCGTTACATACTGACTAATTGTAGATTGACTTATACAATACAATGAAATATATCCTCATAGAACATGGCATTACCATCAAGTGCATAATGACAGATAAAAGATGTCTACAGTCATTTCCTAAACTTTAATTTTAAATTATCAAAGTGAGTGCAGTATATGCAAAATTAAAAGTTAGGAAAGAGATACAGAAGACATCTAACAAAGCTGTATAACATAAATCACCAACGACATGCACACCAAAATGATAATAGTAGAATATACACGGAGATAACTTTGGGTGAAATTATTTCTAATATAACGATAAAACCATAATTCTAGGCATAACAATTCTCGCGCGAGTGTAAAAAATGGTCCATGACTTTTATAAAAAAAAAAAAAAAGACTTGATACTTAGAATTAACACACATCTTCCACAAAAAAAAAACAATTAACATCCATGAACAATAATTAAAAGTACTTTCTAATTCTGAATGGGATTTATATAGTAGTAATCACTCTCCGCTGAAGAGTTTAATGGGGCAGTTTGTTGCCACAACCCCACACCTAAGAACTATTCGGGTAAGGGTACAATATTGCAGTTAGTGTGTTGTCTGCCCAACAGCCTGAAATAATTCATACTTATTAGCATAATGTAATAGAATGGTAGTGCTGTTATAAATTGAAATATCTAAACTTTAAATTTTGGGACTTGGGTTTGGATCTGTCTGTTGGATGAGACTTTTTTAAAAAGTGATTTTTCATCTTCTTAAATTTGAACTTTATTTATTTTACACCGATTAAGAAACATGTTAACAACTTATATAAATCTTGCTCGTTGGCACGGATCTTGGCGGAAGGGTGTCGTTTGTGTGGGAGGAAACCGGAGTATTCGGAGAAAACTCAGTAAGCAAGGTTCGTAACCGCCCCACCATCTCACGTACCACACAGGGAATCGAACCCGGGTCGCATTGGTGAGAAGCGAGCGCGCTATCAGCTGCGCTACCTGCCCCCTATCTTCTTCTATCTCTACGTATTTGTTCTTTGGATGAGACAATGTATACTGAGGCCAATTGCCAAGGTATACGTGTATACTGAGGCCCATTGCCAAGGTAAACGTGTATACTGAGGCCCATTGCCAAGGTATAAGTGTATACTGAGGTCCATTGCCAAGGTATACGTGTATACTGAGGCCCATTGCCAAGGTATGCGTGTATACTGAGGCCCATTACTAAGGTATACGTGTGTCATGTAAATGTTACCTCATCCTTTCGTTGGGCTCAAGCAGTTGTGTTAAGGCAATACACAATTATATAATGTTGCAGAAAATCCGCCAAAACATAACATGACGTCATTGTGACATCACTATGGCCCAGTGCATTATATGCAGCGGGTGACACTGCAACAATCAACATGCCAAGAAAAACGCTGTAGTGCAACCTTTTCCTTAACTCTGTTTGTTGTTTAATTTCACATAAAGACTGTTCTATATCTATTTGAAATGCATCTTGCTGGGCCTAACTTTTAGATTATGAAATATCAACAGAATTTCAATTTAATTAGATAGGTTTCCATTTATTATTTACAACAAAATTTTGTTACCAAATTGGGCAATATGCCCTTGCACTTGTTAAATGTTTGTTGTTAATACGACATGTGCTATATATAGCAGTCACGTGATTGCAAACAACTAGGGATAATATTTCCATGTGTGAAAAAGTGAACTTGTTAAACAATTTGCATTTTTACAATTTTGCATAAATAATTTATTCTATTTCTAATGCGATTTTCAATATAGACTATATAATGTCAATCACGTCGTGGAGTGCCTTAACGTTACTGCACAGTACCTTAATATAAAAATTAGATATAATGCACCGTATAAGTGTGTGTCCTCCTTAGATTTAACAAGATATGATTCGATGATCACGTGATTCGGCGTTAAAAGTTCACTTCCGTCCATGCCATGTCAAGTTGCAGTTTTCTGTATATCGCACATAACAACATTGATGTAGATAATATAAATATGTTATATGCTCTACCTTTATATATGAGGAATAAACGATTGATGGATAATCAATTAGATAAATAAATAGGTAATATCTCTTTAATGCCGCAAATCGCGGTAAATCACGATCTTCCGTATTGTGATGTGAACCTCCGCTGGATATGTATTGTTGAAAGATCACATTTCCGAACTCGAGATAAAAGATACTACACAGAGGGCATATTCTGCTTTAAACATCGATATACTCCTATCAATTAGCGACGATGGTTCATTAGTAACCTCTCTCTATGACAAAGGTGACGATTTCAATTTCATTATTACCAACTTCCCTTTTCTGAGTAGCAACATACCTTCCTCTCCCGCATATGGCGTCTTCATTTCACAACTTATACGCTATGACAGGGCACGCTCAAAATACGAAAATTTCATCCTGAGAGCGAGGCGTCTTGCCACAAAACTAAATTCACAAGGATATATCGAGAAATGTTTGAAATTGTCTTTAAGTAAGTTCTATGGTCGTCTAGTGCATTTTTGGATTCCTCTTTCAGCAATGTTAACCGATATTTTGGGACCTGCCTAAACAAAATAACCATCTTAACTGTTGACTGTACTTGATTTGACATAATACGTATATACATGTATACATATACATTTGTTCACCTGCGTTTCCGACACCGTAATTTCAGGCAGGCAGCATTACTTGCCTTGAATGGGAAAATTCGACTTCGTGTTCCTGTCTCTTTCGTATGTTCATGCGTGTATATTTATATATTTACCTCCTTTCTTGAAAGGTTGTTGCAGTACTTTTGAGACGTGTGTTTCATGCAACCAGGGGACGCTTACTCCCCCGGGCACCTGGTCTCACCTCGATTTTATTGGGGTTGGAATGTGACACTAAACACGATATTTTATCTTTTTTTATATTTCATCTTTTTTAAATGGATTATGAGATTTGGTTTACCCTTCGGTACTTCTTCGTTTTTTACTTAAATACCAGATTAAGGGAGTCTAGTGACATCGCCATCTAAATCAGGAAAATTTTCAACAGGATGTCCAAAGTCGTTACGTCTATCATATATGATTGTATGGATATTGCTAAATCTGAGAAAAACCATATTCCACTTCTCTATTTGTCCTACTGCGGATAAAGATCTGGCGAAACTCCGTAAGGGATCATGTTCAGCCGATCAGTGGATCGGCTACAAATTCCTAGGAATGAAATTAACATCCTCAGCGAGCGTGGCCGTGTTTGTTACATATTGCGTCACTATCTCTTGCCTAGCCGAGTCAGGCATTGATTGGCTATGGGAATTAACGGTTTCGGTGACTGAAACGTCATTGGAGTTCACCAGAACATGAATAAAGATATGGTTTTAATCAAATTGGGATATTGCTATTAATAATTTTGATATTTATGTCCAAGAAAGGTATGAAAAGTAATGACTTTGTTTAATTGAAGTTCAGTCTGATAAATGTCAGTTATGTATTATTTAAAACTCAGGGTTACGGATTATCACAATATTATCAACATATCTAGAAGTGTCTTTGACTAATCAATAAGGTCGAAACGTTTCGAAGTTTGCCGAGAATGCATGAAATCCCCCTCGTAACGATCTAAAATAAATCTTCTATAAGGTTAGCTCAGTTAGTGCCAATAGGAATCCCAGTAAGCTGTTGATAAATCTTGCCATTAATTGAAAATGAATAGTTCATGGCATGTGTCCACACTGTTTATTCTGCCATTTAGATTGTTGACCTACGGGCTCACTTGTTTCAACCTGGTTTGACTTCTCTTTTTCAAAGATACAGACATAAACATAGCATACCTATCAAATTATAAAAATTGCAATTTAATAGAACTATGTAATACTAGGATGTTGAAGTCACTTCTTTGTCCTGTAATCGTTTCAGTTTGAAATATTTCAGAATATTAAAATGCAATTAAAATTAAATTTTTATAATGTAGCATAACCGCCGTAGCGCTGTTACCGTTATTTATATTTGTTTAGTATAAACTCATACCGACACTTGCTAAACTATAATGTAAGTGGCCCAGTTAAGCCGAGTGAAAAATACTTGTATTGCATTTTCTGTTCATCCATATTCATCTGCTAAAATACTGCGCAACATACCAATCGCATCCCTGCCAACGTAACCTATATGAACTTTACCTATATCTTCATAGTATAAACATTTACCGACATGTGCTAAAACGTAGTGGACCATGCCACTTGTTTTGCTGTGAGCGGTATTTATGTCTGCATAGTACCGGCTGTATAGAAGACAGTTGGTCTGATTGAAAAAGATAGACCGACATTTTCCGTCCTTCATACAATCCGCACCGCATGCTATTTTCGATCGAGTAGGGTACTCTCCAATAATACCAGACAAAGAAATGATAGAATCCCCTGCGGTAAGATGTGTCCAATATGTACCTTAAATAAAACATCAAAACTTCAATTTCGCTGAAATGATTTTTAAGAAGTAGTAGCACATTATGTGGTAATTTCGTGAATATACTGAAAAAAGGGTATTTCGTCAGTACGACTTTACATGTTGTAGGTACGACATCGTGTCTTGTACGTACGATTTAGTATGTTGTAGATACCACTCAGTATCTCGTAGGTGCGACTTACTATCTCGTACATATGACTTAGTATGTCGTACGTACAACTTATTATCTCGCACTTAAACGGTATATTACAATAAATGTGTGAGAATTGTAACCTCTACTGACCGTCCTCACAATTCAGTACTGCATTTGATTCACAGTCTAATATGATAAAATATATGTTTTATTCTTGCTTGCTTTGCATGTCCGTGGCGGCGTTTGACATACAAATGAGTGAATAGTCTTTTCCGGTATATTTTCTATATTTTGTTTACTAGAAGTTTTACTAGAATATCGTATACGTAGGTGGTAAATGAGTTATGTTGAGAATCACGAAGTTCAGTATTTGGTGTAGATGAAGCCCAGTAGAATATGTAACTATTCACTTGGTTTCTAGGAGTTTGTAGTGAAGGGCAATATAGCAATATTTATTGTCGAAATAGTAATCAAAAACACTCAGATGTTCACAGTAGGCAGGAAACAAGTTATATCTTATGTTGGCTATAACATTTTTTGTATATAATTATCTTGGAATAAAAATCCTACATCAGTGCTTTATAAAAATAAAAAACAACAAAAAACAAAAATACAAAAAACAAAAACAAAAAAAAAAAAAAAAAAAAAACTCGAACGACATACAAATCGTTGTGGTAACAGTTTACATACAGAATTCGCTCAGTAGCGCTGTAAAGTATTTACATGTATCAAAAATGTATTTTCTTTTTTTTTATCGTTTTTCGGGGCTTTTTTTTCGGCATAGTAAGATTATAACACGATAGAGACTGCATTTGTCTGTTGTAATACACAGAAATTAAGACATTTGCCACAGACCTACCTCAGCAGTGAGAGATCTCTTACGTGCCACATGTATCATACCACGGAACCTTAGTTTTCCTTCCAAAAACGACGCCGACGAACCATCGGCTCGAAAGGTCACGAGTCCGGTATCTAACGGATTGAGCTACTTTGAGTCAGAGTGTATAATTAAAAAAAAAAAACGAAGGTTATTCGTTCCTGGTGACTTATGTACACACAACCTTCTACCTCGGTGAATATTTACCGGTTTCTGAATAGATATAAAAGCCGAAATCATACAGACAATTCAAGGAAAATAGATAATAAAAATTTTGCTGCTCACTTAAGATGAACGTGGATATTGTATCACTACAATAGCCATATAACTGGTGCTATGTCACTCTTGCACTGGTGGACAAGCCGACCGATTAAGGTGGAGTTGACGGTGTGTAAAATGTTTAATGACAAAATATAATTTATATACTAGGTTCAGCTTAGAAAACGTCTCGCCCCGGAAAGTTCTTTGCAAATTAAAAGTGGGTTTTCAAACTTGAAAACAGACTTATATGTAAGTAATACAAATAAAGCATTATGCATTAACCAAAGTAAATAAAGCCATCTATTATAATGTTTCCTTTTTCAAAATGATACTTTCATTTAATAAAGTGATTTCAAATCAAATAGTATAATTGCTATCACGTACTTACTTTCTGCAATGTGTAAGACGGCAATAATAGATGTAGTGTAAAAGTTCCATCTCTTCATTTCGATCATTTAACAGATATAAGATTTTCAAGAGCATTCTTTTCTTGATTAACTGCCTTGCAATCAATAAATAAATCTATAAAACTTAATAATTGATCATCAACAAAACAGAAATTAGGCATTGATAAACACAATGTCAAAAGAAAAACACTGTTAGACAATGTATAATACAAGTTATTTCAAGATAAGGGAAACTTCTTACATGATCTCGTCACCTATCTATCTATCTATCTATCTATCTATCTATCTATCTATCTATCTATCTATCTATCTATCTATCTGTCTGTCTGTCTGTCTGTCTGTCTGTCTATCTATCTATCTATCTTTCTTTCTTTCTTTCTGTCTATCTGTCTGGCTGTCAATCAGTCTACATGTATGTTTCCTAAACTTGCAAATGCTCCCAAAGTAATATATCTAATTCTATTGACAAAATCACTTTAAAACTTCGTTTAAAATATGAATTGAACGACATCTTTAAAAACACTAATTATATGTTTTAGAATTTCAGCGCATAAATATTGAAATAGACAGACATAGAAAAATCCCAATAAATACTATCTGCCTCTTAACAGTAATAAAATTGAAGACGAGATTCATTTTATTTTGAAATGTCGATTTTATAATGAAATACGCTTTATATACAGAAATCGTGGCATGTGCAATAAAAGTATAATTATGTTGCTTTTAGCATCTATTAAGTTTCATTGACAGAAATAACCAGGCGTGGAGGAAACTTATGTAATATTTATGAATACCACTACAGAAAACAATTGAGTCATAAATCATGTGACATTCTGCATGAAATTTAACATTCGGGTACCATTGTTCTTCAGAATTGATTTTTGCCCTTCATACCTAATTATTAATATGTTATGGAATGTAGGAAAGGCTAAACACAATGTAATTGTAAATTGACAACAAATACACTCCATACTCCACATACAAATGTATTGCAATTTTTCGTTTTGCTAAGTTACTGTCATCGTCATCAGTTCCGTGAGCCGGAAATATGTTTTTATCTCGTCATATTCACTTTTATTCCCATATAAACAACATTTTTGTGTCAAATTAACCGAGCCGTAAGTCGAAGTCGAAGTGTGTTTTAAAGGGGAATTTGCCTGTTGTTTGTACTACTACAATTATTATGAAAATTTATCTTTTATTTCATCCATCAATACTTACATATACGTTTTATTTAAAGTAATCCACAAAACGTTGAATTACCACAAAAAAAAAATAATAATAATACTTATAATAATAATACTTATAATAATAATACTTATAAAGAAGATGATAAATAAAATAATAATAATAATAATAATAATAATAATAATAATAATAATAGTAATAATAATAATAATAACAATAAAAACAACAACAACAACAACAACAACAACAACAATAATAATAATAAGAATAATAATAATAATAATAATAATAATAATAATAATAAAAATTAATAATAATACAGAGCAAATAAGAAGGGTATTCTCTTTTTTAAATTCATTTAAAATATCTTCGGAATTCGAATTTCCAAGAGTGCATAAAACCATAAAACGCTATCGAAGCTGTTCTCAGAGCGCAGCGATTACGCAAGAGAAATGAGCGATATGTGCCGTATGCTACTGACCGGAAGCACATGCAAATGGATGGACCGACCAACGCTTTTTATACAGTACCTTTTAGACCGGTGCATAAAAAAGGGGAGACGTAAAGAGAAAAAGAAAATCAGTGTTTAAAAATCATATATCAATTAGAAATAATTAAACTGCTGTTTGTTTTTAAACCGTGTGGATCTTCCAACATATCCATCACTCCTAGCCGAAAAAAAGAAAGCAGGAAAAAATAGATGAAAAGACTAGAGCTTACGTGTTGCTGGCGCAACATGGCGGGTCTTCATCTTTCGATCAAAAGAAAGAAAGAGAGAAAGAAAGAAAAACTTATTAAAAACAACTTTAGAAACTGTGTGTATCACGGATATAGCTGGACAATGTTCAAAATGTCCTTCATACGACTTCGCTCCCGTAAAACTTTTTCGAAACATATGGGGGTTTTTTCTATAATGAAAGGCCAGCTTTATAGTAAATCCTCTATATTAACAAAATAATTCTTACATTGATATCATCATGTGTAACCTTGATCAAATAAATTTTAAGTGTCCTTGCTTGTCGTCATTTGTCGTAGTTTTGTAACTGTACATGTATAATGCACACTTTATTCAGGCCGCGTATATAAAACGCATTAACAATCATTGAAGTATCTCGGATCGACCCAGTTGTGTCCATGGATTTATGAATATCTGGTATATTCACTATGAAAATTTTTTATCTATCTTTTGCTTATGTCTTTACGCCTGCGTGCTTTTTTACGCCTACATAGCAACCCAAGCTTTCTTTACGTATGTGGTTTGGTTTTGTTTATTTAAACACTTTTTTTAATTAATTTCATTTTTCATTTTTATTTATTTTTTATTTGTGTGTGTGTGTGTGTGGGGGGGGGGGGGGGGGGGGTGGGGGGTTATGAGGATATGGAAATGAGGATATTGTTACATTGTCATCCCGCTATTCGTTGCATTTCTTTGTTTTCCTTCCTTCCATTCTGTCTTTCTTTTGTCTTTTAAACTTTTATGAGGAAGGCCCTCCATTTTGCGTCAGCAACAGGTAAGCTCTAGATCTATTATTATTAATATTATTATCATTATTAATATATTTACTAATATTTTATGGGGGGTTGTTTGTTTATCTATTTATTTATTTATTTATTTCGGGGGTTTTTTTTCATTTCTATTTATTTTATTTTGTCACATACTTTTACCTCATCGCTGCTAGTCTATGATATTTTTCTAGTATTTTTTTGCTAATTTTAACGTTATCGCAATTTTTAAATAAATTTTCTTAAAGGCAAATACCTGACTGACTTCCCATTTTAACTTCTCATTTAATAAAATGCATATGCCTTACACACTCTTTTACTTCTGTAAACTTCATGTTTAAAGTCGCCTCTTTCGATTTTGGAATGATTCGTTACATGACGTCATAGCGCGCGACATAAGAACTAGGTTGCTCTCATGTCGTATATTTACTATGAGAATTGGCCAACCAAAAACATATTCTGCAGAATATATCTTAAATATGACTATCAAATAAGGTAGAAATGTTATTTTGTGTTACGACTCGACGAAATTGATATGTTTGTCATATTTTATGATTGATATATTAAAAGATATGATAATAAAAGCATTTTTTCCGGCCCACGGAAATGGTGGCGAGGACAATAATTACATCCGAATCAATTCTGGTGGTTATGAAAATTTTTGATGATATTTTCAAATACGTACAAAGAAAGAAAGAAATTTCTAGACCAAGATACACAATTCATGCAAAAATTGGTCATCCATTCTGGACAATAGCGCATGCTTATTTTTTCTTTTCTACCTTTCTACCCGAATTGGTTCACGTAGTAAACATTGAGAAATAGTATAGTAAACATGGCAAAATTTTGTACTCAACATTGAGAAATCCTGTAGTAAATATGGAAAATATTGAGAAATCCTACATTAAACGTGGACAGATCCTGTACTAAACATTGAGAAATCTTGTAGTAAATACGGAGAAAACATTTAAAAGAATTCATGTTGAACACATGGATATATCGCCTTGATAAACAGATTAACAGATATATATTCAACCGTATTATTTATTCGAAATCCACAATTTCCAAATTTATCCTTGCATTATGTTTCAATCTCGACTGTATGACTATAAACAAGAAAACTAAAGACATCTGACAAAGCTGTATGAAAAAAATCACCAAGGACATACACAGAAGTTTGACTTATTCTCCGACCAAAGCTATTGAATCGGATATATTAAAAACCCGCTTAAACTGTTTTTACTCTGATTTACTGAGATACCGCCTTAGTCCAGGACAAGACAAATCATGCCCAACATGTACTGAAATGTCTTGTAGATCCGCCCATGATTATATTTTCAATCAAGCACAGCTATTAAAGTAACCAATTATCGATCGATGTCCAGTTTTAACGCACATAAAACACTATACCATGTTTACAAGCAAACAATTACTGATCATGCGCCGCATGTCAGACAAGTAAATAAATTAGCATCCAAATGCCTTTAGTACATGTATATTGACTGAAAATGGAGTGTACTCCACTTAAAAACTTTTCCCTCCATGTGAAAGATGAAATAATTCTTGCTGTTGACAAAAGATATTGTTTCGATAGACAGATTAGCGATACTGACCATATTGATGATAATGCTTTCACCACTGAACAGATTTCTGAGAGTGCGGTACAAAAGTGCATAGAGAAACTTCCAATGTGTATAAATCTACAAAACAACATAGTGACGAATGAGATACGATATTCTATACAAGGATTTGGATTTATACATATTGCGTGCTAACAAAAAGTTCAATCGGTTTATGACCGTACAACATTATAACAATCCCAACATGCATGAATGCATGTTGGGAGTGTTATGGTCCCCTTGATTTCAGTTTATCCGAGTTGGACTCAGCAGGAGTCATGAAGGGGTACGCGTGCCCCACAGGATAGTCATATCCACCATGCAGTCGTAACGGCACTTCATTATATGCGGGATTTAAATATAAGCGTGTTCAATATAAGTTGGTCAGGCTGTACGTTTAGTTAGGGATCGGGGCTTGTGGCCCGGGTCTCGAGCGCCACCGGTAGCATGTCGGTGTCCTCTCTTTTGGGTTAGAAGTTTCAAATTAGGTCCGCGGTCTCGTTCAAAAATCTTGATTAGACATAAGATGACTATCAAACAAGGAAACTAGCAACCGTGTTATATTTTTTAATAAAAATTTCAATACAGACATCTGAGTTATTTTATCATCAACATCCAATTGATAGTAACATAATCAATCATGTATTACATCAACGCAGTATAATTTTTTTTTCTATTCTTTAAAGTCCACTATGTCTTGTTTAGAATATGACGTATAGGTTGTTTATTTTAAAGTGAAAATCTTCACATTAAAATCAACTATAAGTTTTGTCTAAGTTTCCTTTTTTTTTTCTTTTCAGCAATTTTTTTAATTAGCATAACTTGTTAAGATAAATTCAAATATTAAAATTTAAATTCACAGACAAATTCAAAGTTCTGATAACAATACTCGTCATATATCTTCGTGAAAAATATCCGCGCACACTCAACTGTTTTATTCGGGTAATGATGGTCATAATTATCGAAATGCGAAAGATAGCCCGTGCCATAGGTTGGTACCACACTGCCGTCTAGCCACGCCCATTTTCCGGTGGATTTGGATAGACCGATCCACGCACCTAAAGACAAAATGTACTAAAGATTATTTTTCTTTGGCCGTCACATACAAACTAATTATAATTATACAGTGATTTGTTACTTATTCCTCCCAGCACCTGGTCTAACCTCTGAATTTCAGAGGTCCGTGAATGCCCACTGTGGTACATTGCTGTTAATGCCATAGTCATGTAGCACCAGTTGTTTTCGTATTTTGTACAATGACATAAGATATATTTTGAAGTATTATAACATTTCAATCAAAGGTTCAATGAGAGATAGAAGAGTTTTCTACAGTCATTCCCTAACAATCTATTTTTAATAATCAAGTGAGCGCATTTTATACAAAATTAAAAGTTATAAAAGAACATTACGTAAAATTATTTTTTGAATATAACGATAGACACCGTACGCTTCATTCTAGGATCGGGTGAATGTAACATAAATTTATGAAAAACAAATAAAGATTTGAAAATTACATTTAACATTCATTTTCAACAAAAAGACAATGAACATCCATGTAAAATAGTTAAGAGTACTCTCTAATTTTAAATAAGATTAATACACTATTAACCAAAAGGGAGGGTTAAAATATTAACCGAAATCTTTACGTAATAATGAGAATTTAGAAAACAAAATTATACCGAACATACTCTTGTTCGCTCTGCGATGAAGAGCTGAATGGGGCAGTTTTGTAGACCTAACCTGACACCTGATCGTAAACATAGAGTGGCGTAAAACCTGAAAAAAAAATCAAATATAATGTCTTGAAAAATACCAAATAACTCACGGTTGGTTTAAGCCGACGATAAGAGAACATCCATCTTAGCGCTGTTGTCAATCTTTGCCAAGACACCACCTAGTTCGTAACAAGCATCTCTAGCCTCATACCAGTTTTTCTTGTCCTTTTGAATGGAAAAACACATGTCTGCTGCTTGATCGTATTCATACTCCTTCATTTTACATTTTCCTTCATAATGAAAATGAGAACATTGTCTACAGTGCATAAGCTTTATATTCAAAAAAGAATATTGGTTCCTTGGATTCAAGGTAATGTCAAATTTTTAAAGCTCTACTCAAAAACCAGTTTTATGTTTGGAGATACACCAAAAAGTTTTTATCTATATTCTTATCTTTTCTTCGAAAATATTTGGAGTATGAAAAGGTATGGTGCATTTTTCATTATAATTTATTTAAAACAACCACCATGTTCATGAATGAAACATGCATGAGTTATCCAAAACAAATCTTATATAGATACAGTGATGAAGCAGAATATTTGTTTATTTGTGATGACGACAGCATGAACAGAAATAACCGGTTTTCAATTCCAAATAACAAGTTGTTTTTACCTCATCCCATACAAGTAAATGTGTTTTAGATATGGCACTTGTAACAAAAATTATGTAATAAGAATCCCAATACTACTACTACTACTACTACTACTACTACTACTACTACTACTACTACTACTACTACTACTACTAATAATAATAATAATAATAATAATAACCCCCAAGTGTCATCTATTGGTGATGTCATATTTGGCAGTACCAAGTGTAATCTTCACATTCTAATAAAACTGTACGAAATTATCCTCCCTTATACAAGGATTTCAGACAAGAACACAACATACCTTTCAAATTCTAAAAGTACACTGCAATTTAATACAAGTATTGAGTCTTTTCGTTATACAGAGTTACTTCCCATTGGGGACGGTATCTGACGTAAAACAATTATGACGTCATCAAATTCCTATGAAAACGACATTTGTGAAATTGATGACGTCATAATTGTTTTGCGTCAGATACCGTCCCAAATGGGAAGTAACTCTGTATAATGAAAAAACTTTATAAGTAATTCTAGGATGTTTGAGTCACTTCTTCGTACTTTAAACGTTTCAATTTGAAATGTAAACCTTTCAAAGTAAATGGAATTAAAATAAATTTCTATATCCGTTACATAATTAAAGCTCCTTAAAGAACATCGTTTAAATTTCTGTACCGGTAATATTATACGAAAGATACAATTTGTCTGGATTTACTGTAACTTTATTTCATAGTCTACTTAATAAAACTAGTAAAAATCTACTGAGAGGCGAGGAATATATAAATACGTTAGAATGAAATGTAACATGCCCACCGTAGCCCTGTTGCCGTTCCATATGTCTGCTCAGTATTAACTCATACTGACACCTATATCAGTAACTTGCCCAATTTAGTCCAGTGAGAGTTATTTCTGTTCGCATCGTGTGTACATTTACCAACAGAATATAGTACAGCATGCCAGTCGTATCCCTGCCAACGTTACCTATATGAGTTTTACCTAGATCTTCATGGTATGAACACTTACCGACATGCACTAAAACGTAGTGGACCATGCCAATCGTTTTGCTGTGAGCGGTATTTATGTCTGCATAGTAGCGGCTGTATAGCAGGCAGTTGGTTTCATTGAAAAAGATAGACCGACATTTTCCGTCCTTCATACAATCCGCACCGCATGCTATTTTCGATTGAGTAGGGTATTCTCCAATAATACCAAAGGAAAAATAGAATCCCCTGCGGTAAGATGTGTCCAATATGTACCTTAAATAAACGATCACAATTTTAATTTTCGCTTAAATGAGAGGGCATTGTATGTAAGATACAAACAATGTACGTAGTGTAAAATATATCACTTTCCATGAATGTATGCCGAAAGCGCCCCCATAAATCCACTCCTGGAAAGACTACATCATATGTTGTACGTGCGACTTAGTATCTCGCAGGTAAGACTTAGGATTTTAAAATTCATTTCTTACGTTGGCAGCAATACGCTTCCGTACATTCCACATTCCTCGATCTTTGAATATTATAGTCGAGATCTGGTATTCAGGGAAGTAATCATCTCTTCTTTGATTACAACATCCGCATGAATGCCACACAACAGTGGACTCTACTGTATCTCTTAACATCAAAGAATAGGTCAGGTATATGGGGGAAAGTAACGTGCCCTTTTTGATTACCACACCCACATAAATGCCAGAACCCATTGACATTCCTGGATGTCCTGCATATCCGAGACGATATTTGATATACGGAGAAATAAAAATTTCCTCATTGATTACAAGTTTACAAAACCCGCATGATTGCCATACCACAGTAGGCTCTCCTGGATCTCTGAACATTAGAGACGTGATCAGGTGTTCACGGGATAAGCATCACCCCTTTGAATACCAAAACCGACACATATGCCCTTAACAGACCTCTTTGAAAAATTGCATGTATGAGATCTAAGCGGAACATTAAATATGGAAACAAGGAATTAATAACACTTAAATCAGACAGGTGATGAGTAGAATTTATAAGTCCTTAAACCGATTAATCACAGTTAATGATGTCCGTATCTGCGTTTCACTTACAGAAAAAGAAAGAAAAAGAACGAGCGACATACGGAATTTGCTCAATAGAGCTATAAAACATTTAAGTGTTGTAACGATAGTCGCCGACGTCGGCGAAATCGTCGGTGGAACTTCCACGTCGCCGACTATCGATATTGATTTCCGAGAATCGATTACTGCTCGAAATAAACGTGTATACGAAACGGCTTTTCAAAAAGCAAGTAAAACTTAGCAAATGCAAATAGCGGACTCGGTCGATGAACCTGAGGAGATTTTCCCTTATTCTGGGAACACTAAATTAATCTCCCTTTTTGTTAATTTTGTTAAAAAATTGTTGCAATAAACATTTTGATATGATTATCTGTTATCTTTTTTATGATAAGTTCATATAAAGTGGACAGTAACATGAAATGAAGGCAAAAAAAAAGCAAACAAACAAAAAAAAAAAGCATTAAAATTAAGAAATGATAAAAATCTCCGATTATCGCGATTATTAATTGATATCACCGGTCCGATTATTTTCAATAATCGATATTAGATTTTGTCCGATTTTGCAACACTAAAACATTTACGAGAATCTAAAATGTATTAATTTTGTTGTTACACTATAGAGACGGCATCTGTCTGTTGCAATGCACAAACATTAAGACATTTGCTACAGACCTACAGTAGCAGTGAGAGATCTTTTACGTGCCACGTCTATCATGACACGGGACCTTGGTTTTCATTGTCTCATTCCAAAACAGGTCGCAGACGAACCATCGGCTTGAACCTGGGACCTCTCCGTCACAAGTCCAGAACCTACCCGATTGAGCTACGCCTGTCTAAAGTGTATAATTAAAAGACGAAGATTATTGATGATTGGTGATTTTTTTACTCGCAATCTTGCATCAAGGTGAACATTTATGGGTTTCTGAATGTGTAGGTGAAACCAATGAGTACACTTCTGCTGTATGGCACATGAAAGCGCACATTACACAGACAATTCGTGCGGAAAAAAAGGCACTGGTCACTGTAAAAGTTAAATGTCGACTCTTTCCATGTATAACGCTAATAACGGCTTTACTAGTGCTCTGTCACTTCAGCAATGGTACATAAGCCTACAGAAAGGATTTAAGTGGAGCTACCCTCTATGAAAAGTTTAATAACAAAATAGAATACAAATACTATCTACATCTAAGAAAACAACTCGCACTGGAAAGGTCTATTCGAAATTTGGAGATGGCTATACAAATTTGAACATATAAGGATATATAAGTAATAAAAATATAACTTTTTAAGCATTAACTAAAGTAAATGAGGTTATCTATTATACAATTCTTTTTTTAGAAAATGGTTTTCATTTAATAGAACTTTGGCAAAATTATAATTACCAAGATGAACTTACTTTCTGTTAAATGTAAGACAGCAACAAAACATGTAGTATAAAATTTCCGTCTATCCATTTCAATAATTTAATAGATATAGTATTTTCACAAACATCCTTTTCTTGATAAGGCGTTCATAAAATCAATAATAAACCCTGCAAAAGGTCGTGATTGGTTAACTCCACAGCAGAAATTACGTAATGATAAAGATAATATCAAACTTCAAAATAGTGTAAATATAGAACAGCAAGTATTTCACGAGAACGGAATATTCTTACAGTGTATCATTATCTATCTATCTATCTAGATAGATAGATAGATAGATAGATAGATAGATAGATAGATAGATAGATAGATAGATAGATAGATAGACAGACAGGCAAGCATCAAGTATAGCACCCAAATGTTATTATAATTACATCGCAGAAACGTGTTTCCTATAATTATGCATTAAATTCACATTTGCCATGTTTCTTTAATCACAGCTGTGATGAAAACTCCTGGGCACAAAACGCTTATAGAGGCGTGTACCAGAGTGAACACGATCAAAATGCAACAGCTGATCCTTCAGTGAGACATGTGTATAAACAATAATTTCTAATCATAATACAGTACGTCTTGACAACGTGTGATCGTGAAGGAATATACAATATGACAATCATCACACATCGTTTCCAAGCCTATACTTTACATGAGCTTCCTTATCAACATATCGAAACCAGCCCTAGCTTAGTTGGTTGGGTGCTTAGCTCGTGACGTACAAGTGGCTCGCCAAAATATTTTCTTCCGGGAGAGACAATAAAAACGAAGTCCCGAAGCAAAAGGTAAATGCCTAACGGTAAATGATTCTCAATGGTTTTGGGTAGGTATGTTGCTTGGATAGTAAATTTCTGTGCAGATGTTGTAACTAAAGTGTAATGATGGCGGGGTTCATCGAAAAACGTTGAGAAAATTCCAAGAAATGGCATTATTCCTTACAGTAAAACCAAAGCCATATCCTATAATATATTCGGAATGTTTCGGACCTTTACGTATGAAAGAATTGAGCATAATGTTAAACTCGAAGCGGACACGTACAGATGGTGAACCCCATTTTGGTGTGTCGTAAAGAAAAAACCAAACAACAATGTAATAGACATTAGGTAAATGTATACTCTTAACAACTGTATTGAAAAAATTCTGTGTGACATTAAACAAGAATCAAAGACTGCAAAGTCTGTATAGATGGTTTCAGCGAGAACAATTGCGACTCCCCAATGTGATGACACCAGATGTCTGGAAGAGCCAGCGTCTCCTGCTAAAATGCTACACACAGACTTACATACGGACACTTAACTGGCCTTAACATTTCAAGATAGTGTACATCAGTGGTTAAAGCGCTTTGCATGTACAAGAGATGTTCCTGGTTCAAATCTCAAAAGAAACTCGTCTGCTTCCCGTCTTGTTGAGAAAAAAAACCCCAGATAAACAGATAAAGAGGACTCACACCAAGCAATAAAATATCGTTGACGATCCACAGTTGTCTACCGTGACAAGGGATCTTAGCGTTTACTTCTTCACTTCGTAGCCTTCAATACACCGGCTAATCTATGGCAATGGTCGAATGTGTTTTATGGTTTTTCGATGGGGGTTCGTTTTATGAGAATAGGGTTGTTTATTTTATTTTCTTCTTTTCTTGGGGGGGGGGGGGGGGGGGGCTACAGACTTTTATCCCTGTATATATCCACTAGTATTACACAGTTTTCAGACGCCATCGATATCATGACACTGAGATCATCGCATAGGTCTTGTATTGGGTCCGTCTACAGCCTTATACTGCATTTTACAGGAGCTCTGCACGCTTACACGGAGGTGTTGATTCTATGACGGCCTTGTCCAAACCTTTTAAGAGGTGACAAGATTTTGAGCCTCGTCACTATGACTGTTAGTCGTGGATCCTACAGATCAAAGATCTGATCTCGTTTACAGTCGGGAAGCGCATGGTCTCATTATGATGATGTTGCCTAACATATTTTTGATACTGGCATATTTTCCCAGAAAACGTTTCATCTGAAATTTCTATGACATTTTGTCTTCAGGAGCCTTTTGATCCTTGTACACATTTAAATGCGAATCCTTTAATTTTTGTTGCTTTTGCGTTGAGTGGGAATGTGGGTGACTGTAAACCAGTTAACCACACCAGCTGAGTGACGTTTGTTACTATAACTGACTGAATTTACTAAGAAGTTCAAAACATTAAGATTTTTGTAGTTGAAGTCCCTCTCATAACAAATCAAAGACAATTCTGTCACAAGAGGGACGCAGATTGTGCCCATAGGAATTACCTCTATTTGTCTATATATCTTGCCATCAAATTGCACACAGATACTATCCATCAAAAAAAAAAAAGGTGAACGTATTATAAATACTATTACAAGTCGAATAATTCTGAAACGCCGGTTTATTTGAAGTGCATATGTATGTTTAGAACCTTGGTCATTTGTGTCATACGGCTTTGTCAGATGTCTTCTGTTTTCTCTTGGATAAACAAAAGTTAACACGTCTCAATGGAACATTGGCAACAAATCTATCACTTCACCCACATACAGATGTATCGTGATTTTTCGGTTTGCCAATTACATCCGAATCAATTCCATTGGTTAGGAGAACTTTTTATATTTCCAAATATGTAGAAAGATAGAAAGAAAATTTCTAGATACAGAATTCATGCAAAATATGGTCATCCATTCTGAGCAATCGCGCATGGTTTCTTTCGTTTAGTTTGGTTTTTTTTTTTTTTTTTTTTGGGGGGGGGGGGTGTGGAAAGGGGGGGGGGGGGATTTTGTCTCATTTCTACCTTCCTACGCGAATTAGTAAAAATATTAATGTAGTATATATAGAGAAATCCTGTAGTAAACATTGCAAAATTCTGTATTAAATACTGAGAACTCCTATATTAATCATGGAAAGATCTTGCACTAAACATTGGGAAATCTTGTAGTTAACATTGAGAAACCCCATAGTAAACACAGAACAATCCATGTTGAAAACATGGATATATCCTGTTGATGAACAGATTAACAGAAAAACATTCAACGGACTGATTTGTCCCAACATTCCTGAATCTAAACTTGCATTATGTTTGGATCCCGACGGCATGACTATAGAGCACCGTTACGACTGTATGGCGGATATGACCACCTTGCAGGGCATGCTTACTTCTTCATAACACCAGTTCCCAATCTCTTTCTCCTGATATCCCTTCAAGCGCATAATCCTCGATGTTTTGAGAAGAGGTCCAAAACAGTCCTAATATATTATGTGATATGGCTTTGGTTTTATAATTAACGATAATGCGAATTTCCAATTACATATTAATATTATTGTAATTATATGAATATCAGTATTTCAGTTCACTGAAGAAACATACATAGATTCTGCATAACAATCATTGTATTTCATTTAAGAACAGACTTTAAGAGGAAACAGATATCGCACGGTCGTCCCGGTAATGGCAACCGCAGAAGACATGGTAGATTAAATAGGTCATTAGACGATCTGATGCATTATCATCTATTCCGGTCATCAGATTAAAACCGAACCTGGATGATGCTGATTTAAGAAGTTTACCTATACGAAATTATTTAGACTTAAAATGATTATAGTATTTTCATATAACAAGATTCAGTCATGTATACTATCGCTTCCTCCAAAATCGCAATTTATCAAGATTAAATTTGTAAATAAAGGTTTAGATCTGCTTAATATTTCTAATATTATTTGTGCTCATAGAGTCAAATCTATATTTCCTCAATATTTCGAGAATCTTGAGCCACTCTTGATTTGCTATCAGTACAAGAAACCTTATATTTAATTACAATACAGTCATATCTAATCCCAATTCTCTTGACTCTATTCCATCGTCTTGTTCATGCAATAATTCTAAATTTATGTATCATCCAGCGTGCCATATTATTACAGGTGATCTAATTTATTTCTGACAAATATCCAAGTTCACTTTTTAATAAAGGGCCAAAGTATGGATTACCTTCCAGGATAGACTTAACTAAATGCCGGGATATTGTTAAAGAAGCACTCAGCACTTATTGTAAATGATGGTGTAAAAAAGAGGATGTCAAAATACCTGTCTTGAATGACTGGAAAAGTAAAATCTTAAACATTATCGATTTTGGCATTGATAATTTTACAATTAATCCTCATCTATTCAAACAGCCACATTATATACAGGTGCAGTATATATATAAAAAAGAAAATGGCTGATTTATATAATACTTATGTCTTCGTACTTGCTGACAAAGCAGCTAATAAACCCAGTTAGTTGTCTCTCATTCGCTGGTGATTCAACAGAGTCTAAATTATACCTCTGCACCTCAGTTACATCTTAATTTTTCCTAAACAAACAAAATTATAATTATAAAAATATTGCACTTGTACTGAGTTGTGTAAGGCCATCGCATTTTTTGATGGACGATATTTATGCACAATTTAATGGCAACATTTATCAACAGATTCTTAGGATTGCTATGGGCACTAACTGCCCTCCCCTTATAGCAGATGATTTATTTTTATACTGTTATGAGAGGGACATTTTGCATTATTTTCAAACCTCTAAACGTTTCGACCTTATTGATAAGTTCAGTGGCACCTCTAGATATCTTGATGATACTGTAATTATCGATAACCCTAAATTTGAAAACATATTTTTGATAGCAACATATGATTCTATAACTGTTTCGTGTGTAAAAACAAATTATGACCTCTCCTCTTGAGAAACCTGTTGATCCTTGTTCTCTATGTGGAGGATTATTTATAATGCTTGTCCTTTGAGTGTGTTGCTTTTACGGTGAGTGGGAAGGTGTGCGCCCGTAAAACACATCGTTAATCGTTAACCATTCACCACACCAAATGAGTGACGTTTGTCGGTATCGTAATCGCAGCACAATCGAAAAATTTTGTAAATGTCGTTTTCCGTGTGTATTTTACTATTATTTATGTATATGTCCTTGCTGTTTTGTGTCATACAGCTTTATCAGATGTCTTCTGTTTTCTCTCTTAATTATTTCCTCACATGAGTAAAACAAAAGATCGGAAAATTGGATTAAAAAAAAAACTGAAAATCAGTCCCGATTTGTATACCCCATATAAAGCAGTTTACCTGGATCATCCTAGCATTGTCAATGAACCCCATTATTCCCCTGCTCTGAAGTGTTACTGTTGTTGACGACATTTCAAAGTCGATGAAGAACTAGAATGACTTCTGCTGACAAATGAGTTATATCTTCCGATACAGTGAGGTTGGCTGTTGGTTGATTGTTGTTTTACCTCGCTTTCAACAATTGTTCAGTTAAATAGCGACATAGAAGCAGGAGGTAACCAACCTCTTTAACATAGTGGCGCAACCCGGGAATCGAACCCGGATCATCGGCGTCGGAAGCCAAGCGCTACATCTATCCTGCCCCTCTCATACAGAGTTGAAATGAAATATATAGTAGCTAATGTATTACAGGAGTATATTATTACAGTTGTCATATATGCACCTAGTAATTACAAACTACATGTACCAATCAATATAGGCAGATGGGCAAAGAATACATCATTTACATGTAAATGAGATCAGAGAATAGTATCATTACATTATGGTGTGTTCAGCATTGTACAGTACATACAATCAAAATAAATTTCTCGTCTAGATACCTTTAAATTATTTTCATGAGAACGAGTCTCTATCATTGATAATCTATTAATCTGTAACAGTAATTACTAAGTGTTTTCCTCCAGAATAGAGTTCCTGTTGTACGATCTCGTGTATGTGGTTAGTGAATGCGTAATGATATTAATTATCTTCTCAACGTAAAAAATTCAGAACAAATAAACTGTGAATTGGAACTAAAATTCCGACATATGCCATAGGGTAATCCTAACCAAGTAAAACAGGCATTAATCCTTCTAAGTACCTGATCTTATCTCTGATATCGAAGGGACGGGGTCCATGAACTATAGATGTCAAAACGAGACTACAATAATCACCATTGTGTTATAGCTACGTAGCTAATTTGGTTAGGGACCCGAGCTTCTGACGCGGATCCCGTGTGCTGGCAGTGGTTTCCCGGTGCACTGTATTTCGGAATAGAAATTTGAAATTTGTTCAGAGGTATTGTATTACGGTAGACGTGGTTCACGAAAGGTTTATTAGCTGCTTCGGGTGGACCTTTTGCATGGGTCGAAATTGTGTATTGCATCCAATATATGCCGTCACCATACCCTAGATATATGTATAAAAAAAAGAATCACGGAAGCACAGAAACCATCGTGTTTAACATTTTCCATAAATATTTTCATACACGCATCTGCTTTTTTAAGACTTATATGTTGTTTTTATTTCAGTGAGAATTTTAACATTAAACTCAAGTTCTTTGTTTAGTATGTGCGTTTTACTTTATAATAAAAATCTTTGGCTTTGCCTTTGGTATCTTTTTCAGTATTTTTCTTTTTCAAATAATCATTACTTGTTCCTTAGACAAAAACAAATTTTAAAATTTAAACTCACAGACAAACTCAAAGTCCTGGTAACAATATTCATCGTAAATCTTCTCAAGATATGTCCTTGCACACTCAGCTGTTTTATCCCGGTAATGATGGTCATAATTATCGAAAACCGAAAATATGCCCATGCCAAAGGTAGGTACCACACTGTCGTCTTGCCACGCCCATTTCCCTGAAGACTTGGATAGACCAATCCACGCCTCTAAATACAAATGTTAATAAGGATTATTTTTCTTGCGATCGTTACATACTGACAAATTGTAGATTGGCTTATACAATACAATGAAATATATCCTCATAGAACATGGCATTACCATCAAGTGCATAATGACAGATAAAAGTTGTCTAGTCATTTCCTAAACTTTAATTTTATTTTAAATTATCAAAGTGAGTGCAGTATATGCAAAATTTAAAGTAAGGAAAGAGATACAGAAGACATCTAACAAAGCTGTGTAACACAAATCACCAAGGACATGCACACAAAAAAGATAATAGCAGAATATACACGGAAATAACATAGCGTAAAATTATTTCTAATATAATGATAAATCCATAATTCTAGGCATAATTCTAGGATCGCGCAAGTGTAAAAAACTGGCCCATGACTTTTATGAAAAGGAAGTAACGACTTGATACTTAGAATTAATATACATCTTCTACAAAAAGACAATTAACATCCATGAACAATAATTAAAAGTACTTTCTAATTTTGAATGGGATTTATATATTAGTAATCATTCTCCGCTGAAGAGTTTAATGGGACAGTTTGTTGCCACAACCCCACAACTGAGACTTATTCGGGTAAGAGTACGATGTTGCTGTTAGTGTATTGTCTGCCCAACAGGCTGAAACAATTCACAATTATTAGCATAATGTAATAGAATGGTAGTGCTGTTATAAATTGAAATATCCAAACTTTAAATTTCGGGACTTGGGATTGGATCTGTCTGTTGGCTCAGACTTTTTTAAAAAGTGATTTTTCATCTTCTTAAATTTGAACTTTATTTACTTTACAACGATTAAGAAACAAGTTAACAACTTATATAAATTTTGCTTGTTGGCACGAATCTTAGCGGAAGGGTGTCGTTTGTGTGGGAGAAAACTGGAGCATTCGGAGAAAACCCTCGAAGCCAGGTTGGTACAGCTCCACCATCTCACGTACCACACCGGGAATCGAACCCGGGTCGCATTGGTGAGAAGCGAGCGCGCTACCAACTGCGTTACCTGGCCTCCTACCATCTATCTCTACGTATTTGTTCTTTGGATGAGACAATGTATACTGATGCCTATTGCCAAGGTATAAGTGTATACTGAGGCCCATTGCCAAGGTATACGTGTAACCTGAGGCCCATTGCCAAGGTATACGTGCATACTGAGGCCCATTGCCAAGGCATACGTGTGAACTGAGGCCCATTGCCAAGGTAAACGTGTATACTGAGGTCCATTGCCAATGTATAGGTGTATACTGAGGTACATTGCCAAGGTATACGTGTATACTGAGGCCCATTGCCAAGGTATGTCTGTACACGTTGTCATGTAAATGTTACCTCATCATTTCGTTAGGGCCAGCACCTTAATATAAAAATTTGATATAATGCACTATACAAGAGCGTGTCCTCCTTAGATGTAACAAGATATGATTCGGCATTAAAAGTTCACTTCCTGCCAGGACATGTCAAGTTGCATTTTTATGTATGTCCCACATAACAACATTGATGTAGATAATATAAATATGTTATATGCTCTACCTTTGTATATCAGGAATAAACGATTGATGGATAATCAATTAGATAAATAAATAGGTAATATCTCTTTAATGCCGCAAATCGAGGTATACGATAGCAAAGCAATATCAGATATTTGCAGTAGTTTTGTGACTACAGTTTAGGTTTTACTCTATTTAAATATGGTATAAATATAACTAACGTTCAGTTTTAGTCGATAAGAGAGCATCCATCTTAGCCCTGTTGTCTATCGTTGCCAAGACTCCACCTAGTTCGTAACAAGCATCTCTAGCCTCATACCAGTTTTTCTTGTCCTTTTGAAGGGAAAGACACATGTCTGCTGCTTCGTCATACCTATAGCCCCTCATTCGACATTTTCCTTTAAAATGAGAATAAAAAAATTATCTACTGTTTATAAGCTTGTATTTAAAAGAAGAATATTTGCTCATTTGATTTAAAAAATAGAGCTTTAGTCACCTACCAAGCCTATGTTTATAATCTAGGTCAGAGTGCCTGTTCCACCGGAGAAGAAAAGAATGGTATGTATAAAAGTAGAGTCAAACCGTCAATAACTAATCACGATCTTCCGTATTCTGATGTGAACTTCCGCTGAATATGTATTGTTGAAAGATCACATTTCCGAATTTTGATAAAGTGCCTTAATAAGATTTAATAAGATATGTGAAATTTACCAAAAGTTGTACGTTAATGTTAATGATATAACCCTGAGTCACAAGCTTCAAAGTGAAATCCAAAACTTTAGGGCATGCTTTAGCCACAGGTATTTGAAGCTTTGTAATTCCACAATAATCATCTACTATGCCCTTACAGGGGTATACACCAAAGAAAAAAGAAAGGTATACAACGATTTTGGAAGCAAAATTACCACCGATTCAGACACTCGTTTCGGCCATTGAAATCGGGAATTTGCATAAATTCAGCTCAGTGCCACATAGTTTGATATCGGAACTAATACCTTACACAATGCATTTGTCAATCCATGCCCATTTTACTGTATTTCAAGAGCGATTTATCCGCGTCCCTTTACCGAACTTGTTGAAGACTCCATGTACGAATTTGACCTTCACCTTCGGAAGCGCTGCGCGTCATAACGGGAATATGAAAGTAGAGTTACCGTACTTGTTTATACTTTCAACTGTAAATAATGACTGCAAGCAAAAAATATAACATGAAATACACAGAAAATTTTGTTTTATTCATACTATTATAGTTTCAGAAAAAATTGCCAATTGAATATCTAATTTGAGTTTTACACGTTAATCATAGCGGAGCCTTCCGAAGGTGAAGGTCAATATCGTACATGGAGTCTTCAACAAGTTCGGTAAAGGGACGCGGATAAATCGCTCTTGAAATACGGGATAATGGGCATGGATTGACAAATGCATTGTGTAAGGTATTAGTTCCGATGTCGAACTATGTGGCACTGCGCTGAAATTGTGCAAATTCCCGATTTCAATGGCCAAAACGAGTGTCTGAATCGGTGGTAATTTTGCTTCCAAAGTCGTTCTATACCTTTCTTTTTTCTTTGGTGTATACCCCTGTTGGGGCATAAATGATGTTTATTGTGGACATACAGAGCTTCAATTACCTGTGGCTTTAGCTAGCAGAACCAATTAACAAATTTAACAACCCTGTATTTGAAAATCACCTCAACATTATATATCAAAAGGAACTCGAGATAAAAGATACTACACAGGGGGCATATTCTACTTTAAACATCGATATACTCCTATCAATTAGTGACGATGGTTCATTAGTAACCTCTCTCTGTGACAAACGTGACGATCTCAAATTCATTATTACCAACTTCCTTTTTCTGAGTAGCAACATACCTTCCTCTCCCGCGTATGGCGTCTTCATTTCACAACTTATACGCTATGACAGGGCACGCTCAAAATACGAAAATTTCGTCCTGAGAGCGAGACGTATTGCCACAAAACTAAATTCACAAGGATATATCGAGAAACGATTGAAATTATCATTAAGGAAGTTCTATGGACGTCTAGTGCATTTTCGGATTCCGAAACCGATATTTTGGGACCTGCCTATACAAAATAACCATATTAACTGTTTGACTATACTTGATTTGACACAATACTTATATACATGTATACACATACATTTGTTCACCTGCGTTTCCGACACCGTAATTTCAGGCAGGCAGCATTACTTGCCTTTAATTTACAACCTCCACTTATTTGTTACCAGTACAAAATGCCTATAAGACCTCTTATTCTAAATTATAATAAAGTTACATCTAACCCTGATGTTTCAGACTCTATTCCTTCGTCGTGTTCTTGTGATAAATCTAAATATGTTTATAAACCGGCAGGTCATGTTATTACTGGTGACCTAAACTGTATTTCGGACAAGAAATTGCGCACCCTTTTTGGAAAAGGACCTAAATATAGGTTACCGTCCAGGATAGATTTCAATAAATGCCGTGACGTTATAGAAGATGCTTTAACTACATATTGTAAACGTTGGTGTACAAAAGAACAGGCAAAGGTTCATGCTCTTAATGATTGGAAATACGAGATTTTAAGAATTGTCCATATCCGTATTAAGAACTTTACGGAAAATCCGCATTTATTTCAACAGCCTAATACATTGACGGCAAATTCTATTAAAAAGAAGATAGCTGACTTGCATGCTAAATATGTCTTTGTTCCTGCCGATAAAGCAGGTAATAACATAATAGTTGTATGAAAACTATTTTATATTGAAGTACTTAAAAACGAATTAAACTCCACTCATACATATGTGGAAAGCCCTACCTCAAAAGACAGCACCTTGCACGATCACCTCATGACCATGTCCGACTTCAAAATTAAAACTGATAAATCTGATCTACCAACCATATATTGGCTCCGAAAACTACATAAAAGTCCATATAAATCACGTTTCATATCTAATTCTAGCCACTGCTCTACTACGGTACTATCGAAGCATATTACGTCTGCTCTAACTGCTATAAAAGATCATATTATCAAATATTGTGATGTCGTATTTCATAATAGTAACATCAATTACTTTTGTTCCATTTAAAATTCTCATGAAGTTATAGACAAACTTCTTTCGCTAAATTTAAAAGCGACTCAAATTTCTACATTTGATTTTTCTACACTTTATACATCTCTGCCTCATGATTTGATTAAAAGCAAGTTGCTGTCTCTTATACAATGGTGTTTTCACAGAGAATCTAAAACGTACATATGTACTTCCAATAACTCCGGATTCTTTTCCAACAAACAATATACTTCATATAAATACTGGACTTGCAAGGAATTATGTAAAGCACTAGATTTTCTCATGAATAATATTTTTGTGCAATTTGATGGCAAGATATATCAACAAATAGTTGGGATTCCTATGGGTACTAACTGCGCACCTCTGATAGCAGATTTATTTCTTTATTGTTATGAGAGGAATTTTATGCTTTCTCTTCAAAAATCAAAACGTTTTGACCTCATTGACAAATTCAATAATACTTGTAGATATCTGGATGATATTTTGGTTATCGACAACCCTGAATTCGAACAATTTATATCAGAAATTTATCCACCAGAGCTCACATTGAATAAAACTAATACTTGAGATAAATCTACACCTTTCTTAGATTTAAACATCAAAATTATCAACCACATAATATATATTAATATTTATGATAAACGTGAGGATTTTGGATTTCCTATTGTAAATTTCCCTTACTTGGATGGCGATGTCCCTCGACTCCCATCATATGGTATCTATATATCTCAATTAGTTCGATTTGTCAGAGGCTGCACCGATGTTTTGGACTTTCATAAACGAAATTTACAAATTACTACTAAACTTTTAACTCAGGGTTACAGATATCACAAGCTAAGAAAAACATTCGGCAAATTCTTCAGACCTTATTCAGAACTTCTATCTAAATTTGGAAATATTTCTTTTCAACAGTATGTATCCAATGGAATTTCCCATCCTTATTTTTACGGTGATCTCGTATATACACTAAGGAAAGTAAAAGGCTCCGATAACGTTATTTTATCATGTAATAAAATAATCAAACGTCTTATAAATAGACAATATGATATTGAGATCATCAAAAAGACTATAGGTCTTGTATTTGGCCCCTCTACCGCCTTATGCAGACTTTTACTTGAACATTGCACGCTGACTAACAGGGCGGTGGGGACTATATGACGGGCCTTGTCCAAACCTCTTTCAGAGGAGACATGGTCCTGAACCTCGTCCCCTCTGACTGTTAGTCGGGACTCCTACAGATCTAGGGTCTTAGCTCGCTTTCAGACTGGCAGAGCACGGTTTATCATGTTGATGTCGCATATATTTTTATACCATTATGTATTTTACAATACCTTACGTGTTTATATTTTTATGACCTCTCAATATACGATACCTGTTGACCCTTTTTCTTTACAAGGAGGATTATTTATAAATTTTTAAATGTACGTCCTTTGATTGTTCTGCTGTTACGGTGAGTGGGAAGGTGGGCCCGTAAACCGGTTAACCACACCATTTGTTTGGCTTTTGTCAAATTAAATGACCGTCCTAAGTTGGTATCGTAATTGCACTACAATCACATATTTTTTTATATGTTCTAGTATATTATTTATATTCATGTATTGTATAGCTCTATGGTGACTTCTGCCACATAACTGAGCCAGTAACTCCTCTTTTTTTCTTGAATGGGAAAATTTGACTTCGTGTTCCTGTCTCTTTCGTATGTTCATGCGTATACATTTATGTATTTACCCCCTTACTTGAAAGGTTGTTGCAGTACTTTTGCGAGATGTGTTGCATGCAACCAGGGGCACTCCCCTGAGCATCTGGTCTCACGTCCATGTTATTGGGGTTGGCATTTGTCGGAATATGATACTAAACACGATATTGTCCTGTTTTGAATGGACTATGAGATTTGGTTTACCCTTCGGTACTTCTTCGTTTTTTACTTAAATACCAGACGATGGGAGTATAGTGACATCACCATCTAAACTAGGAAAATTTTCAAAAGGATGTCCAAAGTCGTTACGTCTATTATATATGATCAGTGGATCGGCTACAAATTCCTAGGAATGAAATTAACATCCACAGCGAGCGTGACCGTGTTTGTTACATATTGCATCACTATTCCTTGCCTAGCCGAGTCATTGATTGGCTATGGGAAATAATGGTTTCGGTGACTGAAACGTCATTGGAGTTCACCAGAACATGACCCGTTAAGGGGTTTCGCCAGCTCTTTATCCACAATGGGACAAATAGAGAAGCGGTATAAAGACATAGTTTTAATCATATTGGGATATTGCTATTGATAAGTTTGATATTAACGTCCAAGAAAGGTATGAGAAGTAATGACTTTGTTTAATTGAAGTTCAGTCTGATAAATGTCAGTTATATATTATTTAAAACTCAGGGTTACGGATTATCACAATATTATCAAGATATCTAGAGGTGTCTTTGAACTTATCGAAAAGGTCGAAACGTTTCGAAGTTTGCCTAGAATGCATGAAGTCCCTCTCGCAACGATCTAAAGATAAATCTTCTATAAGATTAGCTCAGTTAGTGCCAATAGGAATCCCAGTAAGCTGTTGATAAATCTTGCCATTAATTGAACATGAATAGTTCATGGCATGTGTCAACACTGTTTATACTGCCATTTAGATTGTTGATCTACGGGCTCACTTGTTTCAACCTGGTTTGCCTTCTTCTCTTTTTCAAAGAGACAGACATAAACATAGCATACCTATCAAATTATAAAAATTGCAATTTGATAGAACTATGTAATACCAGGATGTTGAAGTCACTTCTTTTTTCTGTAATCGTTTCAGTTTGAAATGTAAATATTTCAGAATATTAAAATGCAATTAAAATTAAATTTTTATAATGTAACATAACCGCCGTAGCGCTGTTATCGTTACTTATATCTGTTTAATATAAACTCATACCGGCACTTGCTAAAATATATAAAATATATTGTAAGTGGCCCAGTTAAGCCGAGTGAAAGATTAATAGAATCAACCGCCACCATCAGTGATGGACAGAGATATCCTAACCGGAGTGTTAAAAATCACGGTCCTCCATAACGAGGCTTGCCGATTTACTCATTCTTTAGCCGTCTCGCATTCCATTTGCCGCCATTGTAAATAACACAAGTTTTATAGATATCTTGAACAATTAAATAATTATATGATAATAAACTCTCTATCATAAATGGATAATCGAACTTTACACAATATATCTACTTCTAATGCCCTGTCTTCTCAAACTTCATATCTGACGTCATCAAGCGCGTACACACATGATGTCACATACATAGCATGCATAGTCATTGTCCAACTGTAATGAGGTGCATGAACTGAGTGTGAATACACAACACAACGTTGAATGATAGTTATGTGAGTAACATGACATATTATAATTTAAATGTGTCTCCATTAATTGATGCTCCATGATAAATAGAGGGAATTGTATTAAATGAATGTGCTTCGGGGAGAAATTCTGATCGGAATTTGCGGATATATGGCAGAAACTGAGTCTGAGGTAGGTTCTTTGTATTTTTAACATTTGGTATTCCTTTGACTACTTCGTGTTATGCTACAATATGACCCCGATGATGGCTTGAATTTTGACGGGATGTAGTCATAATACATTAGTACATATCATGGTATCCTCAGCTACTAAAATGACTAAGTCCGACTAGTATAAACGCCTAAAAAGGTTCTGTCGTAGTACGACTGTGCCTTAAATTTAACATTTCCATGTTCCAAGCGGTTTTACACTGTCGATTACTTTGTTATTTATTTATCTAGTACCAAAAGTGTCTGTGTCCTAAATTTGTTAGCATCAACTGTATTTGCAAAATGTTCACATTTATTTTTTAGCAGACGAAAATATATAACTAGAGCGAAAGTAGTTCCGTCATTTCCGGTAAAGCGCATGTAGCTTTTCTTCCACCCCCCTCCCCCCTGTGGGAGATAGGCTGATCATTTTGCAGTAATTATGAGACACCCCCCCCCCCCCCTCTGTGGGAGACAGGCTGATCATTTTGCAGTAATTATGAGAATTATTCTGTGAATATGGGAGAAACATGTATCTGCGTTTTCTTCTCATCCACATACATCTGCTAAATTACTGCGCAGCATACCAATCGTATCCCTGTTAACGTTACCTATATAAGTTTTACCTATATATTCATAGTATGAACACTTACCAACATGTGCTAAAACGTAGTGGACCATGCCACTCGTTTTGCTGTGAACGGTATTTATGTCTGCATAGTACCGGCTGTATAAAAAACAATTGGTTCCATTGAAAAAGATAGACCGACATTTCCCGTCCTTCATACAATCCACACCGCAGGCTATTTTCGATTGAGTAGAGCATTCTCCAATAATACCAGACAAAGGAAGAATAGAATCCCCTGCTGTAAGATGTGTCCAATATATACCTTAAATAAAACATCAAAATTTAAACTTCGCTGAAATGATTTTCAAGAAGTAGTAGCACATTATGTGGTAATTTCGTGAGTATATTGAAAAAAATGATTTTCGTCAGTAAGACTTTACATGTTGTAGGTAGGACATCATGTCTTGTACGTACGATTCAGTATGTTGTACGTACGACTCGTATCTCGTATGTACGACTTACTATCTCGTAAATATGACTTAGTATGTCGTACATACGACTTATTATCTCGCACTTAAAACGGTATATTACAATAAATGAATGAGGATTTTCACCTCTACTGACCGTCCTCACAATTCAGTACCGCATTTGATTCATAGTCTAATATGATAAAGTCTCTGTTTTATTCTTGCTTGCTTTGCATGTCCGTTGCATCGTTTGACATACAAATGTGTTAACAGTCTTTCCCGGTTTATTTTATTATTATTTTTTTATTTTTATTCTTTTTTACAAGAAGTTTTACTAGAATGTCTTATATTTAGGTGGTAAATGAGTTATCTAGAGAATCACGAAGTGTAGTAATTGGTGAAGATGAAGCCCAGTATAATTATTCACTTGGTTTCTAGGAGTTTGTAGTGTAGGGCAATATAGCAATATTCATCGGCGAAACAGTAGTCAAATATCTCAGAGATCTTTTACGTGACACATTTATCATGACACTGGACCTTAGTTTCACTTTCTCATTCCAAATCAGGACGCCGACGATCCATCGGCTCGTACGACGGACTTTTCAGTCACGAATCCAGTATCTAACAGATTGAGCTACGCCGAGTCAGAGTATATCACTAAAAGACGAATGTTAGTCGTTCCAAGATTTTATCACGGTGAATATTTACCGGTTTCTGAATGTTTGGGGGGAGACCAATATGTAAACCTCTTCCCTTTGGCTAGCAATAATGCCATATGAAATCATACAGACAACTCAAGGAAAATGAATAATAAAAATGCTGCTGCTGACTTAAGAACATGGACGTTGTATCACTACAATAGCGACATATCTGGTGCTATGTCACTCTGGCAGTGGTAGCAAGCCGACCGATTCAGGTGAAAATTAAAATATCTAATGACAAAAAAGAATAAAAAAAAATCTTATCGCCCCTGAAAGTTCTATGCAAATTTGTGGGCAAAGTGGGTTTTCAAACTTAAAACAGACATATGTAAGTAATACAAATAAAGCGTTATGCATTAATTAAAGTAAATAGAGCCATCTATTTTAATAAATTTTTTTTTCAAATATGATTCTTATCACAAACTTACTTTCTGTAATGTGGAAGACGGCAATAATAAATGTAGTATAAAATTTCCATTTCTCCATTTCGATGCTTTAACAGATATAAGATTTTCAAGAGCCTTCTTGTCTTGATTAAGTATTCTTGCAATCAATAACTAAATCTATAAAACTTAGTTATTGGTAGTCAACACAACAGGCATTAATAATTGATAAACACAATGCCAAAACAAACTGTCAGAAAATGTATAATAATACTACGAGTTATTTCAAGAAAACAGAAAACTTCTTACATAATATCTATCTATCTATCTATCTATCTATCTATCTGTATATCTATCTATCTGTCTGTCTGTTTGTCTGTCTGTCTACATGTACACAGATACATGATGTGGAGTGTATGTTTGTTAAACTTGCGAATGCTCCCAAAGGAGTAATATATCAATTTTAACTGACAAAGTCACTTTAAAACTGCCTTTAAAAATATCAATTAAACGACATCTTAAAAACAAACTATACGTTTTAGAATTTTAGCAGATAAATATTGAAAGAGACAGACATAGAAAATTCTCGTAACAGTAATAAAATTGAGGATGAGTTTCATATCATTTTGAAATGACGATTATATAATGATTTACGCTTTATATACAAATCGTGGCATGTGCAACAAGAGTATAGTTATATTGCTTTTAGCATCTTTTAAGATTCATTTACTGGAATAATCAGGCGTGGAGGCAACTTATGTAATATTTATGAATACCACTTACGAAAACAATTAAATCAGAAATCATGTTACAGTCTGCATGAAATTCAAAATGCGACTATCTTTATTCTTCAGAATTGATTTTTACCCTTCATACCTAATTATTCATATGTTATGGAATGTATGAACAAAACCTGAATAGTAAATTGACGACAAATACATTCCTTACCCTACATACAAATGTATTGCAATTTGTCGATTGCTAAGTTAATTACATCCGAATCAATTCTGACGGTTCTGTTGAAAACATGACTATATCCTCTTGAAAAACAGACTAACTGACATATATTTAACGGTCTTATTTGTTCGAAATCCAATTACCAAATTTATCCTTGCATTATGTTTCAATCCTGACTGTATGATACTAACGAGAAAACTGAAGACATCTGAAAAAGCTGTATGACAAAAATCACCAAGGACATGCACAGAAGTGCCGTTACGACTGCATGGTGGATATGACTATTCTGCAGGGCAAGCGTACTCTTTCATGACTCCAGTTCTTATCCCTTTTACTCCTGGTTTTCTTTCTAGTGAATGATCGAAGAGCTATAGATGTCAGATTTTGGTATTTTCTGAAACTGAATAACTTCTTCGATGCTAGGAAAATGGACATAAATCTTATTTTTCTAATTGTATGCTTTGATTGCACGCTGGTCATCCAGCTTTAATTTTTTATTTGCATCACGTCAAGATTATTTCTTTCATATTGTGAAGGCATTTGATACTTTCGAAATCGACTAATAGACGAATGACTACCGCTGACAGATGAGTATGTCGGTTCATGCAGTGTAAAATTAAAATATATATAAGATAATGTTACTGAATTATATTATTACAGTTGTTATATTTGGAACAAGTAATAACAAATAACCAGTGATAACAGTCAGATGGACAAAGAATATATAATTTACATAGGAATGAAATCTGAGATATATACCACTGTATCATGATATGTTCAGTATTTAAAGATTGTCGAAAATTGTATATACAATTAAATATATATCTCGCCTAAACACCTTAAAATTATAATCATGAAAACAAGTCTCTTTTATTGATAATCTACTTTAATTGATAACAGTAATTGATAAAGGGTTTCTTTTTCTCAAGTGTTAAAAAAATTGGTTATCTGGTATAGTGTTTTATGTACGTTAAAACAGGACATCGATCGATAATTGGATCGTTTACTTTAATAGCTGTGTTTGATTGAAAACATAATCATAGGCGGATCTACATCTACATCTACATTTCAGTACATGTTGGCATGATTTGTCTTGTCCTGGACTAGGGCGGCTTTTCAGTAAAACAGGATTATATTCACCCCGGAGACTTTGAAATTGTTATCAGTGTAAGCCTGTTTCTAATATATCCGATTCAATAGTGAAGACTAAAGAGCTTTGGTCGGAGAATACGTCTTCATTATATGCGGGATTTAAAAATAAGCGAGGTCAATAGAAGACCGTCGGGCTGTACGTTTAGTTATGGATCGGAGCTTATGTATTACATCAACGCAGTATAGAAGGTGTTTTTTCTATTCTTTTAAGTCCACCATGTCTTGTTTAGAATATGATAACTAGTCCTTTGAAGACTTATAGGTTGTTTAATTTAAAGTGAAAATCTTCACATTAAAATCAACATTTTTTAGTATATACATTTGTCAAAATTTCCTCTTCAGCAATTTATTTATTTATTATTAAATAATCATAACTTGTTAAGACAAATTCAAATATTAAAATTTAAATTCACAGACAAATCCAAAGTTCTGATAACAATACTCATCAAAATCTTCCTTTAGAAATGTCTGCGCACACTCAACGGTTTTATTGTGCACCACACTGCAACATATAATAAAGATTTTTTTTTTTTTTTTGGAATCTCACATACTAACTAATTAAATAGTGGTTTGTCACTTATTCCTCCCGGCACCTGGTCTAACTTCTGAATTTCAGAGGTCCGTGAATGTCCACTGTGGTACATTGTTGTTAATGCCATAGTCAAGTAACACCAGGTATTTTGTACAATGAAATAAGATATATTTTGAAGTATTATAACATTTCAATCAAAGGATCAATGAGAGATAGAAGAGTTTTCTACACTCATTTCGTAACAATCTATTTTTGATAATCAGAGTGAGCGCACTTTATACAAAACTAAAAGTTATGAAAAACTATTTTTAATATAACGATAGACACATTAGGCTTAATTCTAGGATCGTATGAATTTAAAATAAAAGGCCCATGACTTTTATGAAAAACAAATAAAGATTTGAAAATTACATTTAACATACATCCTCTGCAAAAAGGCAATTAACATCCATGTATATTTGTTAAAGGTACTCTCTAGTTTTGAATAGGATTGATATGTTATTAATCACAGAAAAGGGAGGGTTAAAATATTAACCGAAATCATTACGTAATTATGAAAATTTAGAAAACAACATCATTCCGAATATAATCGTGTTGGCTCTGCGATGGAGAGCTGAATGGGGCAGTTTTGTAGACCTTATCCGAAACCTGGTCGTCATCGTAAATTGGCGTAAAACGATTGGAAACCTGAAAAAAAAATCATGAAACCTATCCTGGACGAAGCTGATATTCGAAGTTTACGCAATTCTGATTGATATAATCTCAATTTGATTATTTTATTTTCATATAATAAACTCTTTCCTCGTATTCCGTCTCTTCCACCCAGGAAGCAGTTTCTCAAAATTAAATTTATTAATAAAGGCTTCGATCTACTTAACATTTCTAATATTTTCCGTGATCATATAGTCACATCTAAAATCCCCCAATATTTTGAGAATTTAGAACCTCCACTTATTTGTTACCAGTACAAAAAGCCTATAAGAAATCTTATTTTAAATTATAATAAAGTCACATCTAACCCTGATGTTTCAGACTCTATTCCTTCGTCGTGTTCTTGTGAAAATTCTAAATATGTCTATAAACCGGCAGGTCATGTTATTACTGGTGACCTAAACTGTATTTCGGACAAGAAATTGCGCACCCTTTTTGGAAAAGGACCTAAATATAGGTTACCGTCCAGGATAGATTTCAATAAATGCCGTGACGTTATAGAAGATGCTTTAACTACATATTGTAAACGTTGGTGTAAAAAAGAACAGGTAAATGTTCATGCTCTTAATGATTGGAAATTCGAGATTTTAAGAATTGTCGATATCCGTATTAAGAACTTTGCGGAAAATCCGCATTTATTTCAACAGCCTAATACATTGACGACAAATTCTATTAAAAAGAAGATAGCTGACTTACATGCTAAATACGTCTTTGTTCCCGCTGATAAAGCAGGTAATAACATAATAGTTGTTTGAAAACTATATTATATTGAAGTACTTAAAAACGAATTAAACTCCACTCATACATATGTTGAAAGCCCTACCTCAAAAGAGAGCACCTTGCACGATCACCTCATGACCATGTCCGACTTCAAAATTAAAACTGATAAATCTGATCTACCAACCATGTATTGGCTCTCAAAACTACATAAAAGTCCATATAAATCACGTTTCATATCTAATTCTAGCCACTGCTCTATTACGGTACCCTCGAAACATATTACGTCTGCTCTAACTGCTATAAAAGATCATATTATCAAATATTGTGATGTCGCATTTCATAATAGTAACATTAATTACTTTTGGTCGATTAAAAATTCTCATGAAGTTATAGACAAACTTCTTTCGCTAAATTTCAAAGCGACTCAAATTTCTACATTTGATTTTTCTACACTTTATACATCTCTGCCTTATGATTTGATTAAAAGCAAGTTGCTGTCTCTTATACAATGGTGTTTTCACAGAGAATCTAAAACGTACATATGTACTTCCAATAACTCTGGATTCTTTTCCAACAATCAATATACTTCATATAAATACTGGACTTGCAAGGAATTATGTAAAGCACTAGATTTTCTCATGAATAATATTTTTGTGCAATTTGATGGCAAGATATATCAACAAATAGTTGGGATTCCTATGGGTACTAACTGCGCGCCTCTGATAGCAGATTTATTTCTTTATTGTTATGAGAGGGATTTTATGGTTTCTATTTAAAAATCAAAACGTTTTGACCTCATTGACAAATTTAATAATACTTGCAGATATCTGGATGATATTTTGGTTATCGATAACCCTGAATTCGAACAATTTATATCAGAAATATATCCACCAGAGCTCACATTGAATAAAGCTAATACTTGAGATAAATCTACACCTTCCTTAGATTTAAACATCAAAATTATCAACAACCTAATATATACTAATATTTATGATAAACGTGAGGATTTTGGATTTCCTATTGTAAATTTCCCTTACTTGGATGGCGATGTCCCTCGACTCCCATCATATGGAATCTATATATCTCAATTAGTTCGATTTGTCAGAGGCTGCACCGATGTTTTGGACTTTCATAAACGAAATTTACAAATTACTACTAAACTTTTAACTCAGGGTTACAGATATCACAAGCTAAGAAAAACATTCGGCAAATTCTTCAGATCTTATTCAGAACTTCTATCTAAATTTGGAAATATTTCTTTTCAACAGTATGTATCCAATGGAATTTCCCATCCTAATTTTTACGTTGATCTCGTATATAAACTAAGGAAAGTAAAAGGCTCCGATAACGTTATTTTATCATGTAATAAAATAGTCAAACGTCTCCTAAGTAGACAATATGATATTGAGATCATCAAAAAGACTATAGGTCTTGTATTTGGCCCTTCTACAGCCTTATGCAGACTTTTACTTGAACGTTGCACGCTGACTAACAGGGCGGTGGGGACTATATGACGGGCCTTGTCCAAACCTCTTTCAGAGGAGACATGGTCCTGAACCTCGTCCCCTCTGACTGTTAGTCGGGACTCCTACAGATCTAGGGTCTTAGCTCGCTTTCAGACTGGCAGAGCACGGTTTATCATGTTGATGTCGCATATATTTTTATACCATTATGTGTTTTACAATACCTTACGTGTTTATATTTTCATGACCTCTCAATATGCGATACCTGTTGACCCTTGTTCTTTACATGGAGGATTATTTATAAATTTTTAAATGTACGTCTTTTGATTGTTCTGCTGTTACGGTGAGTGGGAAGGTGGGCCTGTAAACCGGTTAACCACACCATTTGTTTGGCTTTTGTCAAATTAAATGACCGTCCTAAGTCGGTATCATAATTGCACTACAATCAAATATTTTTGTAATGTGTTAAATGTTCTATTATATTATTTATATTCATGTATTGTATAGCTCCATGGTGACTTCTGCCACAAAACTGAGCCGGTAACTCCTCTTTTTTCTTTTAAAAATATCAAATAACTCATGGTTGGTTTTAGTCGATAAGAGAACATCCATCTCACCGCTGTTGTCAATCGTTGCCAAGACTCCGCCCAGGTGGTAACAAGAATTTCTAGCCTCATACCAATTTTTCTTGTCCTTTTGAATGGAAAATCACATATCTGTTGCTTGGTCGTATTCATACCCCTTCATTTTACATTTCCCTTCAAAATGAGAATGAAGCCGGCGTGGCCTAGTGGTATCGCGTCGGACTCCTGATCGGGAGGCCGGGGTTCGAGTCCCGCTCTGGTCATGCCAGTGTTCTGTCTTTCGGATGAGACAGTGAAAACCGAGGCCCCGTGTCGTGGTATGCATGGCACGTTAAAGATCCCTCACTGCTTCGGGTGGTTCCGTTGCAAAGGTCAAAATTTGTATGCTCCGCATCAGGCAGATGCCGTCACCATATACGTGAAATATTCGTGGTGTGGCGTAAAACAAAAATCAATCAATCATTCAATCAAAATGAGAATGAGAACATTGTCTACAATGTATAAGCATTATATTAAAAAAAAAAAGAATATTGGTTCCTTTGATTTTATTCAAAAACCAATATATGCTTAACATCTTCGAAAATATTTGGAGAATAAAAAGGTATGGTGTATTTTTCATTGTAATTTATTAAAAACCAACATCATGTTCATGAATGCAACATGGATGAGCTATTCCAGACAAATCTGATATAGATACAGTGATGAAGCAGAATATTTGTTTATTTAATGAAGACAGCTTGCATAGAAATAATCGGTTTTCAATTCCAAATAACAAGTTGTTTTTACCGCATCCCATACACGAAAATCAATCGTGTTTTAGATATGCACAAAAATCATGAAATAAGAATCCACAATAATAATAATAATAATAATAATAATAATAATAATAATAATAATAATAATAAATTAACGATATTTAGGCCACAACAAATTTTAATGTCTTTTTCGACGGAATCGCCTCTCCGATTTTTCCGATTTTCATTTTTCTATTTTTTTCAAATTTCCAAAAACAAACTGGTCCGGTCCGGTTTTATTTTTCAATTTTGTATTACTCGCCCGGTTCCGGTTTTTGTCAACTCTAGGCAGCATTCGGCGGCAGTTTGTCTACACGGGGATGATGGACAGTAACAGTCCATGAACTTAAAGGATATGTTGAAAAGTGCGGAAAATTTTACGTCTACATAAAACTGACAAACAACTATCTCAAAAGTATATTCCCGCGGCTATTTTTGCGTGGACAAAAAGATTTAATATGTATTCTTTTTTCATTATATATGACGATAGTTAAAAAAGTATATATCTAAACTATAATTATTGATGGTAAAGTCATCGACCATTGCTGTGATAGTAAAAATGACAAAGACGTTCTTTATCGAAGTTCAGTCTTACGAGTTTAATTTATGTCGTTCGCTAAAGTGGATTAACAATACGTTGCGTTGTACCTATTTTGCCACATTTATTTATATTCTATTGCGAGCGAATATTAAATGTTGATAGTGCCATCACAGCCGATCACGTATGCCTAACCCAGAAGTCTGGGATAACGTTATTCTGCAATCCGGTGAATATTTTTAATAACTTAATTGAATTTTCCGAAATGGTCACATGTTGGATTTGTAATCATGCTAATTAAACTGTCCTATTATATATGAAGGTACAGTTTTCAAGTTTTCAAAAAAAAAAAAAAAATCGCTGCCGCCTCTCTAATTTCATCATAAAAATCCGAAGAACAAGAATTTTGGTGTGGCCTTAGCACCTTTCTCTAAGTTCTTCTTTTTCCCCTTCATTATGTTTGGTTTCTTAAATCTATTGAACATAGATATTAATCATACTTAGGCAAATAATATATTCCTCGTGTATTGTAAAGGGAAAATCGCATAAAAATAATGAAAGATATTGATTTCAGAGAAAAAGGCATCATACCATGAGCAAAATTGGATGTTTTCAAATATTAAAATATGTTTAAATTTTCTGTAAATTAACCACTGACGGTTCCCTTTATAGTAGTTCGCGTAGTGCAATGGATTCAAAAATGAATCACCGTTCAAAAATTAGAATAAAGTAGAAGTTGTTTTACACAAACGATGTTTGTGTGCTTGTCGCCGATACCCTGTCAAGTTTTGTAAAACCCCTGCCATGGTTACCCCAAAATGTCATCTATTGATGATGTCATATTTGGCCGTACCAAGTGTATTCTTAAGTGTCTTCACATTCTGATAAAACTGTACGAAATTATCTACCCTTACTCAATGATTTACGTCATAAACACAACATACATAACAAATTATAAATATACTCTGCAATTTGATACAACTATAAGTAATTCTAGGATATTTTATATATATATGGATAATGTTTATAAGAAAACTATAGTGGCTGAGGCGTCGCCCACTGTAAAAAGGCCTCAAACTGCAATGTGCAAGGACACGTGCATTGCAGTTAACTTAGGTGCCCCCAATATTATCTTAAATGACGTTAGAAATCAAACATTTGTGGTAAGCACTAATAATGAACTCTGGTATCAACATGCGGATGGCTTCATAAACATCAAGCCCTGTAAGGTTAAACTAGTTGACCTAATTAAAGATTACGAAATCTCCCCTTATGATTGTGAAATATCTAAATGCAGGACCACAAATTGCAAAACTTGCAACATCTTATTTACAGACAATTCTTTTACGAGTATTTTAACCAAACATATCCTTTCATACGCATAGTTTTGACCATTTGAATTGTAAGAGTTCAAATATTGTATACGGTATTGAGTGTTCACTCTGTGGGTTAATGTTGTCAGAGAACTCACCTTCCTCCAAGAACATTATATCATTACACCAGCAGATAAAGCATCTAATAATTATACATTTACTTGTAAGAAATATTACTTTGACAGCCTAGTGAAAGAATTAAAATTAAATTCAGCTCCAGGAAATCCTACTTATACTCTCACGAACTTTTCGGTTTCGGAAGTACTTGAGAATCATAAATCTGTCTTCAATACGTTTGGTATTTACACAAATACATTACATTTAGAACTTCCATATTTGTATTGCATTCCAAAAATGCACAAAAATCCTTACAAACAACGCTTTATCGCTGGTTCCTCGAAGTGTTCCACAAAATCTGTATCGATACTACTCGCAAAAATATTATCAGAAATTAAATCTGGCTTTCATAGATATTGCGAAATAGTATATTCCAGAAGTGGAATTAATAAAATGTGGATCCTTACAAATTCAAAATAGTTGTTAGAACATCTAAAATAAAAAAGTTTTACTAAAATTCACTCCATCAAGTCTTTTGACTTTTCGACTTTTTACACAACGATCCCTCATCAGAAATTAAAAGACAGATTAGCGAAAATTATTCTATTATTTTTACTAAATTTACTAGTAACAACGGAAGCCGCAAATTCAAATACATAGTTATTGGCCATGATAAAACTTACTTTGTCAGGGAAAATTCTGATTCTAAAAATAAATATACTAAAACAGATGTCATCCAAATGTTGAACTTTCTTATCGATAACATTTCTGTGGTGTTTGTAGGAAAGGTTTTTCAACAAATTGTCGGAATTCCAATGGGCACTAACTGTGCTCCGCTTCTGGCTGACATATTCCTGTACTCTTACGAAGCTGGATTCATTCAGTCTTTGCTTTCGCAAGGAAAAGAAAAAACAATTGGCCCTTAGCTTCAATTTTACTTACAGATATATAGATGACTTGCTTTCAATTAATAATCCTTCATTCGCGGATTACCTTAGCATCATCTATCTAAGTGAACTGGAGGTCAAAGAAACCACAGAAAGTAGTAATTCTACTTCGTATTTAGGTATTATGTTGTCTTTATACATTAATGGTCAGTTGAACACCTCACTCTATGACAAACGTGACGATTTCAATTTCGCTATCACAAACTTTCCTTTCATAAGTAGCAACATTCCATCATCGCCCGCATACGGCGTATTCATATCTCAGTTCATACGTTATTCCAGAGCATGTTCAAATTACAATTACTTTGTTCTGAGGGCTAGGCGACTTTCAGTTAAGCTGCTCAACCAGGGTTATATATGTGCTAGATTGTGCTAGATTGTATATGTGCTAGACTAGCAACGTCACTGAGGAAGTTCTACGGTCGTTACGAGACTCTTATTACTCCATATGATATCTCGTTATCCAGACTTTTAAATGATATTCTGGACTGAGACCGATTCCGATCACTTTACACAGATTTGACACCTTCTATACTAGAAAGTTACCTACTTTGACTTCTCCATATATAAATACATATGGAATTTATACGATTTGACTCTTTCTACTGGGTATATGTGACATGTGTTGCTAGCAAGCAGGAGATGCTCACTCTCCCGGGCACCTGATCTTACTCCATCACTGAGGTTCACATATGTTCTTCAAGTAGACATATTTTAGTTATTTTCCACTTGTTTTTCATTTTCACTGATTTTGTATGTCCTCTGGTTTCATGATTTTTAGACTTATGGTTTGGATTTATCCATCATCTTTACATGTTGAAATCACTTCTTTGTACCTTAAACGTTTCAATTTGAAAAGTAAACATTTCAGGATAAAAGGAATTAAAATAAATCTTTATTGCCGTTACCTAATTAAAACTCCTTTGAGAACATCGTTTACATTTCTTTACCGGTAAATTTATACAAAAGATACAATTTGTCTGGATTTAGCGTAACTTTATTTCATAGTCTAGCTAATAAAGCTATTAAAAATCTACTGAGAGGCGATGAATATATAAATATGTTAGAATTAAATGAAGCATGCCCACTGTAGCCCTGTTACCATTACAAATATCTGCTTACGATAAACTCATGCTGACATGTATATCATGTAACTTGCCCAAATTAGTCCAGTGAAAGTTATTTCTGTTCGCATCAAGTGTTCACTCACCAACATTTTAGAATTTAGTGCAGAATGCCAGTCGTAGCCCTATCAACGTTACCTATATGAGCTATACCTATATCTTCATAGTATGAACACTTACCAACATGTTTAAAACGTAGTGGGTCATGCCACTCGTATTGCTGTGAGCAGTATTTATGTCTGCATAGTTCCGGCTGTATAGAAGACGATTGGGTTTATTGAAAAAGATAGACCGACATTTTCCGTCCTTCATACAATCATCACCGCATGCTTTCTTCGATCGAGTAGGGTATTCTCCAATAATACCAGACAAAGGAAGAATAGAATTCCCTAGTGTGTCCAATATGCACCTTCAATAAAACATCACAATTTCAATTTCACTTAAATGTTTCTCAAGAAGTAGTAACACATTATGTAGTAATTTTGTGAGTATTCAAGAAAAATTTAGTGTATCGTATCTACGACTAAGTATGTCGTACGTACGACTTAGTGTACCGTGCGTACCAGCGGTGAGTTTTACTTAAGGTCGTAAGCCCATATGTAGACGTAGACGTAAACTTTGCTGAGAAATATTGGTCTCTTCCCTAAAGAGTTCCAAACGTAACGTACACCTTTTATAACGTTTAGCAATGTAATTACGTATGAACATAGACTTGAAGAAAAATTCAATGGACGTAGACGTAAATTTAGTTGGAAAGTTTACGTCTACGTCTACGTTTGTGCTTACGACGTTTAGTAAAACTCACTCCAGGGACGAATTCAGTAGTTGATGATAATGTGTGTGTGTGGGGGGGGGGGTGTGTGTGTGTGTGTGTGTGTTTAGGTGTTTAGGTGTGTGTGTGTGTGTGTGCGTGGGGGTGGGTGACTGGCGGGGGGGGGGGGGGGGGGGTGGAGAGCAAAAGCAAAAATTATGAATAGGGAATGTGTTTGGAGTCGCTTTTTGTTTGGGAGCCTTGGGAGTTAGAACATTCTCTTTAAACATTCAGGATAAATTCTGCCTATAATGAATGGAACTTTGTCAATTGTATACCTACATGTATACTCTTTCTTTTCTAAACACATGTATTGGAGAGGCTATTGTATGTGTACATTATGTGAAATATAACACTTTCCTGCTAGCGCTAGCCAGTCAGTTAGCCCGTTAGCTCATTGTATAGAGCGTTGGTCTTATAAATTCTCGGGTCGTGAGTTCGAACCTCAGCTGAGTCTCCTTAAACACAGCCTGATCATTGACCAGAGAAACATGGACTGTATAAGAATAGTGTATTTATCATATATTTTAATATTTTGCTATAGATTCTATAGAGTGTATCCCGGCTTCTATGCCTGCACTGTAAACCTGTTGACTACTACCGTACGTCTATAACGTCAAAACCTTCATTTTGTAAATAAGCACCGCGTCAACATACATTCGTCTGCCTCAAATCTAATGTAATGCACAAAGGTTATTGACTGAATATCGGGAAGCATGCCCACTTCATGCCTTTGAGCGGAAGAGGACCTCGCATGTTCGGTCTGCACCAAAATCTCGGGTGGGCATATTTCCCAATATTCATTCAATAATCTATAAATATGAAATGTATGAATATATACATAAATGAATATATGCCGAAATCGCCCCTTAAATCCACTCCTAGAAAGTCTACGACTTATGTTGTACGTACGACTTAGTGTCTCATAGGTACGACTTAGTGTCTCGTAGGTACGACTTAGTATCTCGTAGGTACGACGTAGTATCTCGTAGGTACGACTTAGTATCTCGTAGGTACGACTTAGTATCTCGTAGGTACGACTTAGTATCTCGTAGGTACGACGTAGTATCTCGTAGGTACGACTTAGTATCTCGTAGGTACGACGTAGTATCTCGTAGGTACGACTTAGTATCTCGTAGGTACGACGTAGTATCTCGTAGGTACGACTTAGTATCTCGTAGGTACGACGTAGTATCTCGTAGGTACGACTTAGCATTTTAAAATTCATTTCTTACTTGGGCAGCAATACGCTTCCGTACATTCAACGTTCCTAGATCTTTGAATATTAGACACGAGATCAGGTGTTCGGGGAAGTAATCATCTCTTCTTTGATTACAACATCCGCATGAATGCCACTCCACAGTGGACTCTGCTGTATCTCCGCACATCAAAGAAAAGGTCAGGTATTTGGGGGCAGTAACGTGTCCTCTTTGAATACCACACCCATATAAATGCCAAAACACAGTTGAAATTCCTAGATACCCTGCATATCCGAGACGATATTTGATATGCTTAGAAGTAAGCATCTCAACACCGGCATGACTGCCATACCACAGCGGAATTTCCTGGATTTCTGAACATTAGAGACGTGCTCAGTTGTTCGGGAAGATAAGCATTTCTTCTTTGAATACCAAAATCGACATGCATGCCCTACACAAACCTCTTTGAAAAATTGCATTCATGAGATCTAAGCGGAACATTAAATACTCGTATGGAAACAAGGTATCAATTACACGTAAATCAGACAGGTGGTGAGTAGTAGAATGAGTCTGTAAACTAATTATTTACACTAAATGATTGTTACCTCACAATTCAGTAGCACATTTGCATCACAATTTAATATTATAATGTCTATGTTATCATTCTTGCTTGCTTTGCATGTCCGTGGCGGTGTTTGACATACAGGGGAAAAAACGACGAACGACATATAGATCGTTATCGTAATAGCTTACATACAGAATTGGCTCAATAGAGCTATAAAGCATTTACGTGTATCTAAATGAATTGGGGTTTTTTTTGGTACACTATAGAGACGGCATCTGTCTGTTGCAATGCAAAGACTTTAAGACGTTTGCTACAGACCTTCCGTAGCAGCGAGAGATCTTTTACGTGTCACGTCTATTATGACACGTGACCTTGGTTTTTACTTTCTCACACTTTACACTGAAAAATCCTCAATTTTTTCCTGGAATAGATATTTTTATCTCTGCCTAGGCATGAGACAGCTTATCTCTGCCTAGGCATGAGACAGCTAAAACCGGAAGTTCCGGTATTAGTATTATTACATAAGAGTTACCTTTCTTTGACTATGGTATGTGAAAACAATTTTAAAGTGTGAGAAAAAGGATCAAACACAATGCTACGAAAGAGACAAAGAAATCTCAATCCTCGTGCCCATGCCGATTGATACCAATGACTCGGCAGGCCTCGTCATGGATATCACTCGACATGGGCACTCAGATTGAGATTTCTTTGTCTCTTCCGTAGCATGTTGTAAGATCCTATTAGTCTCATTCCAACGACAGCTCGCCGACGAACCATCGGCTCGATCCTGGAACCTCTTCACATGACTAGTACCTACCCGATTGAGCTATGCATAGCAAAAGCGTATAATTATAAGACGAAATTTACTGGCGCTTGGTGACTTTTGTACTCGCAACCTTGCATCAAGATGAACATTTATGGGTTTCTGAAACCAGTTAGTACACCTCTGCTGTATGGCTAGCAATGAATGTCATGTGAAAGCCCAAATCATACAATTCGGACGAAAATAAAAATAAAAACAGCAATGCTCACTTTAAAAGATAAATGTCGACTCTATCCATGCATTACGCTAATAACGCCATTACTAGTGCTCTGTCACTTCGGCAATGGTTAACAAGCCTACAGAAAGGATTTAAGTGGAGCTACCCTCTATGAAAAGTTTAATGACAAAATAGAGTACAAATACTATCTACATCTCAGAAAACAAGTCGCACTGGAAAGTTATTTGCGAACTTAAAATTTGGAGATGGCTATACAAATTTGAGCATGTAAGTCTATAAAACTTCGTGATTGGTTATCTCCACAACAGAAATTACGTAATGAAAAAGACAATATCATACCTGACAATATAGAGCTACGAGTATTTCAAGAGAACGGAATATTCTTACATTGTATCATTATCTATCTATCTATCTATCTATCTATCTATCTATCTATCTATCTAGTAGATAGATAGATAGATAGATAGATAGACAGGCAGACAGACAGACAGACAGATAGATAGATAGATAGATAGATAGATAGATAGATAGATAGATAGATAGATAGATAGATAGATAGATAGATAGATAGGCAAGCAGACAGGCAGGTAGGTTGTTATACATCGTATACTGATGTATATAAAGTGTATAAAAATATTGAAATTTCTGTGAGTCATTAAGAATTAAATTTAATCTTATGATTAAGATTATACCAATTAATAACCATGTGGACGCTGAATCAGGTGTCAGGTATAGCACCCAAATGATATTATAATTACATCGCAGAAACGTGTTTCCTATAATTATGCATTAAATTCACCTTTGCCTTGTTTCCTTAATCACAGCTGTGATGAAAAATCCTATGCACAAAACGCTTATAGAGGCGTGTACCAGAGTGAACACGATCAAAATGCAACAGCTGATCCTTCAGTGAGACATGTGTATAAACAATAATTTCTAATCATAATACAGTACGTCTTGATAAAGTGATATCGTGAAGGAATATAAAATTATGTACAACATAGTGGTCAAAACTTTACTCATGATCGCTATTTTAAATTGTAAGTACCTGTATTTAGGACAAAATATCGCAATCTGTTGGATGCTATTTGAATGTTACCTTGTAGAGATTCAATATCGTATATAGTAGTTTTTCAGTCATATTTTAAACGTACGATGGCCACAATAGTGGCACAATACTGATGTCGAACTCGATTCCCATACATTGGCGGATCCAAGATATCCGAAAAGGGGGGGGGGGGGTTAACATATGTGTATTAGCCAAACTACACAGCCATCTTTGGTGCCAAATCTGGATTCTTACTGGTAAATATGCGGCGAAAAGGGGAACCGGGCCCCCTCTAAATTCGCCGCTGTCATATACTGCAAGCCAAATGCTCAATCATCACACATCGTTTCCAAGCCTGTACTTTACATGAGCTTCCTCATCAACATATCGGAACCAGCCCTAGCTCAGTTGGTTGCGTGCTTAGCTCGTGACGTACAAGTGGCTCGTCAAAATAATTTCTTCCGGGCGAGACAACAAAAACGAGGTCCAGAAGCAAAAAGTAAATGGCTAACGGCAAATGATTCTCATTGGTTTGGGGTAGGTATGTTGCTTGGATAGTAAATTTCTGTGCAGATGTTGTAACTAAAATGTAATGATGGCGGGGTTCATCGAAAAACGTTTAGAAAATTCCAACAAATGGCATTATTCCTTAGAGTAAAACCAAAGCTGTATCCTATAATATATTCGGAACGTTTCGGAACTTTCCTTATGAAAGAAATGAACATTATGTAAAACTCGAAGCAGACACGTACAGATGGTGAACCTCATTTTGGTGTGTCGTAAAGCAAGAACCAAACAAAAATGTAATAGACTTCGGGTAGATGTAAACACTTAACAACTGTACTGAGAAAATTCTGCGTGAGATTAAACAAGAATCAAAGACTGCAAAGTCGGTAGAGATGGTTTCAACGAGAACCATTGCGAATCCCCAATGTGATGACATCAGATGTCTGGAGGAGCCAGAGTCTCCTGCTAGAATGCTACACCCAGGCATACACACGGGCAACTAACAGACCTTAATTGATTGATTGATTGATTTTTGTTTAACGTCACACCACGAATATTTCACGTATATGGTGACGGCATCTGCCTGATTTGGTGCATACAAATTTTGACCTTTGCAACGGCAACCCGAAGCAGTGAGGGATCTTTAACGTGCCATGCATATCACGACAAAAGTTTTACTGTCTCACCTGAAAGACAGGACACCGGCATGACCAGAGCGGGACTGGAACCCCGGCCTCCCAATCAGGAGTCCAGTACGATTCCACTAGGCCACGCCGGCTTCTAACAGACCTTAACATTTCGAGCTAGTGTACATCAATAGGTAAAGCCCTTGGCATGTACAAGAGATGTTCCCGGTTCAAATCTCGCTAGCGACTCCTCTGTTCCTCGTCTAGGTGAAAAAGTTATAATTTTGACAGATAAACAGGACTCACATCAAGCAATAAGATATGGTTGACGATTCAAATGTGTCTAGCGTGGCACTTAATCTTAGTGTTTACTTCACCAGTTAGTACATGGCGGTGCTCGAACCCGATTTCATTTTTCCCCAAGCTTAGACCGCTACAGACTTTTATCCCTGTATGTATCCAATGGCATTACAAAGCTTTTCCATGTAGCATGTATTGGCGAATATAGTATATAGTCCCATGTAAATACACTCAAGTTGTCTGCCATTAAAAGAAATCTCCGAATTATCTAATTGTTTTATATACCATTTTGTTCCCTTTCTTATTTTGATTTTATGGTTTTGGTGAGATTTCGTTTAAGGATGTTAGGGCAGGTGTGGTCTGTTTTTTTATTTTGGGGGGGGGGGGGGGGGTTGAAAGGAAAAGGGGGGGAGGGGGTGTTTGGATTTGTTTTGTTTCATTTTTATTTTCTTTTCACTTTAACATGATTCCATTAATACTGTGTGACAGGATCTCTTTTCCATCTTATGAACTGCAGAGAATATAGGCCTTCGTAAAGGACCCAACAGAAAATGTAATGGATTTTTCATATGGTGCCATTGTTGTTAACATAGCTAATTGACATGTAATCAGAATCATAAAGAGTGTCAAATCTAATGTGTTATCTCCAGCTACCTGTTAATATAATAACATAATGTTTGTAATGTTTTATTTTGTAGGCCACAACAACACCTTTGCAGAGAGATGCTTAGACTGCCCCACTGGAAACCCATGTCACCTTCTTACGTGTAAAAAATACGAGAAAAAAGGTGTCACTTGTCGGTAAGGTGTGAACTGGTAACACAAGTGTTAATCGAATGCATTCAGGTCACAGAAAAGCAAATTCGAAATAAGGTCAAGGTTACAAAGTTAAAAGAGATGGTATCAATTGAAACACTCGTCATAAAGAACCATTATGTGAGGTCTCAAAGCTCAATCCTATTGATTCACAAGATGTAGCCAAAGCTATTGTTTATTAAAAGTAGGCTAAAGTCCGAGGTCAATGTCACTAGGTCAAAAGTCTTGACATAATTTGAAAGCTATGGTCAGAAGGAACCTAAGTGTGAGGTATTATGTTTATACTTCTCTTAGTTACTGTGTTTTTGCTTCAACCAGAAACTTTAATCAAAATGTTGACGGACAGACAGACAGATGAACGGACAGATGGACATCGCCAATATACAAATCGGAATTGCTTCGCAATCCGGCCAAATAGGCCAAGTTTTAAATGTGTGGTAACAAAATAAAATATCTAATAGGCAAATAATTGGCTTTCACGAACGTCTTAATATTGTATAGAAGCCGGCGTGGTCTAGTGGATAAGATGCTCGGCTCGTGATCGAGAGATCCCGGGTTTGACTCCCGCCCTGGACACACCGGTGTTTCGTCTTTCGGATGAGACAGTAAAAACCGAGGCCCGGTGTCGCGGTAGGCGTGGCACGTAAGAGATCCCTCACTGCTTCAGGTGGATTCATTGCAAAGGTCTAAATTTGTATGCAATGCATCAGGCAGATGCCGTCACCATATACGTGAAATAATCGTGGAGTGACGTAAAACAATAATCAATCAATTAATATTGTATAGAAGTAAATTGGTATGACTCGTACAATCGCTTTCTTAACTTGTAATATAACATTTATACTACAAAACAAGATAAGAAAAATTCGCAATCACAGATGACGTGAAGAACCATTTCTCAAAACCATTTGAAACATTTAGATGGATAGAACATGGCGTCTAGCTTCATGGCGTCTAACTTCAGTATTCAGCATATGATTTTTGGGGGTGGGGGATGACAATATTATATCAGCATAAATTGAGTATTTTTCAGTTCGGTTCCCTTTATTTGTAAAATCTAGGGTGGGTTGAAAGTTACGGAAACTCCCTAATCGACCGGGGCCTATAACAGGGGCCTATTACAGGGACTTATTACAGGGGCCTATTACAGAGACTTATTACAAGGACCTATTACTAGGGACTGTTACAGGAGCCTATTGTATTGTATTGTATTGTTTATTGATCAAAAGCCACACAGCTTATAGAAATACAAATATATAATAAGCAACAATAATGTAATATAATGTCAAGGTCAACATATTATAGAGGGCGGTTACAAGGGCCTGTTTTACCATAGAACTTACAACAGATGGTTAAAATATGACTCCTGGATTACTAAGAAAATTACTGGACAATTCTAAAATAAATACAATTTTGCAGTCGAATATGTACGATTTAAAACGCTATTTCTTCAGAAAACAGACCCTAGACAGCCAACAATTTTGGTCTATCTTCTACAGAGAAATTATTTCTTACACGTGTGTACCTTGACCTAAATCATTGCTTTCACTTTACTTTTTTCAGGGACTGTGGCTGTGAATTTGAATGGTATGTTGGCGAAACATACATTGACAAGACTGAATGCCTGTAGTAAATCACTCTTACTAGAGGAAAACTCGCTAGAGGAAGAAGAAGAAGAAATTCCAAAGATCAAATGTCTGTTAATTCTCATGACATGAATTCGCTATTCTACATATTTCATTCCTTCGAGAATAAACTTTCATCAGATACCTACTCGTTCTCATTTTCTCTTCACTGCATTCGCAGGTCGATCAGCAAAACCGTGTATGTGCTACAAATATATAAAGTTGATAAGTTTATTTCTAAACCAATTAATCCTATCACTTGAATTCTTCACTGAAACACACACACACACACCCATACATTCACACAAACACACACACATACAACAGATAAGAATGTTCTTCGTAAAAGAAGAACAAGAAACAATTTGGTGCAAACACCAAAATGTGGGTCGGAATGGGATGTTTGATAAAACTGCAAAGAATTTTAAAAACCATATGACTGACAATTAGCAGACATATAAAGACCATAATGATCGACCACAGGCGCATAAATCTCCAATATCACTTCTCTTTCAGCTAATATAGTTTATATTTGGGCTCATTTAGCCCATTCAGTACATAAGGCATGGCAATAGCGAATTTATCAGACGTACGGATTAGCCTGCATTTAGTATGGAAATGTACTTTTAAAATTACTAGCCATATCATATACTATATGTTTTAAGTCGGTGGGCTCAGTGGATGAGGTGACCGAAAGGTCGCGGGTTCTACTTCCGCCGTGGGCACATCGGTGACCTGTCTTTCAAATTGGACAGTAGAAACAGAGGTCCCGTGTCACGGTAGGCGTGGCACGTAAAAGATTCCCTACTTCTTCGGGAGGGTCCGTTACAGGGGTATAAATTTCTATGCAATGCATCAAGTAGATACCGTCACCGTGTACGTGAAATAGTCGTGGAGTGACATGAAACAATAATTAATCAATCGACCCACTATTTATTTTTAACAATAAAACATAACCAATCTATAAGCAACTGGAGGTTTACTGAGGTAATCAACCCTTCACTGGTTAACTTTTGGTAGTGGTGTGGCCGTGCTGGTTGGTAAACTTTTTATTCTCAAGTTTCAATTTATAAACACTAATTAAGGTTATCGTCTTGCCAGAAGAAACAATTGTAATTGGTCCTTCTTAGCGTAGCATTCTGTATTCTGAAAATTTTAGTAGGACTTGCATCACACTATTATTCAGTCGTAATATAACAACTAGACCATTTCCGTATGCAAAAAAAGATATATTCTTTGTAAAAAATGGCGACGATGTTTCGATTGGCTAATAAACAAAAGTCACTTAGGCAACCGAATAATAATTTGGTTATGAAGAAAGCGCTTCAAATATTAAAAAATTGTAAGGTAACACCCATCCCCAGAAAATATTCCAACAAATTTAATACTTCTCTGCTGTAACGTACTACATTTACATGTATCTATCAAACTGGGTCAGAGAGGTGACACATGCTCTCTCCGCAGTGAATAAAATCCTAATATTTTCATTGGTGTAAAATCCTGGGGGTGTGGTCTTACTGTATCGCAGAAACGCATGCGACTTTCCCAAACTTATACATATGTACTGTAAATGGAACAAACAGAAAAATTTAATACCCATTAAAATTACTGCTTTACACATGCGTTTTTGCAAAAGCAGTGAATAGTGGCGGATTTCGAGAGGGGGTGGCCACTGCCGCACACACACCCCTCTTTCACCACAAATTCAGTTTTGGCACCAAAAATGGCTGAGTAGTTTGCCCAAGGACTTATAGGTGTAGATGTGCCCCCCCCCCCCCCCCCGCCCATCTCATTAAGATCTCCGAGAATTGTACTTCCCTTTCCAATAATTTCACTGGACGAGATTTATATTCGAAAATTTCAGTGGTGGATCCTATGGGTTTGTAGGTGCAAAAAATCACAATGAACATTTCGATTTTAAATTGGCGAAATGTGAATTCTTCCTTCCGTCGCAGCGTTCATAATGAACAACCATCAAAAGTCTTGCTCTCTTTTATTCTTCTTCTTCTTCTTCTTCTTCTTCTTCTTCTTCTTCTTCTTTGATAACTCTCTATCAATTAAATTCGGTATGTATATACATATATCTCTTTGAATATGGTAGAAAACACAAATGACGAAATAATCCATGTAGACTTGTCTATTGAATTTACTAAATAAAGCGAAACTGAAAGTATATTTGTCAATGATTTAGAGTAGATTTCAAAGGCTGTTGTAATTTGCTTTTATCAAGGTATTTAAAATTTTATAGAAACAGAAGATAACATTGAATTTCTGTTAGTTTCATGTTTTTTGCATGAATTTCTCGAAACTCGAAACTAAACGATATTGAAGGGGCGATGATAAAAAAATCTATGCCTAGTACAATGTACAACACTCACACGTAAAACCAATCTGATTAAAACCATATCTTTATTCCGTTTCTCTATTTGTTCCACTGTGTATAAAGATCTGGTGAAACCCCGTAAGGGTTCACGTTCTGGTGACCTTTGATGACGTCTCAGTCTCTGAAACCGTTATTTCCCATAGCCAATCAGTGACTCGGCTAGGCACGTGATAGTGACGCAGTATGTAACGAGCACCGTTCAAAAACTACCTTGTGGGTCACGCAGGCTGTGAATGATAATTCCATCACTAAGATTTTGTAGCCGATCCACTGATTGGCTGAAAATCAGAGGTCACCAGAACGTGAACCCTTACGGAGTTTCACCAGATCTTTATACGCAATGGAACAAATAGAGAAGCGGAATAAAGATATGGTTTTAATCAGATTGATGTAAAACTGATCTGTTCTTGATTTCCTGCAGACTTTTTGCAGATTTTCCCAGCTCTCTTTAAGCATCTTTACAATGTCTTGTTTAATTCCGTGTAATACGGAGTAAGGCAAATGGAAATTAATCAAAAGTTTGCAAACAGACGCTCACTAAATAGCATGAACCAACAGGAACGATAACTCCGAGAGTTGTACTCCAATGAGGGAGATAACACTAGCTAATTTGAGGAAAACAGGGCTGTATGGGAACACTCTATACAGTGGAGAAAGGTTCCGAAATCGGTGCATCCCCATTTGACGTCATTCTATGGAATTTTACTAAAAAAATACACGCTTTGAAAATTTGTCATTTTGTGAAAATTGTCTTTCAGACGGCGCACCTCAACTAAATGCATATTGTAGTAGACTGTAAGTGGTTAGCTGTCAATGCAAATTGATTTGGAGACAATAAAAGAGTGTTTTCAAAGGTAAAATACCAGTTTAATGTGCAGACCCGCATTGCGCAGAATCACGTGACCAGTATAATCCAATATGGCAGCACCCTGTCGACATCAATAGCGAGAGCAACCAAGCAGAGATGTGTGCATTTTACACCCAGTTATGGAGCTTTAAACGAAATTAACACATTATCAAATTGTCACAAAACAATTTCCATTACAGTATGTACAGAAAAGTATCACAAGTTCCTGTGAATAGAGTTATCTTTCTTTGACATTCCTTAGTGGCTATTGTGAATGCTACAAGTTAGCATGTGACTAAATACATGTATGTTACCATGGCAACCCTGCTACAAGTTAGCATGTGACTAACTACATGTATGTTACCATGGCAACCCTAAAATTTGGTACCGTTGTAAAGCTAATTGTATATTGGTATGCACTTATTTATAAAAACCACAGTATGACTATTGAAAATTTATTTTTAGAATTCATATTGTTGTACATGCGTGTGTAGTACAAAGGACATAGATACTTTTTTGCTCATAGAAACATCTTCAGATAATTTTATCAAAGAGAAATTCCTGCTAATTTAGTTGTCATTCTAATTTTGACCATGTCATTATGGTGATACTGTAAACCCACTCTCTTATACCTTTTCTCCAACACTTTCATCAATTTTCCTTTGTCTTATCAGTTGCTTTAATTTCATTAAAATGAATAAAAGATAGCAGTAAAACATGATTATAGATTAAAACATGAATTAAAAAATTCAATATGCATAAAACTAGAACCATGGTGATTGGTACTTTTATATGAATGTGATATTTTATAGTCAAGATATGTCACTGATTGCTCTAATGAGATGGAAGTTGGGGACTCGAAACAAACATAGGTCCTTTAGTCCATGACACACTGATTATATCACAGACTGACAAAACTTATTATCAACAAGTCTGACTCACAAAAATTTCCAGATCTATATGTCAGAATAAGCAAAATATTGTTTCCTGTTATGAACAGTAATACAAATATATATTTTGGCCGAAGACAGATCTATTAATGTCAGTTTTCTTACCATCATTGTGTATTTTTCTTACACATCTGCTCTAGCCAAGGGAAAACCAACAAACTATTTTTAGTGAAGTTCCCAGGAAAGAACCAAGGGGTCATTCTCTGGGTTTTTCCTTTGCACACATGCAATAAAAAGACCTGAGAAAAGGGTATGTTATAACTCAGTGATTGTAACCTTTTGACCGTTTGAAATGAACATCAAATAGTGATGTGAGTGACAAACTGACATCGATTAGCTTATAGTTTCGATACTTAGAATATTGTCAAAGATTTAAAGTCAGTCTAGTTTTTTGTTATTTTAATGTAATTTTTATTAAATGTGTGTCATACTTGTTAGAATTTGTCATTTTAGGTCGTGGACTGACATTTTTCTTTGGAGACTGATAGATTTTCTGTTCTACCAATCTGTCTGACTAGTGACAGAAGTAGTTATTTTCATGCCCAGGAAGTGGTATGAATATTACAATTATAGCACAATGGTATTATTAGATCTATAATATTGTGTTACATGATATAATATAGTTTGAAAATAACATTAAAATTTATGATCGATTTTCAAAACATACTTTGAAAGACATGAATAATCAAACTAGCCTCTAGTTTTTGTTATGATACGATACATACAAGATATTTTGATTTAATATATACAAGTATTATAATATATATACATGGTATACTTAATTGTTACCTAATGAAATGAGGTTATGATCCATTTTCAGAACATATTTTAAAGTAGATATGTAAATATTTACACAAACATCTAAGTCTGTGAAGTATCGGCAGGATCTAAAAAGGTATGACTGTTACCATGGTTTTGTATAACGCTGTCGTATTAGAATTACATATCTGCCAGATTTGTTTTCTCAACTCCTGCATGTTAATCATGTTGTCATGTACATGTATGATTTACAGGGTGTATAGGGATGTCCAGCACATTATAATGCCATAGTGACTTCATTGAAATTTGCAACATCATGGAAATTGAAGAACTCAATTCAGAGACAAACTTACAAGTTGAGAGGGAGGAAAACAGACTTATCTTCAGTAACATTGTATTTGTCTTTGAATTTGATACGTTGGTATCGTTCAAAGAGAAGACGAAATGGAGACAGAAGATCACACAGAATGGAGGAACTGTGTCGTATATTATTACAAGAGAGGTGGGAAGCATTTTCTTTTCCAAATTGTTGTTCTTTGCATTCTCATCTCTGTCAATATCTATGTAAATAGTGCAGCCGATGCCCCTCTTTTAAGTTGAGGAGTACATCATTGCCATGCAGTGATATGACAGTTCTTTATTTTTATGCCCCCGGATTATCGATCCAGGGCATATTGTTTTTGCCCTGTCTGTTTATCTGTTTGTCTGTGTGTTGTCAACTTTAATTTTGGCTATCACTTTTGAACTGTGAGGGATGGAGACTTTTCTTCTGGAGTGGGTCTCAAGGGGGCGTGGCTTGTATCTTTAGGAAATAATACAGCAAATACTAGTGCTTTAATTCCTATGTTACTAGAGTGTTTATGTACAGGAAAGCACTAGGCAATTTTTTTGGATGGATCAATAGCCATCAATATTTAATTGATCACTTTCTCTTTCAGGTTAGTTTTGTAATAGTGGTAAAAGAAAATGCTGAAGTCTCAGTACAGAAACAGCGCCAGTCCTCCCGCTACAACATCCCTGTACTGAAGAAGGATTTCATCGATGATTGCCTTTTGTCACAGCAACTATTGTCTGAAAAGATGTACCTCATTCAGACAGCTGAAAAGACTAGAGATTTTCAAAAGGGAAAAATATGTGGTAAAGAACTTTTTTAAATTAGACTTTTGAAAAGTCTTTAATCTTAACAGAATATATTTTATGCATGATACATAGAGTCACTTTTACTTTGTTTATTTCTATGGTACAAAGAGTTTGTTAAATGCCATTGCTTTTTATGATGGTGACGACTTCCTGGTGCTGTGTATTACTTTAAGAAGTAGCAACTACCCTCATTGCATAAACCAATCAAATTATCACCTTACCACGAGGAGGCTAGGTGATAATTTGATTGGTTCATGCAACTCGGAAATTACTGGACAATAAACCATGACTAAGTAGTTGATATTTCTATTGTAATATGTTTCTGAAGACAACAAGTTTACAAGCTGCGTAAAAATCAATAATTCAGTTTTTAGAAAATAAAATGGGAGGGGGGGGGGCATTAAGAACTGTAGTTGTATAATTGACATGGTGTATCTGAGTGGGAATGTGTTGGGGAATAATGACTGGGTGAGTTCTAAGGAATATATTGGGAGAAAATCTCATGTCATATCAGAATTTACTCTCTGCTGTGGACCTCCTAAGGCAATGACGTATCCTTTACCTACCCACTTATACCTCGGTATATACTGCCTCGTCTGAAGGAGAGATACCAAGGCAGGATGATCAGTCACTTTACACAAAACCAGATTGCTGTTGGGGATCAAAACCTGGATCCTCATATTTGAAGTCCAGTGTTATACCTCTAAACCAGTGTGCCCCTATGATATTAGGACCTTGATGGTGTGGCAAGGCAAATGACCTCTTTCATTTGTCATATCTAGTTTCATTATCACTTTACCGACATCCTTTATATTGATTTGTAAATTTCAGGACCTGTTAAGAAAAGGCGTAATAAAAACAGAAAACGAAGACATGTCAGTCTCTCTCACATACCAAGATGGCGTCTTGATGATCCAGCTGCTCCTGTTGCCAATAACGACCAATACCAACTGGCTAAATGGTGTATTTTGAAGGTATGTATGCAATTAGTTACATAAAAAAGAAGTTTTTTCAAGATTTAATTGTCTTAAATACTTTACGTCTCACAGATTTCCCACATCATCTGATTTTAGAAATTTAGTGTTGGTTCTAATATCCTCAATGGAATTTGTTGAGCTAAGAGATTTTATGGGTGTGGTGGTGGTGACTCAGTTGGCTGAAGTGCTGAACTTGAAATTCACTGTAGCCTCACACTTCTCACAGGTTGGAGTTTGATTGTAGTTCTGGACAAGTAATAATATATATATATATAAACACCTGGGACTAGTATGGACCTTAGATCTCCGAAGAAATACCTGTAGGATATAAAGACAAATTTGACAAATATATAAAGCACAAAGACACTACAGCTAACACTTAACACTAACCCACGACCTATGGTAGCGAATCACCTAGCTGTCATGCATCCGACCGTCTAACCAACTGAGCTACCTGAGCTCCAATATATATAAATATTTATATATATATATTTTTTTTTTTTGGAACACAGGATTGCACTTAAACTGCTAAGAGATGAATTTCACTTAAATATGAATTTTGCTTATAGATGAAACCATCTTAAACAAGTACACCTAATTTGATTCTCTTGTTACATTACACCACAAACCAAAAGCTTGATTTTCATTTATCGTAATCATTTTCCTTTTTCTGCAGATCCTTTTTAGTGTTGATTTTTATGCTCCTTGATTGATAGATTGGATGCTTATTGTTTTTGTCCTTTTCTGTGTTTGATTTTTTTTCTGTTTGTTTATTTGTTTGTCTTTTGTCATATTTAACCTTCGCTATAACGTTTGAACCATGAGAGATAGAGACTTAATTTTTGGCATGCATACACCACCGATAAGGCCCTTTGAAATTACACCAAGGTAATTGACCTCATGAACTTGATGATGACCTTTGACCTACATTTGAAAAAATTTAACATTGGTTATCACTTTTGAATTGCAAGCATGCATATTAGTGTTACCCTGATCCATCATTCTGTCATTCCGTCATCATTCAGTTTCCACTCATTTTCTCTTTGAAGGTGAGATGGATTAAATTGATATTAGGTATACAGATGTATCAATGGAAGGCGTAGGTCAAGTTTGAATATGGACGTGGTCTGGTAATTTTTGACAGAGTTATTGCCCTTGAGCATAGAAAATTTCTTGAAAATGACAGTGTCTACTCATTTTCTCTATAAAGTTGAGATGGATTAAATTGATATTGAGTATATAGATTTATCAAGGGAAAATGCAGTTCATTTTCAAATATAGGTGTGTTGCGGTTATTTTTGACAGAGTAATTGCCCTTGAACATTAAAAATTTCTTGAAAACATTAGTTCTTTGGCAGTTATATTTCACTACTTTAGCTGCCAAAAAAGGCATTTGTGTCCCACAGATACATAAGAATATCCGGTTTTCTTTGTTTTTAGCTCACCTGAGCCAAAGGCTCAAGTGAACTATAGTCATAGTGTGTCGTTCATCCATCCTTAACTTTTTCACATTTTCACATTTTCGACTTCTTCTCTGGAACCGCACTGCAGATTTAGATCAAACTTTGTATAAATGATGTACTCAAGGTCCCCTACTAGAATTGTGTTCGGGATCCAGATTCCTTCAGGGGTGGATCCAGGGTGGAGTCAAAAGTGCCCAAAACGGTACCCTCTTCAAAAATCTCCTCCAGAACCAGTGCATAAATGGGGAAACTCATTGCATTTCAATCTATAAAGATGGGTTGCCAAAAATTGTGTAAGGGGTTAAGATCCGTCAAATAGAAATTTACACTTTTTTTGACGTGTTTCTGGACTTAGTATTTTCAGTGCAGAAAAGTGTCATGTTTTTCAGTTAATTGATATTGATGATTTTTGGTCGGAATTCCTAGTCGTTAAAATAAGCTGTGGGGAACGCGTGGAATGCTGAAAATACCTCCTTGTGTATAAATAGTGCTTCGATATTTAGAAAAAGCGTGATTAGATTTACTTTTAGTACTTATAATTCATATTTTACGAGTCATTGCAAGATAAGTTTGATCAGATGAGAAAATAGATGTGCCATTATTCCATTGATTTACATGAGTTATATTCATGCGCTGGAGGACATGCATTTTTTCCGAATACTCGACGGAAAGTCCAGAAAAAGTACGACTGACATTATTGTGTAGCTGTGCCGTAATAAGAAGTACATTACTAGTCCGTACTAGTATCCGTTGTATTATGATTAATAAAACTTGAGAATATCACTTCTTTTTATAGCAGTAGAATTCGAAGTACTTTACAATCTTCTCGTCACAACGAGAAACATATGTCTTGGTAGTTGAAGATGTGTAATGCTACTAAAAATAGCCAGTTATTTATACATGTGTAGACGTTGCTTTCCCCAAATGTACATGTACAGCAGGAGACTTTGTCCAGATTGCTAATTTCATACTACTGTCAAGGTCAAAAGTGATAAGAGAAAATGATAGCGGATTTGTTTGACAAAATCAGCAAATGAAAAGGCGAATGACTTTGATTTGCGATTTCAGGCAAAGAATTCAAGTCAAATATGCTTTAAACATGACATGTATAGTTCATTCGTCTGTTGCAATACACGGATCCACTTTTCAGTCCAGAAAGCGATGTTTAGCGGACTTTTGTTTTTTTATTCTTATGACGTCATAATTAAATGTCCGACTTGTCCAACCTTGCGTGACGTCATCATAGCCGTATTTTGTGCTAAAGTGCTTGACATACAACGAAAGTGGATCGGTGTAGACCTTTTTTCCCCCATATGATCGGATGCTTAGCTGGGCCCATGGCCATGCGGATTTGACCTTGTATATCTCGGGAAGTGCTTGGAGTTTTTAAATGAAATTTGGTGTCATTGTACATATATACTTTATGTGTGAATGGGCGAAAGCCCGAAGGCGATGCATCAAGTCCTTCATTGTTTTTGTTTGTTCTGTTCAATGCAGACCGTGTTTTTGTCAATACTGATCCTAAACATTACACGCTTGGTGTGTGATCTCTGAGTGGATCACGACTTTATTACCTTTGATGTACTTGACCATGAAATTCCGACCTTTAGGACTTTCAAGTCCTTTCATTTAATGACTATTGTGATCATAATTATGGTAAGGAATATTATTATGGAAGAATTTTGTCAATATCTCAATTTTTTGATTTTTTATGAATTTTTTAAGACTTCCATTTAAAAAAAAAGGGGGGGGGGGAGTGTTGGCCATTTTTCACATTTTCAACTTTTTCTGCAAAACTGTTCAAAGGATTTTAATAAATCTTGGTAGAAATAAATTACTTAATATGATTCCCTTCAAATTCTGTTGTTTTCATCCAGACCTCTTTACAGGTGGTGCCACCATAGTAAAAAGTAGGTCACAAAAGAGTACCCTCTGACAATATTCTTCTTCATACTGGCTGTATACAGAGACAAACAGAATGCATAGAAATGATCTAGATTGATGAGTGAAGACGTATTGTCATTTTGGTTCCCTTCCATAATCAAATTTTAGAATTTATTTTTTTGGTTTGGACTTTCAATGCAGAAAAGTGTCAGATTTCCTAGTTAATTGATAATGATGATTTCTTATGGACTATTGTGATCATAATTATGGAAAGGAATGTTACTTTGAAAGAATTTTGACAATATCTCAATTTTTGGATTTCCTATGAATTTTTTAAGACTTCCAAATGAGGGTGTATAGGGACAATTCAGATTCATGTTTTTAATTTCTGCTGTTATACCACATGAAAGGTTGTAATGAAACATAGTATACAAGAAGTACTATAGGTCGTCTATCAAATTTGTACATTTCATCCAAATTGGTCTACAGATAATGCCACCATGTCTAAAACCTAAGTCTCACAATGGTACATATACCACTAGGTAATTAAAATATAGAGAGTAGTAGTTCAAATCCAGCTGTGGTCAATTTATTTTTCATTTCTTTACACATCTAAATAAGTTTATAGATGTGTCTCAAAACTCAACATATGAAATTAGGTCATTTTAATTGTGATCTGGACAATATTTGAAACAACTCTTGTTCATGACCCAGACTTGAAATCAGTCAGCAAAAGGCCCCACCTAAAGAAAATGACTAACTTGTTGCCCTGAATCACATATTGCAGAGACAGAGCAAATGCTTAATATCAAAATCACCTGAATGGATGTGCAAAAAAGTGTTGTTTTTTATTCTGGTCTAAAATAAGATTTGACCTATTTTTAACATTTATGTTGACTTAGTCAGAGTAATGCAAAAATAAATGAATTCTTCCTTCCTGCTTGACTGATCATCTAGGTACTCAGGTGAGTGATATAGGCCCACATGGGCCTCTTGTTTTTGGTTGGATGGCCATCAGATGAAAACATAACATCTGATTAATTTTACTGTACATTTCTCATTATGTTTGATTTCAGAATAATGACAAGATACAAGTGTTAGAGATTCATACGCTTCCTCAAGGTCAGTTCAGATTATTCAGTCAACATGGAGTGGTCAACCATTTCAAGGTTAGTTGAAATTCCAAGTCAAGTCTAAAATTAATGGAATTTAAGTATATATAGATACAATAAAGTTGAAAGTGTTACTGAAACATTTCATAGTATTCAGACAAAATGGAAAAGTGAAGTAATGCAAGATTAACTCGAAAGCAGAAATGAAAATTAACAGAAAAAAATAAGAAATATAAAGACTTCCAAATCCAAAGAGAACGAGGCTACTCAGAGCAGATGTCTTTATATGGGCCATTTCTATAAGCTGAGTTATCTTCCCTTGAACTTCTTCACAATGTATATATAAGCTGGCTTGGCTCAGAGGCTGAAGCCTGGGATTGATTCCCGACATGGGCACTTTGGTGTCCTATCTCTGAGATGAGAAGTAAAAACCGAGGTCCCGTGTCACGGTAGGTGTGGCACGTAAATGATCCCTCACTGCTTTGGGTGGGTCCGTTGCAAAGGTATATCTGAGTACAATGCATCTGGCAGGTGCTGTCATCATATACGTGAAATAATTGTGGAGTGATCTAAAACAGTATCAATCAGTCAATCAAAATGTGGACTGATTTTACCTTTCAGCATGTGGTTGCTTCTGAGGAGCCACTTGTGTGGTATATGGATGATGTTTCTGATGTGGTAGCTGCTTATGAGCAACAGTATAACTTTTACCTGGCTCCACCCAATAATATGGCAGAATGGAAAAATCCTACATTTTCAACGAATCAGATTGGTTCTAATAGATTGAAACTGGTGAGTAAAACTACTTAATATCACTTGATACAAAGGGCATTCATTGTCATGATACACATTCATAATTTAGTTTTATGACCAATATGCAAGGTTCTAAACCAAAAAAAAAATAGCCAAATTCAGGGACCTTCTTCTTTATCATAATGCCTGTAGTTGCAAAAATCTATTATGACAGAATTTAATTGACTAATGTCAGAACATAGATAAGCAAATTAGCTCGGGGTTATGATGGGATCATTGCTTTAGAATATCTAAATTACCTTAGGGTTACGGTAAAATGGTTAATCTAGAATATACAGATTGAAGTTACTAAGCTGTTCATAGTTCATAGTGTTTATTAAGTATGTTATATATAAATATATTAAAAGATAGAAGACATGGAGGTATGTTTTATATACGAGTGACTACAATGATGCAGGACCTAAGTTTTTATGAATGAGTCGGAAAGACACTGATAAAGTGTCATAGGGATATACATCATGACAGTGTGCCAAAGATCAAAATTGGGGTTCAATTCATAAAACGGTTGCAGTAACCTAGATCTGATTCATATGATTGTAACTTATGAAATAAAGGCATGTCATAACCTTGACCTTAACCAAAATCTAATTTCCAAAGTCAACGTTAGAGTGAACCATTGACTAAATTTGTCATTGTACCAATTTACGTTCTGATAGACACTTAACCCATAATCTCAGTGATAGACCTTTTTACAAATTTTAATGATGTAAGGGGCTAAATATTGGACAAACCACTTTTTGCTGGAATTTTCATTATGACCTTGGTGCTTGGATTGTGACATCACAGTCATATGACACAAATTTTGATTGGAAAATTTCTTTTGTCTGATATTGCGCCTTACATCATGTATTATTAGAAAAAGATTTATTCAATAATTTTTGATAGTTTATTTATTTATAGAGAGAGCACTCTGAGAAACTGTTTTATTTGTAAAATTTCACTTTCATGACAATACATCTAATAAGATTGACAATATAGGTAGTACTCTATACTCTGTAGTTGATCAGCGAGCAATGCATTCTGGGATCTGACCTGTCGTTTGAAGTTGGATGTTTTGTGGAGATGATTTGGAATGAAGCCATTCAGGAATCAGAGGAAATCTTGGCAACTCCCGCTCAACACATTAAAAAGAAGACGGTAAGTATAATACATCCATTAAAGTACTGCAACTTATTTATCAGTTTCTGGCAGATTGGATAACTTTTCCTTCTTTCATACATTTTCTTTCCGATGGGGCATTGTACAATTTCGCTGGAGCTGTCAGTCTGTCTGTCTGTTTTGGTGGTTAACTGAAGCCTTACACTTTTTGGATTTCTTGTCTTGCTCAGATAACTAACTGAAACTTGTGGTGCTTCTTTCACAGTGACAAGATACCAATCTAGGTTGACTTCATTCTGTTTGACCTACTTTTACAAGAGTGTGACAATTAGTAATGTCTTTATGACTAGATGCTAGGCCAGTATGCATAATGTCAAATTTCCAAAATGGAAAAGCATTTTGGACTTGATCTGGAAGAATATACATAAAATATACAAGCATGAAAATTTGATCCGGGAGAATATTTATAAAATCTACAATGTAATAAGCTATAAATCTAATCACGGAAACATACCTTTTATGTGATAAGGTGGAAGATGCAGAATTACTGCTCCAGAAAATCAAAAAGGAAATGACATCATCAACATTTGGAGACAGCAACAAGATGGCTGACCTGATAAAAACATTTTACACAGAGACACTTCCTCATAAAGAAAAGCATTGTAAAACAACGATGACGAGAAAGGAGCTGGCTGCCAAGTTAGACCTTTGTCAGGTAATTTAAAAAAAACTAAGTTGATTAAGTTATATCTTTGTCAGGTGATTTAAAAAAGGGGATTAAGTTAGATCTTTGTAAGGTGATTTAAAAAAGTGATTAAGTTAGATCTTTGTCAGGTGATTTTGAAAAATGGTTAAGTAAAAACTATGTCAGGTGATTTTAAAAAATGAGACCTTTGTCTGATGATTTAAATAAAATGATTTAGTCAGTTACATCTTTGTAACATGTAAATTATTTAAGTTAGACCTTTGTCAGGTGATTTAAAAGAAAAGATGACAGTAGTAAGAAGATTATGTCATTTATGATGAATTGTTGTAACTTCTGTCCTTTTAAAAACAATAAGCAACAGAGTGGAATCTGTACTATGTCATTATAACCTGTACATGTAAGTTTGACCTAGTCTTTTATCTGTGTGACGCAGTACCTAATTCCATATCTGTCAACTTCCCCCCCCCCTGGATTTTATGGGAGTCTTCCGCATTTTTGACAGTTTTTTCAAAAAATTCCGCATTGGAATCTCTCCTGCATGGGAGAGCTAAAACTCCCGCATTTTAACAATCACCTCCCTCCGAGTATGTTGCTTTCAATTTCCTTTGATTTTCATAGCCGACATCAAAAAAATATTAAAATAAACAGTGTCACAACAAAACTGGAACGGGAAAGCCATCGATCAAGGTAGTTTAAAGTACTTACGTGACTAGTTGTTGAACATTATTTTCGTGAGCAGTGTTCTAGGTAATTATACTATAAAACAATGTCTTGGTAAGTTTAAATCATTAGAATGAACAAAACGTTCTATGTCCGGTCCGGCCGGATGCCTTCTAAAAAGAAGAAACACTTGTGTAAATTTAAACAGGAATGGGCAACCGAAACTGAGTGGTTGATGTTAAGTACTATTGACAAGGAAGATGTGTTTTGCATAGTGACATCTTAGCTAGCAAAACCAAACTGTTGTGTGCCCAGACTATGAGCCATCAGACCATATTCTGCAGAAAGCTAAGAAAGCCACTATGCAATACAATCTTAAACATAAGTAATAAGAATGTGTAATATTGAAAATTAAAGTATCACTGCAATGATACCTTGCATTTCATTCACATATACTGTATCGCAAATGAGGTGAAAAAAGGTCGCGATTCACATTTACGCATATTCTCCCTCATTTTCGGCAATTCTCCCTCATTTTTGAGAAAGATCTCCCTCATTTTGGATCTCAGAGGTTGACAGGTATGACATTCTAATAATAAATTGCACTCGCTTGAAGCAGGAAGGGATTTGTCAGTAACTTGGATACAAAGAGACATACAGGGATCTGGGGTTCGTCTGTCTGTCTGTCTGTCTCTCAGGTATAGGACATATATTTGGTACATTGTAGGAGTCTCTTTTGTTTTTTTGAAAAGATAGATAGGAGGCTACATAGTAATCATATCCTCTTTTCGACACTTATGATTGACCAGTAAACAGGAAAGTGTTTATCTAATTGTTTTCTGATAATTGCTGAACAAAATATTGTTCTTAATATATTCATTTGTTGTCATACAGGGTACTTATACTAGGATATGATTTCTTTTTCTTCGATATGCAAGCTGCACTTTTTGTATTAAATTCTTGATCCATATACCATTAACCTCATAACTGACTTTGATAAACATGATGAAGAACAAAATTTTCAACTATCATTTATCTTTGCTATTTATTCTACAAGCACAAGAATAATTGATACTGTAATTAGTCATGTATGATGTGCACTTTTTCAAAATTTCTGACGTCAATTTCATGGGTAGTCATTATACATATGAAGTGAAATGTAGCAAGTTTTTTTTTCAAAGGATTTTAATATACTTGTTGACCTGAATATGACTGCTAAAATGTCAACATTAACGAAAATCACACCAGGAAGTTAATCAACTATGGCAGGGTTATGCAGACCTTCTTGTATGCCTGATAATTCAGATAATTTATGTATTGGTGTATTTACAAGAGTTTTATGTATTTGATAATAAGTATTACCAGTAATTGGCCCACTATATTCTTCTCAACTTCCAACATACCAGGTCAACCAACCATGTTGTAAACACATTTATCAATCAGACAGATTCACTGCCTGTGAAGGTGTTTTTAACTCTTCCCATGGTAGTTGTACGAATGATGTGGAAATGAATTTCAGTCTGGTATTTATTTAGAAATATTTCAATAGAAAAAAAGCTCCACGAAAAAATGTATTGGTTCTCTTCTAATTCATTTAAAAAATGACATTTATAATATTTCGTTCTATTGGTTACCTGTAATTACAGTTCTGTACTTTCATTGTAATATTTCTAATTTGATGAAATTTATTACTTGTAGACTTATGGTGCCATATTATTGTAATTTTGAGGACTGTTATGATTAATCATATAATTGATATGTCAAAATGGTTTGTATTGATTGCTTCTTGACAAAATAAGATAGCTGGATAATTCTTGCTACATTAACTACAGGGATGTTCACGATAGCTCACTATGGGTTGACTTTTTACCTGCAAATAATACACGGGAATTTGGCTTGATTTTTGTTTTCTTTGATTTTGAGAGTGTACATTATACACAGGTTATTATGGGACTTAAATGTCAGATGTTTACCTAAATAATTTTCCTTTTTTGCTACATAGTTGCTGAGAGATTTACATGATGCAAGCGAGGGCACTGATTGGTCACCTACAGCAAGCACTGCTGCTAAATTCTGGGCACTGAGGTGTCATGTGACTGTTTTAGACCGGTCATCTGAGGAATTTGCCAAAATTAGCAATTTAGTGACTGAAACAGCAGATGGGTAAATTGAATTTATGAAATTATTACCGTAAAAAAAAAGATCCATTTAGGAAATACCAAGTGACCTAATCATGATGTACTTTTAAAAAGGAAGGAATAGAAATAGCAAAATCACAATACAGTTAAATGTTTTATTAAAAATATTTAGATGAATATATTTTACTACCACTTTGCTTAATTTCTCTATTGATTTGAAAAAAAAAGTTTTATTAAAAAGATGAAATCGAGATGTTGACAGTTTTGCAATGCTTACTTTAAAATTACAATAATGGTTCTCAGTACATTATAACTAAATGATATCTACTTTGTGTATCCCCTGAAAAGCACAGCAGTACTACTAGATAATCCTGTCTGTCAGATTTCATGTGGTCTGTCAACTCACTTTATTTTAACAATCTTAACAAACAGAAAAAGGATTACCTGGAAAAGTACCTTCTTGTGATTAGAAAAAAAAAAAATTAACGAATTCCACAGATCTTTTTACCTGGTGCCTTTTGTAGGGTGAGTATCCAGGCAATCTTTGAGGTGAATCGGACAGTGGAAGACATCAGATTCACACGGCAGATTTATAACAAAAGATTGTTGATGCATTCATCAGCTCCCTCTAACTTTCTGGGTATCCTATCCAGGTAAGTGTTACAGATAATCATGATATTACAAGTAGATTTATAAAGAAGATCCTGATTGGTCTTTTCATTATACACATGTACAGAGTTATTTCCCATTTGGGCAGGTATCTGATGTCACACCATTAGGATGTAAAGAAGTTCTATTGAAACCGATGTCAAATTATGGGAAATGAAAGGACAATATTGATGCTTTCATAGAGATTGAATGACATAACAGTGGTGTTGATGTCAGACATCTTCTCTAAGGGGAAATAACTGTGTATTATGATTATTTAAAGACCCATTTCATATATATTTGTTACAACTCAGATTTATACAATTAACAGATAGTTAAAGGGTCCAGTTTAACACACAGTTCCATTGTCCTCCATGCTAAAACATAGTCAGAAATTGAATTCAGTTGTAAATATATCATTGCATAAATTATAGAAAAAGGAAGACATTTGATTATGAAACTATAGGCATAGCAATTAAAAGACTGCTAAATGTCAAGTTCTTCTAAAAGGGTAAATGTATAAAATTTGATTACAATAAAGGGTGCTCCTTATCTAAATGTCTCAAAACTTTTCTTTAGATAATAATCAAACAATTTGATATGCATTTAGTAAGTTGCTGTTGTTAGCAGAAATACAAACAAAACCAATCAACCAAATAATTGACCTTTTTTGTAAGAAAATGCAATGCACTGAGGCATTCTCTTCAATTTGTGGAATATTTCGTCTCTGTTGTGGAAGCCAGTGTTACATAGCAGTGGAAATTTGAGTATTCATAGGAACCTAACAACCTATGGCAGGTACAAAGCCAGAACATCATGCTTACCGCAACCAGTGTATCTATATAGAAGCCTACCACAGTATAGCTCGTTGTCAAGATAGTATATATTAAGCAACAAAGAAATTTGTAATCAGTACTCACGTCATATTTTTCAGAGGTTTGCTACCCCCTAACTTGGTTGTGCAGGATTTTGGAGTTACAAGAACTGATGACGGCAAACTGGGACCTGGCATATATTTCTCTGACTCGGCAAGGTGTGTTTTATGATAGTTATCACAGAAAGGGAGGATTGAAAACTGTAGGAATCCCTAAGAAATTTTATTGATAGTTTTCTCTCTTGATGAATCAAACTTCAGCGGACCTAGATTAATATTTCCACCTGATTTACTGAAATGTTTTTTGAAACAAGGAAATGTTTGAATTGGAGGCATAGAAGTTAGCTCAACAAAAAGAGACATTCTGTGTTCTTTTCCTTTAATATAGAAAAATCACTTGAATTGTAGACTATAGAAGGATCTATTTATTGATTTAATTTCTTTCAGTACATGTCTTAAATACTCATCTCTGGCTAAGTCATCACCCTGTCGTCTGTTGGTCCTTAGTGAAGTGGCACTGGGCCGAGAACTCAGGACTACAACAATTGATACAAAATTAACGGCTCCCCCTACTGGCTATCACAGTGTGCATGGAGTTAAACAGGGGGAGACAGCTGAGGATTCTGATTTCATGGTATGTATTGCAAGGGAATATATTATAGAAATACCATTTAATACAGCAAGTATCACTATGATTTATCAAGAACTGACATTTAAAGGTATTCTGTTGAATTCAGAGAGAGGCGATGTAGTGGTACATTTATTGGAGGAGTATAATATTAAGTTCAAATTTAGATCATGTTAGACCAGGTAAGGAACCTCTCCTTTAAGTCTTCCATTCTATTCGGTCTTTTTGTTATACAGAGTTACTTCCCATTTGGGAGGGTATCTGAAGTAAAACAATCATGATGTCATCAAATTCTATGGAAACTGATCTAAAACTAATGGAAATGAATGGCGTTTTCATAGGAATTATTTTACATCAGGTACCGTCCCAAATGGGAAGTAACTCTGTTTAACGAAAAGACGCAATTGATGAATTGAAGTTCAGCTATTGGAGTGAAATTTTCAAAGAGGGGGAATCTAATAGAAAATTACACATACAAAGCATTAAATATTCTAATTAAAAAACTTTGTAAAGTACATAAAATATAACCTTGACCTTTCAGGATGATGAGTATGTAATATACAACCCCTGTCAGCAGAGGATACGCTATGTCATACAATACAAGCTTCAAGATGACCCAGAGGAAGCTGGCAATGTCAAATGTATTGTACCAGACTTTCTAAATGTAGATGATATAAGTAAAAGTTTGGGAAATATAGGTAAATATTTTTATATTATGTGTATGTATATCTACAACTATTATGACAATTAACAATTCTTCATGGAAAATGATTATCCGAAAATTGATTGATCATCTATTTAATGATGTCAAGGTTATTTTGTGGTCCAGCTTGCTTGTTTGATTTTGACAAAGCCTCTTGAAAACTTATCATTATAATACTAAGTATAATTCAAGGAAAAAATTCCATAGGGGCATATTTCATATATTAAAAATTTAAGTACTGGTGTATAGATAATATAAATATTTCTCTTTCTGTGGCATAGTCTATACATTATTTCTGCAACAGAGTCTATGCAATCTGTCTGTGGCAGAGTCTGCAGTATTTCTGTAGCAGAGTCTATGCACTCTTTCTTTGGCATATCCAATGTGCAAGAATGCGGAAATGTATTCCTTTTTTGACACAAAGCAGAATTACACCATAATGTTCTAGATGTATTGAAGTAGATCGAAGTGTACAAAAGTCTCCTGTTTTGAACCCTTCATATGAGACCATTCTACATGTCCTGTTTAGTCTTATTCATGTGCCTTTATATTTTTTTAAACATAACTTCAGATATTCTTAACATTTCATATTGCTTTGTCTATCCCGACAGATATTCAAGATGTAACCAACATACCAGACCCCTTGACAAAAGTCCAAGCCGGACTATTTGGTAAATGCAGTCAGTCTGTACCGTTAAAGGCAGTCCATATCAGAGCCAAACTTCTGGATATGGTAGCTGAGGTAAGATACCAGCAGAGGGAAAATGATCAGATACCAATGTTTGTGATCCCAGAGATATCTTGTCAAAATGTGGAAGCTTGGGTATTTTTGTTTCACAGGCAGTCTTGTTTTTATTGGTTACCATTATGTAAACAGCACTGCCTGCATCTTCACAGTTGAGGCATTTGCTTTTAATTACCCCCTTTTTTTGGTTTTTTTTTGTTTTGTTTTTTTTTTCTTATTTTGCTTTTGTTTTTGGGGTTTTTTTTTGTTTTTGTTTTTTTCCTTTCACTTTTTATGTTTTGTTCAGTACAGGCCAGAAAAGGGATTGGGTTTGTTGTGAGATTAACTGGAACATCTATTCAGTCCTAAATTATACATATTTTAAAACAATCAAAAATGCTCTATGTAGGTATATTTTATTTTTATAATTCTTTTCTTAGGTCAAGGTCATGCAGAGTTATCATAACCATAGCACTGTTGCCATAGAAGCGAAGTATGTCTTTCCTTTAGAGGATACAGCAGCTGTTTGTGGATTTGAAGCCTTTATTAATGGAAAACATATCATAGGTACAGAAATGTTTTGATACAACCCCTCTCCAATCTATGGTGCTAATGACACAACCCCCTCTTAAATGTTAAATCTTGTTTATACATCAATAAAGTTAACCTATTACTCTCATTAAAAATTTGTTTTAAGAATTTTATTAACTATAATATAATATTCAAAACAAGTTTAAATGAATTTCAAAGAATATGCAAAAATTGTTTTTGGTGTTACATGTTTTGCCCTGAGCTTATAAAATAATTGTCTTTGACCTAACAAAATATTTGTGCACTAGACACTAGCATGTATATCATACTTGTAAAATGTAATGAAGACACGTTTTTCTCTTAAATTTTGAAAAAAATGTTGGTCCATTGTACATGTCAAGTGTTAGTCCATTGTTCTTGTTCAAATGTTGGTCCATTGTACATAAAAAATGTTGGTCCATTGTAAGTCAGATGTTGGTTTATTGTACTTGTTTAAGTGTTGGTTCATTGCTCATATCAATTGTATGTCCACTGCACATGTCAAGTGTTTGCTCATTGCACTTGTCAGATGTTGGTCCATAGTACATGTAAAATGTTGGTCCATTGTACATGTCAAATGTTGGTCCATTGTACATGTCAAATGTTGGTCCACTGTACATGTCAAATGTTGGTCCCGTGTACATGTCAAATGGTGGTCCATTTCACATGTCAAATTTTGGAATCTTCTTGGTACATGGTAAACGACAAATTTCAATAGGTAATATACTTGTATTTGTCCATTGTTCATGTCAAAGTTTCAAACGTTGGCCCATTTTTCGTACTTTGGTATGGGCAGACATTTATATAAAATGGAACATTTTCAGGTCGCGTTGAAGAAAAGAAAAAGGCTCACAAGGAATATAAAGAAGCTATTAAAAAGGGACATGGAGCATATCTGATGGATGAGGAGGAGCCAGTAAGTAGGGGAGTGGGTCACTAATGGATGAGGAGGAGCCAGTAAGTAGGGGAGTGGGTCACTAATGGATGAGTGGGTCACTGATGGATGAGGAGGAGCCAGTAAGTAGGGGAGTGGATCACTGATGGATGAGGAGGAGCCAGTAAGTAGGGGAGTGGGTCACTAATGGATGAGGAGGAGCCAGTAAGTAGGGGAGTGGGTCACTAATGGATGAGGAGGAGCCAGTAAGTAGGGGAGTGGGTCACTGATGGATGAGGAGGAGCCAGTAAGTAGGGGAGTGGGTCACTGATGGATGAGGAGGAGCCAGTAAGTAGGGGAGTGGGTCACTGATGGATGAAGAGGAGCCAGTAAGTAGGGGAGTGGGTCACTAATGGATGAGGAGGAGCCAGTAAGTAGGGGAGTGGGTCACTGATGGATGAGGAGGAGCCAGTAAGTAGGGGGGTGGAGCCAGTAAGTAGGGGAGTGGGTCACTGATGGATGAGGAGGAGCCAGTAAGTAGGGGAGTGGGTCACTGATGGATGAGAAGGAGCCAGTAAGTAGGGGAGTGGGTCACTGATGGATGAGGAGGAGCCAGTAAGTAGGGGAGTGGGTCACTAATGGATGAGGAGGAGCCAGTAAGTAAGGGAGTGGGTCACTAATGGAGTTCATTGTTTGTTTTCCATTGCTGTTTTAAGCTGCACCAGGGTTTTTTTTTTTACCTCTGTTGTGGTGACCATGTTTTAAATTTTCAAGAATTCAAAGGGTTCTGATAACATTACTTACTTCCGTTACACAAGATCACATGCTTCCTGGGAACTGAAGTTGATTTACAGATCTGAAATTAAAACTTGCAGCAGTAGTCTTCAGCTCAGCTTATCTCCAAGACTTTGCTTTCAACCTAATCTCAATATGATGAAATACAGCAATGTGTAATTGTGTTTTCAGTAAAAGTAACACAACTTTTTCGGATAAAGAAGTTCTTACTTTAAGGAGGCATATAATGTAATGCAAAAAGTTTAATATGCATTGTTCATTTTAAAGGAAAATATCAATCAACTGAAACAAATTTGTATGGACATCCATCTTTTAACCTTCTTGTATAGCAAAGGTTAAACTATAACCACTAAAAAGGTCAAATTGTAAGACTTGAACAACTTTAAAAGGTCAAATCATAGGGTTAAGACTGCCTTAAATGATCATATTTTAAGACATACCACCTTATTGGTCAAATTGTAGATCAAAATGCAAATTATGAAACAGTGATATGTTTAGGTGCCTGTGATGGATAAATATCTGCAATACAATGAATACAGTAAGACAAAATGACAAAGGAGATGATTGATTTGTATTAATATTACACATAGTATGTTGTGGTTATTTCCATTGCAGGATGTCTTCACAGTGAGTGTGGGTAATCTACCACCTGGAGCTGATGTTTTGATTAAGATCACCTACATATCTGAGCTTCAGGTTCAAGGAGATGCCATCCTATTTACATTGCCCTCCAGAGTGGCTCCATGGGTCAAGGACACTGCACTGGCTCAAAAAACACAGGTAGCTACAGAGAAAATATTTTTGCCGACATTGCAGCGCATTGCTACCTATAAGGATAATTTTGTTTAGTGTCAGACTGTCTGTCTTCACATTTACCTGTCTGTATGTACATCAGTCTGCCTGTTTGTCTGTCTATGTGTGTACATCTGTCTGTTTATCTGTCTGTACATCCATCTCTCTGTCTGTAGGGGAGGAGTTACTACAGTTTTTATATTTTGCAGACCTGTTCTTTGATGGCATTTGTATATATATAGTATTCTTAAAAGTATTAGTGCAAAATTGAAACAGGTACAGACTATTTATTACAGAGATCTTTAAAAAACAACTACAGACTAGTAATTTCTGAAATATTAACCAGTGCAAGCCAGAGTCCACCCTTAACTTTATAGATAGTTTTTTAATGCATGAAATTTAATAGGAGTTACTTCCCCTTTCTGCCATGTTTGAGGTGAAGCTAGTGTTTTTGCTTCATATTCATACCAATCATATTGAATTATTGTGAGAAAGTTATCTATATTTTCACTCCTCTGAAAACATTTTGACATTGTTTCGATGTTTTATTATTACATAACAATTGCAAAAATTCAAGAAGCATCCTTAGTTTGGAGAAATTCCTTACACCATATGGTTGATTTATGCATAAACATTCAGTCATTTACCTCCAATATGGTGGAAAAGGGAAGTAACCCCACTTAAATTTCATGCATTCCAAAATAATCTATATTGGTATTTCTAAATTGAGAAATATCAGAAATAGAATTTATATTGATCTTACTAAAATAACAGTTTTCAAGATTGATCGTATTTTGCATTCATTGTTATTATCTATTGTAGGACGATGTCCAGTCTGTCAAGGTGACGGCAGCTGATCATTTACAAACCTCAGTTCAAGTCGCAGTGGAAATGCCATTTGACATTCACAAACTTGTGTCTAATACTCATAAACTCAAGTTCAAGGTCATTGATGCTTTCATACCTTATAATATTTTAGACTTACTCAGAGATGTATTTGACTTGTAATTATTTTAGTACACTTTTGCCATGATTTTTCAATGTTCTCTCTTTTGACTATTGAACCAGTGTATCTTATGGTTTGCCAGGGGATTTAAATTCCTTTATTACAGAGAAATATCTGTCAGTTTTTTGTCTGCAGTAAAAAAACTTCATCAGTGATAACTTTTAAGCACTAAGAGGCTTTGAAGTAGGGTATGCATAGTTAAAAGACAGAATTAAAAAAAAAAAACCTTAAGGAATTAAAAAAACCGTAAGAATTTAAATGTTTATCTTTAAATAAAGATATAATATACTTGTAGCAAGAAAAAATGACAAAATATATACGTTAATAATCAAGATAAACGTAAAAAAATATTTTTGTTTTGTAAAATGACCTATATTTACCACAATGCACGCAAAGTGATATAATTATATTAAAATCATGCACATGCATATAAATGTATCCTAGAATCAAAATAATAATGGTCACATGGTTTAAATGTATATATAGATGTTCCCATTCCTTTCCATAAACAAACAAGAATTCGTGTAATGTTTGTAAAATAGTGAAATTTTTGAGGCTCGTATAGGTTTAAAAATAATGATATAATGTTGGTGAAAATTTCGTTTTAATAAGAAAGATAAGACTAGTATTATAATTTGTAAGATTCAGGCAGAATTAATTAATTTATACCTGAGACCAGTTTAATCGTGCATACCTCCCTTGATATTTTACATGTGTATTCCTTTTGTCAGTACCTTTTTCTTGAAATCAAAATTTGTGACCTTGTGGCCTTGACTGTGACATTTCACCTACTTGAACTTGAATGTTGACAGATATCGGCAACATTAGTGTCTCACAAACTGATCTTGTGTATTACCATAACAACCATACCACAGCATAACACTTACACCCTGGTCCTCAGTTTAAAGAGTAGAAACAGAGGTCCACTGTCATGGCACCTGTATATCTGGGTATGTAAGATTCTCCTAGCATTACGCAGATTTAGGACTTAGCACCACAAAGGTGCTATGACCATATGAGTGAAATGATCCTGAATGGCATAAAACAATAAATAAAAAATCTTTTCCTTGCCTCTTTTTATATAGAAAACAGCAACCAAGGCGGTAGTTGAATTGGCACCAAACAGTAGCTTGGAGGATGGTTTCCAGCTGCAGGTGATGTTGTCCCAGATCCATGTTCCGCGGATGTGGATAGAGCAACATGTGGATAAAGAATCTTCCGCATGTATGCTGTCCTTCTACCCAGAGTTTGACAGCTCTGAAGAAGAATTTGTTGAAGTCATAATTTTACTTGATATGTCGAATTCTATGAAAGACCAGTCGGCCATTGATGCTAAAAAGGTACTCTTTTATTTTAAAGGCTTAAGTCACAAGAGTGCATGTTTTGTTTCTTCTGATCGGGCCTACTACTTAGATAAAATGTATAGGATTAATCATCATCATTATCATCTGGGTCAATTTTGACGTAGTGGTTAAGCGCACAGCTTGCAGCTTGGACAATCCGGGTTCCATTCCCAGGTTGCACCATTATGTTTGAGAGGTTAGTTACCTCCTGCTTCCATGTTGCCATATAACTGAAAAGGTGTTGAAAGCAACATAAATCACCAATCAACCGGCCAATCGTCAATGACACATCATCATCAAGTTTGCAATTTATATTTGTATTTGTATTTCGTTGAACTTGTCATTAACCCAAAGGCAATGTGTATTTGTTTTAAATCATATAATAGTTTAGGCCTTAGGACGAAAGGGAAAAATAAAAATAACATTAAATATGATAAAAATACAAAGCCTATGGAGGAACCAAATTCTCCAGGGATATTTTCAAATTCTAACAGATGAACAGTATGTTTAAGTCGTTAATATTACATTATGTATACCATGCTTTATAATTTGTAATTTAATTTTGAGTTGAATTTCATTACTGTAATATAAAACTTAACATGATTTCACCTTTTCCAGGTCTGCTTGCTCGCATTACAGAAACTGCCTGAACATGTCACCTTTAATGTGGTGACTTTCGGGACCACAATAGAGGAACTGTTTCAGTTACCATGCCAACCATCAAAGGAAAACCTCAACAAAGCTATTCAATTCATTCAGGTGTGCCTAATACCATTATAGTCACTTCAAAACAAGTTATTGAATTCCTTATTCCAAGTTCAGTGCTACTTCTAATATTTTAATGTTGTCTATGTAGTATGGTCACAATAAGGGATTTTTTTGTCTGTCTGTCTGTCTGTCTGTTTGTTTGTTTATCTTAGTTGTCATCACAACCCTATTTAACACTCAGCATGTTGTTGCAGGTATAATGTGATATTGTATGTACTCGTCATATAAATGAAAATTGCTCTTGATAACTTTTACTGGAACGGTAAAACAGTTTGGAACCCGTGTGGCTCAGTGGATGAGGTGTTTGGCTCATGACCAAGAGGTCCTGGGTTTCACACCCGCTGCGTGTATACTGGTGTCATGTCTTTCGGAGGCAGTGAAAACTGTGGCATATAAAGATCCCTCACTGTTTCTGGGGCATCCATTGCAAAGGTATAATGTTTTTTGCAATACATGAGGCAGATGCTGTCACTCTGTGAAACTCATGGAGAGATGTAAAAGAATCAATGCAGCAGTCTAAGTAAAGCTGAGTTCAAGTAAGAGGTATTTTATATTCATGTATATAAAATATGAAATTGAGACTTTAGAATTTAAATGGGAAATTGAAGTTAGATTACTGTTAAACTGCTTTAAAAATGTCCCCTTTTTTATTTATAATATGAATATCTACATACACAAGATGCTGACAAAAACGCTTCTGTGTGACTCCGATTACAAGATATATACAGTAATCAATAAACAGCTCAATAGATTTTTTTCAGTCAGTAATCTCCAGAATATGTAATGTCAGAAGTTGTGCAAATGCTACTTTTCCCTTGGTTTCAATTATAACTTTAATGTTCAAATCGTGATGTAAAATGAGAATGAGGTCGTACAAGATGAACCAGAAGTCTTTATTTTACTCACTGGTATTCCCCTGAAATCGGCAAGTGGGTATTTTCAGATATCTCTCAGAGAAATACTGAAGCAGAATAAGCAGTAATTTTTATGAATAATATAATGATTAAGTTAGAATTTTATGAAAATGAAAAATCCCCCAGCACTTTAAATTCTTTCATAACATTTTACATATTGATGCATGTAAAAAGTATGTATTACATGTATATGTAAAAGACTGCTTTCGCCACTTAGATCCTTGACACATATTACTTGTCTCTAACTTAAGAGTTTTATTCCACAGGCAGCAACCCCTAACCTTGGCTGTAGTAATGGGTTACTCCCCTTGCAGTCCTTGTATCTTCTGAGTCCAGTAGATGGCATTAGAAATGTCCTCCTGGTGTCAGATGGCTACCTCAATCATGTGGAAGAACTCTTGCAGTCTGCATATGAAAACAGTAGTAAAGCCAGAGTTTTCAGTCTTGCTGTTGGGTAAGAAGAAATCATTAAGGCCACACCAAAAAATATTCTTGTTCTTCGGATTTTTATGATGAAAATAGAGAGGCGGTGAGCGAATTCTTTTTTTATTCAATATATTTGATTGAGCGAATTTTTTTTTGAAAACTGTACCTTCATATATAATAGGACTGTTAAATTAACAGTATGACCGTTTCACTGTATTTTTCCTGTATATTTCAGTGATACACAGACAACATCTAGATGCCTTATTCAACAGGTTGAGGGCAACCTCTCATTTGAGAGATAATCACTCAAATGAGTAACTATCTCTCTTTTCAGTAATCAGTTTTTAAGTACTAAAAATGAAATTTTGGAATTGTGATTTGAAATTCAAAAGGGCACATGTTTACAACATACTGAATATAGTTTACAAAACAAATTGACATTTTTAACTTGCTGTTTTGGAGTTTATAGCTGCACAAATGTTGCAGCTATAAACACCAAAATGGTAAGTTGAAATGATCAACTTATTTTTTATTTTATGTTCAATACATTATAAAGATGTGCCCTTTTAAGTTTAAGTCAAAATTTTGAAACTTTAATTTTTTAGTGCTTGTTTACTTCTGTTCATTCCTTGAAACTGATTACTGAAAACAGTGATAGTTACTCATTTAAGTGATTATCTCTCAAATGAGAGGTTGTCCCCAACCTGTTCAATGCTGCCTAGAATTTGCAAAAACCAGAACAGGGCAAAATTAAAAAGTAAAACTGGACTGGACCAGTTTTTTTTCAAAAATTTGAAAAAAAAAAATGAAAATAGGGAAAATAGGAGCGGCAATTCCGTTGAACAAGACATTAATTTGTTGTGGCCTAAGTAACATGTCTTTCAGAGAGAAATGGATTATAAAAAAAATAAAGACTCCTTCTTTGGTCATTTGGCCTTTATGAAGTGAAAAAACGGAGGTTGATATACATCATAACGTTACAAAGTATTACCACAAATTCATGCTGATAATTTGTAAATTTACACTAAAACGGAGTATCGCAACTACTAAAATCCGTCACGGTTTGCATTTAGTCACCTACCAAATCCATTGTTCTGGATGTGGGCACTTTTATGTGGGCAACTTACGTCATAATTATACGACGTCATAACAGTCACAAAGTGTGCGTGTATGTTGACGTTATTGTAGTTGTGATATTTCGTATTTCCTGCATAGTTACGCTCTGTAAATTTAATATACCAAATATTTGTAATATTGAGGAAGGATTGTACATACTAGCTTTTATATTCAGATATTATCCAAATTGACTCTAATATTTACTGATTAAATTCAATTTTTTTTATCTGGATTTTGTTAGAGAGAATGCATCAGGTGATGTTTAACATCTGTAAATCTTCTAATAGACGATCTTTATATTTTACATGATATAAGCGGCCAAAGGCCTGACATGTTACTTTTTCCTGAGGTTTTCATTTTGACATAAAGAACTAGATAGTGACATCACAAGTTAAGCAATAACGTCTAAATAAAACTCCTGGCAAAGAGTTGCATGTCGGGTATTGGGCCGCTTATATCATGTAAAATATGAAGATTGTCGATTGAAAAATAATTTTTACGATTTTCTATTTAGGCCAAGCCCATGTCACCATCTCCTGAAACGCCTGTCACTATCGGGTGGAGGGTGCTATAATTATTTCGATATCTCCTCAAAATCTTCGTGGGAACGAAAAATGGTGGCTATTTTAGACAAGGCATGTCAAAAAGGCATTACAGAGGTTAAGGTTGAATGGCAGCAACACTCCAACAATCTTCCAGCACCGATACAGGCACCTGCTTGTGTGACGTCGGTATTTAGTGGTAGTAGACTGGTGGTGTATGGCTATGTGGAGAACTGTACTCAGGTAGGTCTGATTGATGTATGACTGTGTGGAGAACTGTACTCAGGTAGGTCTGATTGATGTATGGCTGTGTGGAGAACTGTAATGGGGTAGGTCTGATTGATGTATGGCTGTGTGGAGAACTATACTCAGGTAGGTCTGATTGATGTATGGCTGTGTGGAAAACTACACAGATTCGTCTGAAGTGGTGTATGGCTGTGGTGTATGGCTGTGTGGAGAATTATACTCATGTAGGTCTGAATTGATGAATGGATTTGTGGAGAACTGTACACAGGTAGGTCTGAATTGGTGTATGGTTGTGTGGAGAACTGTACTCAGGTAGGTCTGAGTGATGTATGGCTGTGTGGAGAACTGTACTCAGGTAGGTTTGATTGGTGTATGGCTGTGTCGGGAACTATACTTAGGTAGCTTTGATTGGTGTATGGCTGTGTGGAGAACTGTACTAAGGTAGGTCTGAATTGGTGTATGGTTGTGTGGAAAACTTTAATAGAGTAGGTCTGATTGATGTATGGCTGTGTGGAGAACTGTAATGGGGTAGGTCTGATTGATGTATGACTGTGTGGAGAACTATACTCAGGTAGGTCTGATTGATGTATGACTCTGTGGAGAACTACTCTTGTAGGTCAGATTCAGAGCAAAAAGTGGAAACTTCCAAATAAGAAATAAAATTGAATTTTTATTTGAATCATGGGTTAGTATAATGAGATTGATGATTTTATTTATATTTTTTTTCAGGCTAAATTGACAGCATGTGTTAATAACATGACATTTGAAACTGTTGTGTCTACTTCAGAGCTTAATATCACTAAAGGAAAAGTAAGTTATCATTGTGTGTCTGTAAGTTATCATTGTGTGTCTGTATGTTACTAAGAGCCCTATATCACTAATGGAAGGTATTATCTCTATCTTATTAAGAGTTCATGTCACTAAGGGAAGGTTACATATCATTGTAACATGTATCTCTATCTTTCGAAGATTAAACTTAGTGTTTTATGATTAGTCTGGTAAAATAATCTGATAACTTCCCTTTAGGGTATACATCACAATCTTCCTTTGACCTCATTGATTTGCCTTGAAGTTCATACTTACTACAGTATAGTATGAATGCTACCAAAGAAAAAAAAACAATACAGTCCCTGGATGCTTTAAATTGTACTCTGATTAGTCAATCAGTAAAGTCATTAAGTTGTGAATAGTTGAGTAAGTTTTTTAGATAGGGACAAATTTATTAGTCTTTTCTGAAGGGATCAGGTCGTTTTTGATGTAGACCTGATAGTATTTCTAACTTCAGACCTATGGCAAGATATAGTATAGTGAATGCATCTTATTTTTCGCTCAATACCAACACAGAAGTAGAAATTGACACTACAAAAATTCAAATAGTAATTGTTTATTTACGAACACATGTACTGTGATGTAATGATGTACTCAAAACGATGTACACATGGAGACTATACAAGATTACAATTCGGTGTAAGAATACACATTATGTATTCGTTAGGGAAATGGCCAAGTAGGTACGATTGAGCAATCTAAGCCAGACGGCGCTGCACATCTTTTTATTGTCTGTGATTTGAATGCTTTTTAGCTCACCTGAGCCAAAGGCTCAAGTGAGCTATAGTCATAGTGCGCCGTCCGTCGTCGTCCGTCCGTCGTTAACTTTTTCACATTTTCGACTTCTTCTCTGGAACTACATTGCAGATTTGGATCAAACTTTGTGTAAATGATGTACTCAAGGTCCCCTACTAAAATTGTGTTCGGGATCCAGATTCCCTCTGGGGTGGATCCAGGGCGGGACCAAAAGTGCCCAAAAGGATACCCCTCTTCAAACATCTTCTTCTCCAGAACCAGTACATAAATGGGGAAACTAATTGCATTTCAACAATCTATAAAGATGGGTTATTAAAAATTGTGTTCGGGGTTAAGATCCGTCAAATAGAAATTTACGCTTTTTTGACGTGTTTCTGGACTTAGTCATTTCAATGAAGAAAAGTGTCATGTTTTTCAGTTAATTGATATTGATGATTTCTTAATGACTATTTTGATCATAATTGTGGTAAGGAATATTATTGTGAAAGAATTTTGTCATTATCTCATTTTTTGGATTTTTTATGAATTTTTTAAGACTTCCAAAAAAAAAAAGGAGGGGGGGGGGGTTGGCCATTTTTCACATTTTCAACTTTTTCTACAAAACCACATTAAAGATTTTAATGAAACATGGAATACATGAAGTACTAAAAGTCCTCTATCAATTTGGTAAATTTCATTCAAATTGGTTAACAGATAATGCCACCATGTCTAAAAAGTAGGTCTCACAATGGTACATATACCACTTGGTAATTGAAATGTGGACAGTAGCGGTTCAAATCCAGCTGTGGTCAAAAAATTTTTTTTTTTTTTACACATCTAAATAAGTTTTTAGATGTTTCTCAACACTCAACATATGAAATTAGGAATTTTACATCTAAGACTTCCAAAAAAAGGGGTGGGGGGTGGAGGGGTGGCCATTTTTCAATTTTCAACTGTTTCTACAAAACTGTTTGAAGGATTTTAATAAATCTTGGTAGAAATAAGTCACTTAATATCCTCTTCAAATTCTGTTGTTTTCGTCGTGCGTCGATATTTAGAAAAAGCGTGATTAGATTTACTTTTAGTACTTATAGTTCATATTGTACGAGTCAATACAAGATAAGTTTGATCAGATGAGAAAATAGATGTGCCGTTATTCCATCGATTTAGACGAGTTATATTCATGCGCTGGAGGACATGCAGTCTTTCCGAATACTCGACGGAAAGTCCCGAAAAAGTACGATTGACATTATTGTGTAGCTGTGCCGTAATTTAAGAAGTACACTACTAGTCCGTACTAGTATCTGTTGTATTATAATTAATAAAACTTGAGAATATCGCTTCTTTTTATAGCAGTGGAATTCAAAGTACTCTACAATCTTCTCGTCACGACGATAAACAAACGTCTTGGTAGTTGTGGATATGTAATGCTACTAAAAATAGCCAGTAATTTATAGATCTACATGTGTAGACGTGGTTCTCCCCAAATGTACATGTACAGCGGGAGACTGTCCAGATTGCTAATTTCACACTACTGTCAAGATCAAAAGTGATAAGAGAGAATGAGATAACTATATAGTACGAGACGGAGACGTTTTTTTGTCAATACTGATCCTAAACAATACACGCTTGGTGTATGATCTCTTGGTGGATCACGACTTTATTACCTTTGATGTACTTGACCATGCAATTCCGACCTTGAGGACTTTCAAGTCCTTTCATTTTTTATTCTAGCCTGAAATAAAATTTGACATATTTTCAACATCTGTGTTGACTTAGTCACATTAATGCAAAAATAAATAAATTCTTCCTTCATGCATGACTGATCATCTAGGTACTCAGGTGAGCGATATAGGCCCACTTAGGCCTCTTGTTTTAGATTGGGTCAGCATTATTTAACCGTCTGTGATGTGATTGCTATTTTTAGATTGGGTCAGCTAGAAATAATGAAACTCAGCTAGATAGTGTATGCTCATTTCAATACTTCTTGATATGGTTTAGTTCTATCAGTCTGTTATCAAGCTGCGCAATAATGTTTTGTTTGCAGACTTAGGTGTCTGAGGTACAATTCTGTCTGACAATGTAGTCAACAATCCATATATCCAATTCATATAGTCTACTATAGATATGATGATATGTGTTACACTAACAGGTTGAAACATTTATCATTTTCTAGCTTAGACCAATACTGGTAAATGTCCCCATCCATCTGTACTATGCATATGAGTAATTTGGTTATATCTTGTCATTGGAATGCATCATCAAACAATTTTAAATGACAAGATGAAGTTTTATTTTGTCAAGAATAGAATTAAGAATGCTGTACATGATTAAGTGGTAGAGAAGTGTATCGATTTAATCATCATGGTGGAGTTTGGGGCTTTGGGGCTTTCTGTATTTTCTTAGATTCAACACCTAAATATTTGTTCTGATGTTTTGTATGCCATTGTGTCAAGATGAAATGCTCAACCTTCAGTGTCAATACATGTGTTTATATAACCATACATACTGTTTTTTAGATGTTACATCAGCTGACAGCCAGAGCTGTCATAAAAGATTACGAGGAGGGAATATCTGAAACAGATCCTATCCAGCAACAGGTCATTGTTTTCTATTGGAGTTGTATCATAACTCTATGTAGTCTCTCATATCTGAAAAATATGGGTTTGATCTTTGTCAAGGTCACACCATATACATGTTAGTAGATTTGATAGATTTTCTATCAAAAACTTAAAATTTTCAATATTGTTGCGGATGTGTCTGTCGGTCTGTTTGTACCTCCTTCCGAACTAACACCTTCTACACCATTCATCAGATATTGATTATACTTCACTTTGGTATGGGCTTTTGGAGAAATGTCACTCAAATTGTTTCTAAAAAGTCAAGGTCAGTCAGAAATTAACTCAGAATACAAAAAAGAAGAGGTTTCATATTTTAGTGAATACTAATATAATAATTATACTTCACACAAATGATTATTGCTGTTTGGGATCTGAACAGTTGAGTAAAGACCATTCAGATCATTTTGACCTTGACCTTGGACTTTGATTAACTTTTCAAAAATGTTAACGTTAACTTTATCTTTTGAACTATAAGGGATAAAATTTTTCATATGTAGATTTCTCATTATCAGAGTTTTCTTGGGCTTTTGACCCAATGACCTTGACTTTGGACTTCAACCTGCACTTTATAAACTTTTTTAACTGAGCTATGTCTTTTGAACTATAAGAGGTATTGTTTTCATATTTTACATAATTATAGATTCTTTAGGATTAAAGTTTTGTTTGGTACCCTGACTTTTGACCCCATGACATTGACCTTGGACTTTGACAGATTTCAAAAATGTTAAGCTTAGCTATATCTTTTGAAGTGTAAGGAATAGGGCTTTCATATTTCACATGTTAATTCCTTAGGATCAGAGGTTTTCTTTAGGTCCATGCGTATAAATTTGTTGACCGTGGACTTTGATCTGCTTTTCAAAAATTTTGACATGGACTACATTCTTTGAATAGCAAGGGATAAGCATTTGATGTTTCACTTTATATAGATGCTGACATTTTGCACCCTTGATTTAGTATCATTGACTTTGACTTTTGATATACATTTTATTTTATCAAAATATACTGTTCTTATTAACACTTAATACTACATCTAGAGTCCCTGAATCTAGAACCCCTTTCAGTTTTAAATTTAATCCAATTTAGAAAAGTTTAGAAAAAATTGAAATGTGATCGTGTAGTGTGTACCATGATTGTTTGGAAAATTAATTTTTCCAAAATAAAACCATTGTCAGTAATGAATATACTGAAGCAAAGTTTTGGTCTAAATATTGTAGGCATAAGAGCTCTATGTGTTTCTTGACTGACATTTACAGCATAACATATAGGAAAATCTTTATGATAAAAATATTTATACAAAAAGATGATTTACATGGGACCTCATGATTGTTTTTCAGATATTTAAGGAGGAAAGAAAACAGATGATTATAGAGCTGAGTAAGGAGTATTGTATTGTGACGCCCTATACCAGCTTTGTGGCTATAGAGGAAAGGCATGATGTAAGGGATAACTTTTGTTATGCACTGTATTGATACATTGTATTATTCACAGCCTCAGGAGATATAACCTATTCCAAGAACTTTCTCTAATCTCTAAGTTACACATTATTGTTCATTGCCACTTCAGGATCGTATCTGCATGGTGGCAGTCAGTATTGAAGCGTAGTGGATGCCAAAATGACAACTGGATAGACCACTCACCAATTCTTGCTGGTAGACTCAGCTGGGATTTGAAAAACCTTCATTGGCAGAATTGCAAAACAATTTCAATGTATAGATAGGCCCATCCGTCCGTCAACATTTTAATAAAGTTTCTGGTTGAAGCAAAATATCAGCAACTAAGAGAAATATAAACATAACCTTAAAACTTAGGTCTTATAGACCAGAACTTTCAAATTATACCATGACTTTTGATCTAGTTACCTTGACCTTGGACTTTCACCTTCTTAAAAAAATTGAATTATGGGTATATCTTCTGAATCAATATTGGTAAGGCTTTGGTACTTCATACATATGTTCTTTATGACCTGAGCTTTCAATTGATACATTGACTTTTTACTTTGTGGCCTTGGCCTTTTCATGACGCAGATAGATAGATCAGGGGCATATTGTTTTTGTCCTGTCTGTCTGTTTGTTTGTCTGCAGTCAACTTTAACCTTGGCTATAACTTTTGAACCGTGAGGGATAGAGACTTCATATTTCACATGCATACTCAGCTAATGAAGCCCATGAATGACACCAAGTCAATGACCTTTTGACCCTGACAATGATCTACACGCTAAAAATAACTTTTTGGACTTTGGTGCCGCTTGGGGCATTACTGTTTCACAAACACAGCTTGTTTAGATTTAATTTGCAATCCCACAATACTGTATGTAACGGTGTCTTGTTTTGTACTGATGAGATTTTAGGGGTCTGGAAGATGCTAACCAAATTTCATGGGTAACAGTCAGAAGGAATCTTTAATCATTTCAGCCATAGTATATACACGTATGTCAATTTGTAGCAAGAGCAATTTGATTCAATGGCTTATACATTTTGATTTCTAACTTTCAACTTTAATCTTGACTGAAGCAATGTTGAATTCATCTTCTTCTACCCTGTAAGGAGACATTATGAGACTTTATAACCCAAGGTCATTGTATATAACCCAAGGTCATTGTGTATAATGGTATATGTAGGGTCTACCACTGTTCAGTTGGGTCTTTTGGATAAAGGTTTTAGGTCAAACATGAGACAGGTGCTACCAACATATGATGGAAATCATCCTGATGTGATAATCAAAAATAAATGGACTATGTATACATTGTATACAATTCAATATACAATATTGTACTCTAAGATATCACCATTTCCCATTATTTTAAAGTGAAATATATTTAATACATACATAGCTAAAATTTTATTTAGATGGGAATTTGTTTCACTTTTAATTAATTCTTGTCACAGGATGAAGAGAAGATGGAGGGTAAGTCAGTGGACAAATTAGTTGCAGAGGAAGATGTTGACATCCTTCCATACATGGGCTGGACCGTTCCTGACAACTGGCAAGACATGGTATGTTGTGATTCCAGCAGGGTGAAAAGTGGCCGCTAGACTATGATTTTATTCACCATGCAGATGCTCTACCAACTTAGCTATATACACTATGCACATTTCTCCCCTCTCACAAAACAACACCAATGAAAGTGGGAGCTATCAATGATAGTTTTGTTGTGTACCAATTCTATACCAGGTGGATTGAAAAGGTGGTACCCTGGTTCACCTGTTGTTGGTATTCCAGTTTGTATCAATCCATTTTTGACCAAATTGCAAAGCAATTCCGGTCTATGAAGTCTCGAAAACTGTCTGTCCGTTCGTCCGTCCGTCTGGCATCAACATTTTGCATTTAGCATTTGATGGTTTCTTGTTTATCTTTGATTTATCATTTTATAATATAAACAACATGAAGTGCTAAATTTTGAAAGTCTTCGAAATTGAGAGCTTCTTGTTATGTCACAGACTTCCCTTTTTGGACCTTTCTCTGAAGAACTTTTACAAAATGATGGTATTCCATAGAAATTAGGGTAGTAAGAGTTCTTCTTTAACTCTGGGACGTACCTGTGTTTTGTTGATATTTTTTTCAAAATTTATGAAAAATTCTTGGTGAAAAAATCTGCAATATTTTATTTGATTATAATTTCATTAACAAAAGTAAAGTTTACATAGCTGAATTTCTGTACTTTAAGTTCTTCAGATATTTAGAAGGGGAGATAAATCCTATAAGGGAATTTATATTGTACAATCCCAAATTTTACAATTACTAAAATCTCTACCTTCTTAGACAACAGAAATGTTATTATAACAAACAATCAGAATGCATAGTAACTATGTCTTATTTTAATACACATTTGTTAGACCTTTTATTTTCTCTTGCCAACATTTTTTTCCAGAATGTTGAGGAAGAAGTGAGAAGCTTATTACAACAAGGTGAAATAGCAGAAGGATTTTCTCAGCATGAAGCTGAGAGATGCTACATAATGGCCTTACAGCATGCAGAGGATATTCAGGACAATGCAAGTCTACAGGACATGGTATGTGTAACACCTAACATTATCATAATGCATGTGTCTCCTTCCCTAAGCTATGCATGTATGTGTATAGAGAATAGCATGCACTGTAGTAGAATTAAACTGGACCTCAATCTTCCCTCCCCCCCTTTTTTTTCTTAATCCAATTTTTTTCATAATGTTGCATGTAATTTGTAATAACCCGCTTCTCTAATTTCTTTCACTTTTGAGTTATATAGGTGACTACTCTTTTGAAAAACATGTATTTACACATGCTTGATGCATGTTTTCCTGATAGGTAGCAGTTGTCATAAAAATGTGTTGTCTTGATAGATAGCGGCTGTCATAGAAATGTGTGGTCTTGTTAGGTAGCAGTTGTCATAAAAATGTTTTGTCTTGATAGGTAGTGATTGTCATAGAAATGTGTTGTCTTGATAGGTAGTGGTTGTCATAAAAATGTTTTGTCCTGATAGATAGCAGTTGTCATAAAAATGTGTTGTCTTGATAGATAGCGGTTGTCATAGAAATGTGTGGTCTTGATAGATAGCGGTTGTCATTACATCTGTTGGTTTGTTATTGTTGTTTTACATCATGCCAAGAGTTTTTCACTAATATGATGATAATATCTATCTGATGCATGCACAGAAACTATGAATAAAAATCATGCAACGGACCAACCAGTAGTATTGTAGGATCTTTTACATGCCCTCATGTACGGTGACATATGACCTTGGTTAGTGGAGTCTCATCTGAAAGGCAGGATGCTAATGTTTCAGCATTAAGACTCTCTAACATGGTACCTCCTTGCCAGTAATCAATCTGGCTACCAACAGTGTAAAATACCACTGAAGCAATCACTATGACATTGTTGTGCATCATGCTTTGTAGAGATAGGGTAAATTTTTTGAGATGCATCAGAGGTCAAGGTCACTTTAGCAGTTTCATGATATTATCTGTATAGATTGAAATTGTAAATGAAGAGATGATTTAAATTTTGTTGATCTTGCAGACTTTCTTAATTAATTTTGTTACAAAAGAAAAGAAACAAATTTCATAACACAAGAGAGGTCTTTGCAGTGTTTCCTTATTTGCAGAATAGAGGAAAGTTAATTTAGGTAAACTATGACCTAAAATACCCATTGCAGTAATGTTCAGAATCATCAGGCCATGGTTTGTAGTTAGATATATTATTTTCTTTCTTTCTTCATGTTAGGTCAAAAAGACAGCAAAGAATTTTTTTGAGAAATCGGACTCGGAGAAAAGCCAACAGATGCTGAAGATAGTACATAGAATAGCACCAGGTATGTATACTTTGTGACTTTTTTTTTGTGCTTAATTTGCTGCAGTAATATTTAACATTGACTTCACTTGGTATCTTCCTCAGTAATAATTGGGTGCAATTTACCTTATGGACCATTTTCCTTAAATGTCTTCCAAAAGTCTGGAGAAGTTTTGTAGCTCAAATTATCCACTGGATCAATAATATTTTGGTAAACACATGCATTATATGTTCATTCTTTCACTTTTATTATATGCAGAGTGACTTTACAAATTTACCAATTCTATCAAACTTCAATCTCAGATTATTGTAATCCATTATTGAGATTTAAAGCAACTGAACCCAAGATTCAAGTTGTGTCAGGTAAAATGATCCCAAAATGGAAGTAGTTAACGTCAATGCATATCTGTAGACACAATGGTCTCCAAAGGATGTACTGAAAGTCAATACTTATCTATAGACACTGTGGTCTCCAAATAGATGTACTTAAAGTCAATACTTTTCTGTAGACACTATGGTCCAAAGGATGTACTGGTGGACCATGCCTATTTGTAGACACTATGGTCCCTAAAGAATGCAGTGTAGTCCATGCCTATTTGTAGACGTTATGGTCCCCAAAGGATGTACTGGAGGTTTATGCTTATCTATAGACACCATGGTTCCCAAAGGATTTGCTGAAGGTCCATGCTTATCTGTAGACACCATAGTCCCCAAAGGATGTACTGGAGGTCCATGCTTATCTATAGACACCATGGTCCTCAAAGGAGGTACTGAAGGTCCGTGCTTATCTATAGACACTGTGGTTTCCAAAAAGATGTACTGAAAGTCAATGCCTTTCTGTAGACAGTATGGTCCCCAAAGGATGTACTGGAGGTTTATGCCTATCTGTAGACACTATGGTCCCCCAAAGGATTTGCTGAAGGTCCGAGCTTATCTATAGACACCATGGTCCCCAAAGGATGTACTGGAGGTCCATGCTTATCTATAGACACCATGGTCCTCAAAGGAGGTACTGAAGGTCCGTGCTTATCTATAGACACTGTGGTTTCCAAAAAGAGGTACTGAAAGTCAATGCCTTTCTGTAGATAGTATGGTCCCCAAAGGATGTACTAAGGTCCTTTCCTATCTAGACATTATGGTCCCTAAGAATGTATTGTTGGACCATGCCTATTTGTAGACACTATGGTCCTTAAAGGATGAAGTGATGATCCATGCTTATTTGTAGACATTATGGTCCACAAAAATGTACTGGAGGTCTAAGCTTATCTATAGACACCATGGTCCCCAAAGGATGTACTGGAGGTCCATACTTATCTATAGACACCATGGTCCTCAAAGGAGGTACTGAATGTCTGTGCTTATCTATAGACACTGTGATATCCAAAAAGATGTACTGAAAGTCAATGCCTTTTTGTAGACAGTATGGTCCCCAAAGGATGTACTAAGGTCCATGCTTATCTGTAGACAACATGGTCCCCAAAAGAATGTACTGAAGGTCCATGCTTATCTATAGACAATATGGTCCCCAAGTGATGTACTAAGGTCCGTACATATCTGTAGACATTACAGTCCCCAAAGGATTTGCTGAAGGTCCATGCCTATTTGTAGACACTATAGTCCCCAAAGGATGTACTGAAGGTCTGTGCCTAGCTATAGATACTATGGTACTCATAGGATGTACTGAAGGCCCATTCTTATCTATAGACTTTATGGTCCTCAAAGGATGTACTAAAAGTCAGTGCTTTTCTATAGACACTATAGTCTCCAAATGATGTACTATAGTCCATACTTATCTGTAGACACTATGGTTCCCATGTACTGAAGGTCCATGCCTATTTGTAGACACTATGGTCCTCAAAGGATGTACTAAAGGTCCGTGCTTTTCTGTAGACACTATGGTCTCCAAAGGATGTACTGAAGGTCCATGCTTACCTATAGACACTGTAGTCCCCAAAGAATGTACTGAAGGTCCATGCTTATCTGTAGACACTGTGGTCCCTAAATGAAGTACTAAGGTCTGTACTTATCTGTAGACACTCCAATTAATGTACTGATCTGTAGACAGTATGGTCCCCATGTAATGAAGGTCCATGCTTATCTATTAACACTTTGGTCTTCAAAGGATGTACCAAAGGTCCATACCTATCTATGAACACTATGGTTTGCTCCTCCAACTAAAACTAGTAGACTCTTCACTATATGTCATAGAGGCCTAGAGGCTGAAGCTCAAGTATACAAGTGGTTCTTAATTATGCAATATTGGTGAAGAGAACGTTTTCAAACATTAGGCCAGTAAATCATGTATAATATGAAATTCTGTTATTAAGTATAATTTTTCTCTACTGTTTCAGAAAAGAAAGAAATAAAAGTCAAATTTTTATCAGGAAAAATGATCACTCCTGAGCTGAATGCCACAGATACCGTGGCAGATTTAAAAGCCCGTATTTTTGACTTGGAAGGAATACCTCTTAAAATTCAACGTTTAATTGCAGAATCAAAACTACTCAATGATGCAGATTCCATATCAGGTAGTAAATTTGTTTTTGTGACTCGTTGCTTGCCTGATCTCACCTCTGAATTTCAGGCATCTATGAATGTCTGCTATGGTACTTTGTTGTTAGTGCTGTAGTCACTTGACACCATTTACTTTTGTATTTTGCCAAATTGGCTGACATAGTACAGTTGGTTAGGTGTTCAGCTGATAACTGTGTGGTCCCAGTTTCTCAGTCCCGCTAGTGTCTAGTGAGTGTCCTTTGTTTCACATGAAACAGTGAAAACAGAAGTGACGGTAGCCATAGAACAAAAGATCCCTCACTGCTTCAGGTACATTGATTTCGTTGCATAGGTGTAAATTTCCTTGCATATGGGACTTCCGAGATATGCGTCCAATTCAATTTTTATATACTTTTTTCGTGAAATGTTAGGCATTCAATTTCCAGCATGGTAAAAATAGGGTACAGCCGTAACAAAAAACTTTCGTAAAAGAAAGTGGGAGGGGACATTTGTTTGTACAAGAATATTTTTTAAACACATTTTAATCACAAAAATAAAATCAAAGCAGTACAATTCTGAATTCCGTCACTGAAGAATTTCCATAAGGGTTGTTGATTACAGTTGTGCCCATTTATATCATACTGAACATAGAATGCCTTACATTTCGTGAAATAAAATCATTGATGCTTATCTCGGAAGTCCCGTATTGCATTTCACCATTGCCATATAAGTGAAATAATTTTGGTATAAAACAAGAATCAAACAAAAACAGACAAATTCCTCGCATTGTTCACAACATGTATTGGCTATTGATGGTGAGTGTGGCAAGCCAAACAGATATGCTTACTATTCCTTCACACGCAAATGCACTTCTAGTGTCGATAGCTACATAAACTACCCAATGTGTAACATTGATTTTGATGAGAATGGGACCAAAATGGTCATTTCTTTTCTATTTACTCCTTTTCTTTGCGTTTAAAGATTGCATACATTATGATGATGAACATAAGGCCTTCAAATAGAGTTCGTTGATTTTGGTGCTTGTGAACACCGCAAGCCAAGAGCTTAACCACTACAACAAGCCTGTCCTTTCAACAGAATTGAGATTTTGATTCATTAATGTTACCATGCTTCAACAGCATTCAAGTGAATGATAAGACTTGGAGTTCTTGTTTGGGTGTTGCGTGCAACCAGGGGATGCTAACACTAACTCCTCCCGGGCACCTGGTATCGCCTCAGTTTAACTGGGGTTCACATTTATCTAAATATGACACTATACACAATATTGTCCTTTTATTCCATGGACTATGAGATTTGGTTAAGCCTTCGGTACTTCTTCTTTCTTTACATTCATATGTAGTTTGGAACCTTTAATTATTTTTCCACATTTTAATCTTCAGATCTGGAAAATGAAGAAACAGTTCACCTAGTGTTAAATTTACGAGGTGGAGAGGAACATCAACAACTGCCCAAACTTTCAACACAGTCATTCTACCAGAAACGCCGTAAGAGGGCAATTATGTATCGAAGCATGGAAGACAGTCCTTCTGTGGATGAACGTAGCAGTTTATATTCTGATCCAGTACATCTGATTTCTGAAGCTTCCCATAGAACTGGAACAAAAGAGCAAGAGCATGAAAATGAAGATGGTGAGAGAGAAGGGAAAAAAAAGATGAAAAGGAAGAAGAGATCTTATATATCCTTGACTAACAAAACATCTATGTCTACAAATGGCTTAAAACCAAATGAAGATCAATCTTCCATATTCCCGTCTTCATCAATTAGAGAAGAGTGTCAGACAGGGGGAAATTTTAACACACCCCAATTGCTAGGCTCTCAGCCCACATCGATTGCTCTTCAGCCTCTACCAATCAGTGATGAAATGATCGATTCCTATATGGAGGACTTCTCAGCAGATGCTGGCCTCATGGATAAGCTGATTACTGATCTATTACCAGAGGAAGATGATTTGTTAGATGATGCAGTAGAGGAATCTGGTAAAACTATTTGTTTCTATATATTTTCTGCAATTTTTTCCTACCTACACCTGTATTACATTTTTAGACAAAAATTTAGAGATCAACAGCTCCGTTTAAATCCTATCTGCCATGTTTTATTGTGTCATCACAAATTCATTTCTGATGGTTCGTTCATTCATGACTTTATAAAAAAAAGTGTGCCAACGTATGCAATGTAACACACTTAGCAGTTGTTTAATGTAACAGTTTCCAAATGCCAAAAAAAATCATAGAAATTCAAAAATTACTTTCTTAAATTTCACATTTCAGCTTGTGGATCATCAATCGTTTTTCTCTGGATAAATCAATGAAAACTGAGTTCTTTGTTACAAAAGATGAGGCAAAAAGAAGATACTTAAAATGGGTCTGCTTCATTGGTCTAAATTTTCATGCATTGCACTACCTGATATTGGTATAGTGGTTTGTACTATAAGTCTCAAAACTTTGAAATCCTGGCATTTCAAATGTCTTAAATTCTTGGTTTTTTTTTCACCAGTAGATTGTAAGGTATCCACTCCAGTCTTTAGTAGTAATAAACTAAAACCAACATCCCAAAGACGACCATTTACATCTAAACGTTCAGTAAAGAGAGGAAGACGAATAGGCTTTGTAGAAGTTGGGTTAAAGGGTAGCAGCCCTGATTCAGAAGACGATGACTTACAGGTTGGGTGTCCCTCAGATTCTGAGAAAAAATCAACATCTCCAAAAAAACCAATTGCATCTAAAAGGATAGCAACAAAAGCAGCACGAAGAGAGTTTGTAGAGGATGGGTTAAAGGGTAGCAGCTGTTCCTCTGATACTGAAGATGATGACAGAGAGATTAGCTGTCCTTCAGATTCAGAGAAAAAAACGACATCCCAAAAAAGACCAATTGCATCTAAACAAATACCAACAAAAGCAGCACGAAAAGAGTTTGTAGAGGATGAGGTAAAGGGTAGCAGCTGTTCCTCTGATTCTGAAGATGAACACTCTGAAATTGGATGTCCTTCTGATTCCAAAGACAGTGATGAAGTTAGTAGCAGTCACTCTTCAGTTCTCCCATCAATACATATGACCTCTTTACATCGTAGCATGCCATCTGGATTTAGCCTTGCATCAGCTTCTCATCAATTATCTCCCCAATACAGCACTACATTGCCTTCTTACACCCATAGATCTCCTGTATATCAATCTACAACACCTGCATACTGCCCTATATCACCTGCATACTGCCCTACATCAACTACATATCAACCTCCTTTACCTGCATATTGCCCTCCACCGCCTACTGATCACCCTGCATTACCTCCATATCCTTCAGCATCAGCATATCGACCTGTATGGCCTGCATATAGCCCAGCATCACCATCATACAGCCCATTATCTCCATCATACAGTCCAGTAGACTTGAGAGTTGCTCCTGCCTTCTGCCAAAAATCCTCCCCAAACAACCAAACAGCTTACTTACCAACAGCTTCTCTTCCCACATCCAACAAGCAGGAGCAACCTAGACAACCTTTTTCAGGCATGTCTGAAAATCAGTCAAAGCAAATGCTTGAAAGTAAAACTGGATCTTGGTCCCGAAATAGTTCAACAGCCTACGAAAGAACCTCTGCTGGATTTCCTTTGTTTGACAGAGCAAAAATTGAAAAACCAGACCACGAAAACCAGTTTCAAAGTAAATTTGAGCAGTATATTCCCAACCCTGCTGACAGTATATACATGCCTACCTTAGCTTCATCTGTGACTACATCAACAGCAGCACATAAGACACCAAGGTAAGTGAGTTTTTGATTAAGGGACCTTTCAAAATTAATTATTTCTTTCAAGGTGACATTACAGGTTTTTACCCCAAAGTTATATGATTAATGGAGACGGTAAACATTAGCAAAGTTTTTATACAGAATGTCATTTGATGCAACGGTGTGAAAGAAATTTACACAAGCTCTAAGCAGATATCAAATCTTCACAGTTAAATGACATGGTTACGATTAAATGACATCAGTCATACTGAATCATCATGCTTATGATGCAATGTCATCATAAGGAACAAAACAAAATGCATTAAGACACCATTTGTAGCGTCTACCTGTAGAAATAGCAAGTGACATATCGTCAGTTTGTTCAGAGTAAGTGGTGTAATTATGTTTGTTTGATTCTTCTTGTATGTCAAAGAATGATTATCACACTTATATGGAAGCTGGTTTAGCCCAATGGATGAGGTGCTGGGCTTGTGATCGGGAGGACCAGGTTTGACTCCCATCATTGGAGCACCAGTGCCCTGTCCCATGTCGCGGCACATAAAAATGCCTCACGGCTTCGTGAGTGTGTGTTGCACAGGTATAAAGTTCTATGTGATACATCAAGCAGTTGCCTTAACTATATACATGAAATAATGGTGGAGAGACGTAAAACAATAATCAATCAATCAATAATCTATCACTCATATGGTGAAGGCGTCTGCCCGATGCATTGCACAGAAATCAAAACCTATGCCACAATCCAACCAGAAGGAGTAAGGGATATTTTATACACCGTACCTACTAACTACTGTGACACAGGATATCATACTCAGGATTTTACTGTCTCATCCAAAACAGGACACCTACCAGCTACTAGCAGGATTTGAACTCAACACCTCTCTGTCACAAGTCACCTCTAATAATTGTAACAGTTTCTTCTCAACTGCATGGATTTGCTCACAAATTTTCAATACCCTTTTTTTTTTGTGTAAGCCTCTTTCACAATAGACCTTAAGCCAATTTTATATGATGTAAGAGGTCTAATACCGAACAAACCACATTTTGTCGGAATTTTCATTATGATGTTAATGCTTGGATTGTGAGGTCAAAGTAGTATGACACAAATCTATGCGAAAAAACTTCACTTCTCCGGTATTGCCCCTTACACCAAGTAAAATTGGTAAAAGGCCTATTATACCATTTATTGCCCTATATAGGCATCCTATCAACAGATCTGAATTCAAACTTAGTACTTTACTACATTTTTGAAGTATTATTTTATATTATAAGTGCAAAATCAACGTCCTGCATTTGAAAATGAAATGCTGTCATTTATGTGAGCTATAATAAGCTTGTTTATCCTATAAAATCTATGTGACATTTAAAATTTTCATTCAAGCACTTGATCAACAAGATTACTGTTAACTAAAATACTCTTTAATTGACCTTTCCATTTACTTGGGTATGCATGAAAAATTGTTAAATCAGATGATGTCACAATACTTTGCACCTCTGTCACAGCTCAAACAAGCAATGAAAATGTATTTTGACGTCATGAAATGCAATAAATATTCTGTAAAAGTGATGGGTCAGTTACGGTGCTTATCGTCACATTGATTCCATGGTATTGAATCTGATCAAAATCATTCTAAAAAATGTACTAGTTATAAATGTACCTCTACATGTATTGAAAGTGTGTTAGATTTATTACACATATTGGATATCCATTTTATCTGGGTTTTTTTTTTAATACATGTATAAAATCCTTTTTTTTCTTTTTTTTTGTCAAGAAAACTATTTTAGTCCTTCAAATTTGTTCCCATTACTTAACTTATTTTAAGAAAGAAAAAAAAAACCAACAAATTAAATAAAATTCAAAATTTCAGAACGTCTGTTAAATATTCTAGAAGTTCATCTCTGGTTTATTTTCTGAGATGCTGAAAATTGTTATAATTTGTAAGTTTCCAGTTCATGATCAACAGTAGTTATATGAAGTTGTTTCACAAAAATTCTGTATCTCTTGTAGAGGGACTAAGGGTGTTAGAAAAGAAAGAAAAATTTCAAGTCCAGAAGTAATAGCCAGATGTAGATCACAAAAAAGCAGCGAAGGGTCAAAATCAATGTCAATAAGTTCTGACAGAGACTCAATACCCGTTAGAAAGAGTGGCAAAGAGCTAAAAGGAAAGTTAAAGTCAGTTGAAAGAAGAAGTGGTAGACAAAGGTCAAGAAGTAGGAGCAAAGGATCAAGGTCAATGTCTTTATGCTCTGACAGCAGTGAAGGGAAACAAGAAAAACTAAGAGAAGGGTCAAGATTCGAAAGGAACAGTAAATGCAGACAAAAATCAAAAAGTAGGAGTAGAAATGAAAGAGTTAGGTCAAAAAGTAGAAGCAGAGAAAGAAGACTTAGGTCAGAAAGAAGAAGCAGAGATAGAGGACCTAGGTCAGAAAGTAGGAACAGAGATGAAAGACTTAAGTTAAGAGGTAGAAGAAGAGAATGTGGACAAAGTTCAAAAAGTGACAGCAGAGGACTTACACAAAGGTCAAAAAGTAGGGAAAGGGAACGGAGACGAAGATCAATAAGTAGTAGTAGTGATCCTAGACAAAGGTCAAGAAGTTATGAATATAAAGGAATATTATCTAGAAGAGAAACAGATACTAGATCAAGAAAAGGTAGAGATATCAACTCAAGGTCAAGAAGAAGGAGTAGAGAACCCTATCCCAGGCCAAGAAGTAGTCAAAGAGAATTAGACTCAAGGTCAAGAAGCAGGAGTAGAGATTACTATGCAATGTCAAGAAGTAGAAGTAGAGATTGCTATACAAGGTCAAGAAGTAGGAGAAGAGATTCCTATTCCGGACATAGAAGAAAGGATTTCTACTCAAGGTCAAGAAGCAGAGATTTTGATCCCAGATCAAGAGATAGACATTATGATTCATATTTGAGAAGAAAGATGAGAGATCTCTTCACACTCTTTCGAAGGGCAAGAAATAGAAATAGATATTTATGTACCAGGTCTAGACGCAGGAGAAGAGATTTCTATTCAAGGTCAAGAAGTAGGAGTAGAGATTTTTATACAAAGTCAAGAAGTTGGAGTAGAGATTTCTATACAAAGTCAAGAAGTAGGAGCAGAGATTTCTATACAAGGTCAAGAAGTAAGAATAGAGATTTATATACAAGGTCAAGAAGTAGGAGCAGAGATTTCTATACAAGGTCAAGAAGTACGAGCAGAGATTTATGTACAAGGTCAAGAAGTAGGAGCAGAACTTTCTATACAAGGTCAAGAAGTAGAAGTAAACAGGGACCAAAAAGCAGAGTAAACACAAAATTGAACTGCACAGTACCAGGTGAGTTGCTTCTATTGTTAAAATTGAGTAAATATTTGTTCTTGCTCATAAATTATCAGCCATTGTCCTGATTTATAAAAATCATGGTCCCATCATGGCTTCCAATCACACCTTTGTAATGTACATGAATGATTCATGTATTGTATAAAATATGTAATATTCAGATTTACACTATCTTCACTTACATATTTCTGGAATTTGTCCTCATTAATGGCACTCATTTTTCAACTTTCTGTAAATCAACTTTCAGTAAAGATCAAAGTGAAATTTCATATATGAAAAACTAATGCTTTTCCTTTTTGTATATATAGATTTATGGAATGGAATTATACTACATCACTCTAGGGTATCCATAGACAAACTTCCAACACCAGTAGAGGTAAGAAATTATAGACAAACTTCCAACACCAGTAGAGGTCAGTTATCATACACAAACTCCCAACACCAGTAGAGGTCAGTAATCATAGACAAACTCCCAACACCAGTAGAGGTCAGTAATCATAGACATACTCCCAACACCAGTAGAGGTCAGTAATCATAGACAAACTCCCAACACCAGTAGAGGTCAGTAATCATAGACATACTCCCAACACCAGTAGAGGTCAGTAATCATAGACAAACTCCCAACACCAGTAGAGGTCAGTAATCATACACATACTTCCAACACCACTAGAGGTCAGTAATCATAGACAAACTCCCAACACCAGTAGAGGTCAGTAATCATAGACAAACTCCCAACACCAGTAGAAGTCAGTAATCATAGACATACTTCCAACACCAGTAGAGGTCAGTTATCATAGACAAACTCCCAACACCAGTAGAGGTCAGTAATCATAAACATACTTCCAACACCAGTAGAGGTCAGTAATCATAGACAAACTCCCAACACCAGTAGAGGTCAGTAATCATAGACATACTTCCAACACCAGTAGAGGTCAGTTATCATAGACAAACTCCCAACACCAGTAGAGGTCAGTAATCATAGACATACTTCCAACACCAGTAGAGGTCAGTAATCATAGACAAACTCCCAACCCCAGTAGAGGTCAGTAATCATAGACATACTCCCAACACCAGTAGAAGTCAGTAATCATAGACAAATTCCAACCCCAGTAGAGGTCAGTAATCATAGACAAACTCCCAACACCAGTAGAGGTCAGTAATCATAGACATACTTCCAACACCAGTAGAGGTCAGTAATCATAGACATACTCCCAACCCCAGTAGAGGTCAGTAATCATAGACAAACTCCCAACTCCAGTAGAGGTCAGTTATCATAGACATACTCCCAACATCAGTAGAGGTCAGCTATCATAGACAAATCCCAACTCCAGTAGAGGTCAGTAATCATAGACATACTCCCAACACCAGTAGAGGTCAGTAATCATAGACATACTCCCAACACCAGTAGAGGTCAGTAATCATAGACAAACTCCCAACACCAGTAGAGGTCAGTAATCATAGACAAACTCCCAACACCAGTAGAGGTCAGTTATCATAGACAAACTCCCAACATCAGTAGAGGTCAGTAATCATAGACAAACTCCGAACACCATTAGAGGTCAGTAATCATAGACATACTCCCAACATCAGTAGAGGTCAGTTATCATAGACAAACTCCCAACTCCAGTAGAGGTCAGTAATCGTAGACAATCTCCCAACACCAGTAGAGGTCAGTAATCATAGACATACTTCCAACACCACTAGAGGTCAGTAATCATAGACATACTTCCAACACCAGTAGAGGTCAGTTATCATAGACAAACTCCCAACACCAGTAGAGGTCAGTAATCATAGACAAACTCCCAACACCAGTAGAGGTCAGTAATCATAGACATACTTCCAACACCACTAGAGGTCAGTAATCATAGACAAACTCCCAACCCCAGTAGAGGTCAGTAATCATAGACATACTCCCAACACCAGTAGAAGTCAGTAATCATAGACAAATTCCAACCCCAGTAGAGGTCAGTAATCATAGACAAACTCCCAACACCAGTAGAGGTCAGTAATCATAGACATACTTCCAACACCAGTAGAGGTCAGTAATCATAGACATACTTCCAACACCAGTAGAGGTCAGTAATCATAGACAAACTCCCAACATCAGTAGAGGTCAGTAATCATAGACATACTCCCAACACCAGTAGAGGTCAGTAATCATAGACAAACTCCCAACATCAGTAGAGGTCAGTAATCATAGACAAACTCCCAACACCAGTAGAGGTCAGTTATCATAGACAAACTCCCAACATCAGTAGAGGTCAGTAATCATAGACAAACTCCCAACACCAGTAGAGGTCAGTAATGATAGACATACTCCCAACATCAGTAGAGGTCAGTTATCATAGACAAACTCCCAACTCCAGTAGAGGTCAGTAATCGTAGACAATCTCCCAACTCTAGAAGAGGTCAGTAATCATACACAAACTCATTGACAAACTCCTAACACCAGTAGAGGCCAGTAATCATAGACAAAATCCCAACACCAGTAGAGGTCAGTAATCATAGACAAATTCCAACTCCAGTGGAGGTCAGTAATCATAGACAAATCCCAACTCCAGTAGAGGTCTTTAATCATAGACAAACTCCCAAATCCAGTAGAGGTCAGTAATCATAGACAAACTCCCAACCCCAGTGGAGGTCAGTAATCATAGACAAACTCCCAACACCAGTAGAGGTCAGTAATCATAGACATACTCCCAACACCAGTAGAGGTCAGTAATCATAGACAAATTCCAACCCCAGTAGAGGTCAGTAATCATAGACAAATTCCCAACTCCAGTGGAGGTCAGTTATCATAGACAAACTCCCAACATCAGTAGAGGTCAGTTATCATAGACAAATCCCAACTCCAGTAGAGGTCAGTAATCATAGACATACTCCCAACCCCAGTAGAGGTCAGTAATCATAGACAAACTCCCAACATCAGTAGAGATCAGTTATCATAGACAAACTCCCAACATCAGTAGAGGTCAGTTATTATAGACAAACTCCCAACATCAGTAGAGGTCAGTAATCATAGACAAACTCCCAACTCCAGTGGAGGTCAGTTATCATAGACAAACTCCCAACATCAGTAGAGGTCAGTTATCATAGACAAATCCCAACTCCAGTAGAGGTCAGTAATCATAGACATACTCCCAACCCCAGTAGAGGTCAGTAATCATAGACAAACTCCCAACACCAGTAGAGGTCAGTTATCATAGACATACTCCCAACATCAGTAGAGGTCAGCTATCATAGACAAATCCCAACTCCAGTAGAGGTCAGTAATCATAGACATACTCCCAACACCAGTAGAGGTCAGTAATCATAGACAAATTCCAACCCCAGTAGAGGTCAGTTATCATAGACATACTCCCAACATCAGTAGAGGTCAGTAATCATAGACAAATCCCAACTCCAGTAGAGGTCTGTAATCATAGACAAACTCCCAACATCAATAGAGGTCAGTTATCATAGACAAATCCCAACTCCAGTAGAGGTCAGTAATCATAGACATACTCCCAACACCAGTAGAGGTCAGTTATCATAGACAAACTCCCAACTCCAGTGGAGGTCAGTTATTATACACAAACTCCCAACCCCAGTGGAGGTCAGTAATCATAGACATACTCCCAACACCAGTAGAGGTCAGTAAGCATAAATAACCAAAAAGCTTCTTTGTGGTCATCTCTGATTGCTCTGTCTGTCGGGCATCTGTACAAATGTATAATTTATCTTTCCAGTAGGTTTATTATTTTGTTTAATATTTCAGGGCCAGTACTGGGAGTTGACACAGGATTCCATGTCTAAGATTGGTGTGTGTGCAGATAAAGTGAGGCAGATCTTGAATCAGCATGGTATCCGCTCTTTAGGTAAATACAGATGTGCACATCAGAAGTAAACATATGTATGAGGCTCAAAATAGGACTCAGACAGCTTTTTTTTTTTATCTAGACTCCACATTTATACTTTCATGTCAATTGTTTGCTAAAATTTTCCTTTCATTTCCCCTAGAAAAATAATTAAATAATGATTTATATATGTATGCTTGAACTATTTATATCACAGGTTGTATATGTGTCTGTGTGTTTCATTGTGTTATGTCATGCAAGGATTACTTCACAGTATTGCACAGAAATTATGATGAATATCACAAACCCGTTGAAGCAGTGACTAGTCGTTTACATGCCCTATATACCATGACACTGGACCGCTGTTTCATCTAAAAGACAGGGCACGAGTGGGACTCGAGCCTCAGACTCCTATGTCACAAGACAAGTACCCCACCCACTAAGCTATGCCCGCTCTGTAATAGTGCTGTATTATAGTAACCAAATAAGAGAACATTGAAGTGTGATTTAAACAAGTTGTGTTTGTGAAACTTGTATTCCCCTAGCAGAAACAAAGTCCAAATAAGGCAAATTTAGAAATGTAGGTCAAAGGTCATGAAATCAATTACCTTGGTGTAATTTGAAAGGTTTAATTAGTGGACTATGCATGCTAAATATGAATCCTCTTATCTCATGATTCAAGAGCTTGGCTTGCGATGCTGATGATCCGGGTTCGATTCCCGGATTGTGCCACTATATTTAAGAGGTGGTTTACCTACTGCTTCCATGTCACAATATTAATAAGGAATTTTTGTAAGCGACATAAAACACCAATCAGTCAACTAACCAGTGTTTAAAAGATATGGTAAAGTTTAAAGTTGACAACAGACAAATAAACAAACAGCCAAACAAATAGGCAGACAGGTCAAAACAATATGCCCCGATCTATTGGTTCGTGGGCATAAAATACTTACTGAGTCATTATAGTCAGTAGTGTGTTTCACTTGGAGAATGAAGATCAGCGACTTATCACTGTTGTTACATTTTTGAATGACACAATAAAAACCGAGGCCTTGTGCCAGTATAGACTTCGCCAAATCAATAAGTCCTTACTGTCATGGATCAATCTATTGTATAGGTCTATATATTATAACATGTATACTGCATCAAGCAAATGTCTTCAGTCTATTTATCATTAGTAAAATAATTTTGTTATGGCATAGAGCAAAAAATAAACTGTCATTCATGACACCAAAGCCTCAGTGAGAGATCAGTCTTTGTCTGTAAAATATTTTTTTATTGTGCTCCCCGAATACTTTCGGGGAGACATGTAGTCGCTGTAGTGTCCGTCCGCCCGTCCGAGCTCATATCTCCTATTCACTTCATCAGAATTTGATGTTACTTCACCAAAATATTATCTAGGTTAAGGTCTTTGGGACAGATGTCACTCAAGGTCATTTCTGAAAAGTCAAAGTCACTTATTAACTATGACTTAAAGTAACATGAAGTACATATATCTCCTATACCTTTCATCAGAATTTGATCATACTTCACCAAAGTGTTCTTTAGGTAAAGGACATTTGAACAAAAATCACTCATGGTCAATTCTGAAAGGTCAAAGTTTTCAACCATGACTTAAATTACCATGAAGTACATATATCTCCTACACCTTTTATCAGAATTTGATGATACTTCCCCAAAATATTACCTAGGTTATGGGCTTTTGAACAAAGGTCATTCAAGGTCATTCTGAAAGGGCAAGGTCACTTTAAGATATGACTTAAAGTAACATGAAGTGCGTATCTCCTATACCTTTCATCCGAATTTGATCATACTTTATCAAAATGTTCTTTATGTAAAAGGATTTTGGACAAAGGTTGCTCAAGGTCATTTCTGAAAGGCCAAGGTCATTTGATAACTATGATTTAAAATACAATGAAGTATTTATATATTTCCTACATCTTTCATCAGAATTCGATCATACTTCAACAAAATGTTATTAAGGTTAAGAGCTTTTGGTCATAGGTCACTCAACTTCATTTCTGAAAAGTTATGTTCACGATAAAAAGTTTTATTTCATAACTAATCAAGGTCAAGCTTACTCATTTTAGTTTAAGACACTGTGATTTCTTGTTGTTCTACAGTTGACTCAGTTGAATATCCATATGATACATTGAGATTTGAAATCGTCATCAATTAATACAATGATTTTGTATATACTGAATCATTCATTTCCTTCATTATTGCTGTGCTTCTTGGAGCATTCATCAGTTTTACTGATTTTCTATATATGAATTGAGTCGTCCATTTCCTGCATCATAACTGCCATTCAGGGAGCATACATCAGTTTCACTAATACTCTTGTTCATTTTACAGGTAAATCAACTGAGGACCTGATTTGTCGTATAACAGCCACACTTCTTATAGCAGTGCATCAGTTTATGTGCAACATTCGTAAAAATAACCTATCAGTGGATGACAGTTTCCTAATTTCCTCTTCTATACGAGATTTTCAGTCTACAGATAGCAACCGAATTACTATACAATTGAGCAATTTTGAGAAAGTTGAATTTGATTTCCCTAAGAAATCTTTTGATTGGTTGAAAAGCATGATATCACAATGGTCGTATCTCATAGATCATTTGGAAATGGGAAGAGGTCTGCGTGACTTCTTAATTTCTGTGTACACGCAATTTAAAAGGAATTAACAGACTACAGAATTGTCTCTGTTGACAATTATTGTACTCAGTTTAACTTTTGACATTTTGACATTAATTTAGTAAAGTGTTATTTATTTTTTTGAGTGTATGTGTGTGGGTTTGTCAGGATGTTACATGAGTTTTAACAAATGTGCATGTTACAATTCAAAACCAAGAAGTCATGAGCTTTTTAAATAGCGCAGCATAATTTGGAAATCAAACTCAAAAGGCATGTATGCAAAAGAACTGCTTAGCCATAGTGTCAGTTTTGCGTCTTTTTATTTTAGATAGTTGAGTATAAACTTCATTTCTATCATCGTTTTCTGTAGAATTTTATAAATTTCTCTTTCATTTCAGATAATTTCTATAATATTCATTTTGAAGCATTGGTTACAGGTATAATCATCATGTACACATTTAAGTACTATTTCTTTTCCATACTGTTTAAAAACTCTTAATGGACCCCATTTTCTTGCTGCAAATTTTAATTTCCTGTTTTTGAATTCAGTCTATAAAAGGAAAAAAGGTAACAGTTTTCAAAAGAAGGGAAATGTGCTTCATTGTGTTTCCTCTCCTACATTCCATAATTGTCACAAAGATGCACCAAATTTTTGTAGAGTTGTACGATAGCTTATGAAATCATGATAATTATTTAAACATGTTGGACAAATTTGGAGAGTGTTAGCTAAACTTAGTTTTCTTGGTTTTATCATAGAATGTAAATGTTAAAACCATGGGTCATGCCTCGCCTACATCGAACTGTTAGAATATGTCCTTTGTTTATTTTTCCTGAGAAAATGAAAACTCTTTACATTATCTGCATAATTACATATTGTGTATGTAAAAAAGAATTTTCTGATCAACAAACCATTATATCTGATTTTTTATTTTTTTCTGTTTTGACCTATTTAGGGATAAGTTGAACTCATTTCTCTCTGCATTATATCTTGTTATTTTCAGAAAGGTATGTAGTCTGCTTAGACAAGTTCAGGTGTGATTTCATTACTTGTTAGAGATATAATGTTGTTGATAATTGTCCAAGTATAAATACCCTTTATTAGCATCTGTGATAAATAACCATTAGAATGGTTTAAACGTGGCTGTGACATTATCCAATGTTATTCTGACAATAATAATAATTTTCATAAATTAGGACATTAAGTATATAAAATAAACTGTGATATATATCTGTTGTTTGATCTTGTTTTTACAGGGGAGAGTCTTATCTGATTTGTCTGATTGCTTTCTATAAAGTGACAGTCAATGTAGATTGTCATTTCCAACTGAAGTCTTATGTAACGAGTAGTCTTTAGAGATGTTTCTATTATCTGTGCTGTTTTTTATCTCTCTGTATTTTTATGCCCACTCTCTTCGAAGAAGTACTCTTATTGCTTTGCCCATGTCTGTCTGTCTATTGCTAAACTACATGTTGTCCAACCAATATCTTGAGAACTCTTCGCTTGATAGTGATGATATTTCACATGTTGGTTGGTTTTGATTAGTAGATGACCCTGTTTGATTATCAGGCTAAAAGGTCAAAGGTCACCGAATGCAATGCATTACTGTGTAAAATCGTTGTCTGCCCAATATATTGAGAACCTTTTGCTTGATAGTGATGATATTTCATATGTGCGGTGGTTAAGTGTTGTGGATGACCCTTATTTGTTTTTTGGTCAAGCGGTCAAAGGTCACCGTGTGCAAAGCAGTACTTTAAACAGCAAGTGTCTGCCCAGTATATTGAGAACCCTTTGGTTTATAGTGATGATATTTCAAATGTGAGCTGGTTACAAGTAGTAGATGACCTCTGTTGATTTTCAGCTCAAAAGGTCAAAGATCACCGTGTGCAATGCAGGACCTTTTACAATAATTGTCTGCCCAGTACATTGAGAACCCTCTGCTTGATAGCGATGATATGTTGGTTGGTTATGAATAGCAGATGACCCTTATTGATTTTCAGGTCAAAGGTCACTGAGTGCATTGCAGTACTTTATACAATAAGTGTCTACCCAATGTCTTGAAAACCCTTTTCTTGAAAGAGATGATATTCCATATGTGGGTTGATTATGAGTTGTAGATGACCCCTATTGATTCTCAGGTCAAAGGTCACCAAGTGCATATAGTACTTGCTTTTTGAAATAAAATTTTGATTGCGAGATGCCTCGCACGACTGAAAAATGATTGTTTTCGTGCTATCGAGATACTGGAAGATGAAATGTCTCAAAGCAATGTGGCAAGGTAGTTGGGAGTTCATATTAACACTGTAAATGCTTTATGAAGACGATATAAGCAAAGTGGCTCTGTTTGGAATCTACAACACATGGAAGGACCCCTTTGTTGATGGTGGAGGGCAGTTTAATCGGCATACGCTACCGTGACGAGATTGTACGTCAGCTCGTCATTCCATTCATTAACAACAATCAGCATAACGTCATCCTGCAGTAGGACAACGCACGACCGCACACCACACATGTTGCTGGTGACTATCTATAGCAGAAAAACGTGAATGTGCTACTCTGGCCTGTGATGTCACTGGATTTATCATCTGTATAACACCCCCACCCCACCCACCCCTTTCCTTTCTCCTGCTATGTGGGACGCTTTGCGTCGATCTTTATTACGCTTATGGCGGATCATTCCCCAGGAATTTCTGCATAACCTGATCCGTTGTTTACATCATATGTGTAAAGAAAGTAAGGGCAAATATTGCGCTCATCCACGCTATTTAACTTGCGTTTTCTTTTTACTCATAATGCTTCATAGTATTTTGAATATGAACCTATAAGTGAGACTACACAGTTTCCTTTTTCCGCTAGTATAGTGAATAGGAATCACAATATCTTTCTGTCCATCCTGTTTAGAAGTTTCAAAACTCTCTTGTCATATTTCTTTTGTACTCACCTTTGTAGTCACTTACTCAATTTTGCGGGCATTTGTCACTCCCATTATTAGAGGATCACATTCGTAATGAAATAAAACTATTCACTATTTTCTGTTTATTTTTATGCTCCCGGATCGATAGATCGGGGGCATTTTTTGTCCTGTCTGTTTGTCTGTCTGTTGTCAACTTTAACCTTGGCTATAACCTTTGAACCGTGAGGGATAGAGACGTCATATTTGACAATGCGTAGTCAACTAATGAAACCCTTTAAAATGACACCAAGGTCGATCACCTTTTGAACTTGACAATGACCTTCACGCTACAAATAACTTTTTGGACTTTGGTGCCGCCGGGAGCATTAGTGTTTCACAAACACAGCTTGTAGAACAAGTAGATTAGAAAAAAACCCAAGGCACTTCTTCGTGTTCACTTAAATGCATACATGTATTATTTGTACATTCGTATACTTAGGATGAGGGTGATATTAAGAAGAAATGAGGCGCTATAAAAATATCCACACAAGAAAAAGACGTACCTACAATATTGCCGTGAAAATTCAGTAGATACAGGGCATGGTCCTGAGCACGTCGCCTAGCGTCAGCATTTCAGAGGTTCGTGAATTACCTCTCTGATACATTGCTGTTAGTGTTACGGTCACATCAGTTTTTTATACGCCCGTCGTAGACGGACGTGTTATAGTATGGCGATGTGGGTTCGTGGATCTGTGGGACTGTCGGTACCTTGTTGACACGATACAGACCATACCGTTTAAAGACTTTCAAACTTCTTACACTTACGGCATGAGGACGAACCCTGTTGATTTTCAATATCAAAGTCAATGGTCACGGTCATTGTTAGGCAAAAATATCAGATTTTTGAGAATTCAACTATGCTAGAACTTTTAAAAATTTGCACACTTATTTCTTATGACTGAAGTATGACCCCTTAGTGATTTTCATGGTCAACGGGGGAATGTCTCCATACTTTCAAATTTCATCCCTTCAAACTAAGCGACGGGCGAATTATGCCAAGTTAGGCGTTGTTCTTGATGTATCTACTCTGTTGCCGACTTATTGCCAGTTCTGTCTACGGGTTTACCATTACCACTACGAGATACAGTACTCATGCATTGGAGTTGGAGAAACCGGTCAACTGAGGATGCTTACTCCTCCATGTTACCCCATCCTCCATGGTACCTCATCCTTCATGGTACCTTATTATTCATGTTACCTCATCCCTCATGCTTCCTCATCCTCCATGGTTCCTCATCCTCCATGATTCATTATCCTCCAAGGTACCCCATCCTCCATGGTACCTTATCGTACATGTTATTTCATCCTTCATTGCTTCCTCATCCTCCATGGTACCTCATCCTCCATGGTACCTTATCCTCCAAGGTACCCCATCCTCCAAGGTACCTTATCGTCCATGTTACCTCATCCCTCATGTTACCTCATCCTCCATGGTACCTCATCCTCCATGGTACCTACGGGGTCCCGTGATATACTTTATCTCTATTTTGTCTTGTATAATAGATAGACTGATTGATACTACATGGTAATAAATAGCACATGATTTGATCACTTTACGGCTAGCAGTCGCATCCAATTTTGTATGATGTAAGCTGTCTTATGTCTGACAAACCACTCTTTTGTCGGGATTTCTATTGTGACGTTATTGCTCTGATGGTGACGTCACAATAATTTAACACAAATTGAGCGGCAAAATTTCATATGTCGGACACTCCCCCTCACCTGATAAAGATTAATGGAAGCTATATATATATGTTGAATACCGGCATAGCTCGTTTACTTTACTAGCATGATTTGTTTGTAGCTTCTGAGATAAGGCCCCGGATTAGCATCCAAATGCATTGGTTTCTTTTTTTCTGTAAAAATGAGGGCCCGTATCAGAAGGGGATGTGGGCACGTAGATCAAAGGTTTTGAATTATACCTCTACCCGGCAAAGAGGGGGACATAAAGGATAAAAACTAAATGTCCAATTTTGTCCGTACAGGTTAATACAAACAATTTATATATTCCTTGGTAATGTATAAATGTATATGACTATATATGTTGATGTCTCTTTGCATATTTTGGATAGCAATATATTATTCTATAAATTTTTGGTGTGTAATAAATTTCTATGACCTCTCTCCTTGAGAAACCTTTCGATCCTTGATCTATATATGAAGGATTATTTATAAATTTTTAAATGCGTGTCCTTTGATTATGCTGCTTTTGCGTGAGTAGGAAGGTGGGCGTCCGTAAACCGGTTAATCACACCAATTGAGTAACGTATGTTACTTCAATTGACCGTCCTAAGTCGGTATCGTAACCACATCACAATCGAATACTTTTGTAATATCGTTCCGTGTATATTGTACTATTATCATGTTTTGTGTGCAGGTCTTTGGTGATTTGTGTCATACAGCTTTGTCAGATGTCTTCTGTTCTCTCTTGCAAATCTGCACCTGGGTTATGGTCTGAATCTGTGGTGGCCGAGGGCGAGCGTATAATGCATCCATTAAATGTGCTTCACTTTTCAAACGTATGAAGATAAGTAGGTGAGTTTCCGCTTTCATTATCGAAAAGTACACTTTCTTGTGTTTATTATGCCAAATGGTAAATAGCATGCATGCATGCATACATGAATATATACATACATATATACATAAACACATACTTACAAACAAACAAACAAACAAACAAACAAACAAACATACATACATACATACATACATACAGACAGACAGACAGACAGACATACATGCATACATACACGCATACATACATACATACATACATGCATGCATGCATGCATGCATGCATACATACATACATACATACATACATACATGCATGCATGCATGCATGCATACATACATACATACATACATACATACATACATACATACATACATACATACATACATAGTTTGATATATCTTGTGTAATATGTCGGCAGATGTGATCATTTGAAAGGGAATGTTATCAAGTATGCTGTTTTTAAATGTTATTAATAAGATGATTCAAAATATAAATTGTCTTGTCTAGTTCATTTAATTCAACATGTAGAATAACAAGACAAATATCTGTTATTGCAAGGTTGTTTACAATTTCCTTTGCCGGAACGGTTGCAATCGGCGTTACAATTTTCCCATTGCCTTGCACAGAAATATTGACATACGCTGCCAATAACAGCACTAGGCATGGTCAAACTCAGCAAGAGGAAAACAAATAATAACAGATGTATCTTCATTTTTCTTGAAAAGTAACACTGCAAAGATAAAAATGATGAATTTAATAGTTTCTGTCATTAAGTGTTTAACATCGAGATATGTTTATGCATTATTTATTGTTTTTTACAACTTTAAAATTATGAATTAAAATCATATATATATAAAGGCAAAACGGGACACTGGGCTTCTGTGAATAGTCCCTCCTCCGGAAGACAAATAGTTAAAAGGTGATGCGTCACGGTAGAAAATTTCCGGCAAAGAGGCTTAATCGAATCCTGTTCATCAAATTAGATTTCCAGTGTGCATACCACTGGACCAACCAGCCCCTCTTTCCGGAAATGAAAATTCTAAAAGGCTCAAAAGGTGTCAAAGAAATAAATTAAAACAAATTCGTGCTTTATTTTCAGCGATTGGAAAATTGAAGAAGAGGGGAGGGAAACTATAAAATTTGTAATTACATGTATTTACAGGTATCAAATTTCTAACAACTGATTGTTTGACCTACAAAAAGACTTCATTTAACAGTAAACGGTTTTGATTTTAGTCTGATTCCCGGCGGCTGGGTGTTTCAAGTGTTATTATTCAAGCCCTAGGTAGTCAGATGTCTTCTGTTTTCTCTTTTGTATATAATAGTAATTCTTGAATGCTCGAACTATTATACTTTCTTATGTAAGGAAATAAATATGACAACAAAGCAAATTCTTAATGAATACTTAGATACCATTACCGTTACATGGGTAATTAAAGACAACATTAAAATATCAAATTTAAATACACGCTCATAAAAAGTCACCATGTTTATGCAGACTCCCCTGTCAAGGTTGATTCGCAGAAAATGTTGTATCCATGGTTCTTTCCGCTCTAAACAAATTGTTATTTTAAGCTCAGATGTGTGTTTATATTCTTTTATAATTGCTATAACATACATGGAGCTTGTGCATTTATACTTTATCACTGTGAAAAAGAATGATAATTTCCCCTTCGAACCTTTTCTTTCATTATGCTGTTGTAAGTGTGAAGTAAATATAAAAGGAACGCTCTCTTGGATTCGTTAACTAAACAATATAGACCCTTTCACATTAAGTACGAGACTAACGTTTAGGGGGAAGATTACGTTTCCCGTAGAAAAGTTGACGTCATAATCAGATATTCATTGCCTCTTATGTCATTTTGCGGGAACAATACTCATTTCTTCCCCCACGACGTTAGTCCTGCAATTATTGTGAGAGGGTCTGTTTGACAAAGCTATGCGACTTTAAATGATGTAAATAATCCTAAATAGCAAAACCACTTCTTGTTTCAAACGCGGAATAAGATGAACACGTGTTACTAATGCACACATGATTATGGTTTTATGTTATTATTAATAATTAGATAATCAGGCATTTGTTAATCTTATATTTTGTATATATACCTGACCTGTATCTCCTCGCACGTGACCATATCATGCCATCTACATAATATTGACTGAGGTAAGATACATGACTCAAAATTAAGATACGTATACGTAGTGTTGAAAATGAAAAAAAAAGTATCCTGTGATAAAACATTTCAAAATTGCACATTTAATTCTTTTCATATACAGATAAGCAATGAAGTCGCATATTTATGATTCAATATATACAGTATTAAATGTGCTTAAAATCATATGGAACGATTTCATCACTATCTACCACACAAGTACTTCGGGTATGAACTCATCAACAAAAATGTTGTTATAAAGAAAAGAAACAAAAAACAACTTACTTTTGTACTAATATTCTAAGCTGACATCAATGTCATGTTAATGATATTTGCTTGAAATATTGCTTCATAAATGAAATGGCATTAAATCAAGAAATATAAAATCGAATGAGTACACCTCGATGTCTCGTATTCAAATTTCAGCTAAATGCTACACATTTATTGGATAGGTTTCGGTAAGAGCAATTTCATTTCCAAATTTTATGATTAGCTGTCGGGACAGAATGACCATCTCCTTAAAGCATGCAAAAATTATAGTTCCGAATATCTCAAATATTTTATATACAGCTTGCGTGTTTGGTGGTAAAGGTCACGTTTGTAGTTTTTGATGGGACAAATCACCGTAAAAATCCGCAACAAAAAGCTGAATCAAATCCAGTTAAGATTTTCAGTGAATATACCACCAGACCAACTTGGTCGCTCCTTTTAGAAATTTGAATGAAAAGGCTTAAGATGGCGAGGAAACCTTTAACAAAACAATATTATATAAGTAATGCCGTGTTTTAAACGAATGGAATAGAAAAGGGGGAATTATTCATTCACATGTATCTACGCGGAATAGATTGACCTAGTGGTAAAATAAAAATAAATTACGTAGTCACAATTACAAGTTAACTGATTTTATTTAAATATACACTGTTTAAAGCGACCACCAGAGGGAAGATGGATAGTGGTCACTTATGTCATGTAGCCTCTTTATACAGGTTGATTTTGTATCATTGATTAATAGTAAGAAACCAAGAAAGTTGGCGGATTAAGACAGGTGGTCACTTAATAGAAGTGACATTGTAAGTACTCGGTATGCGATTGTGAGAAAGACTTCTGCCATTATAAGAATGCAAGTAGTCCCTTTCATGCTCGATATGAAATATTATGCATATTGATGATATCTGATTTTGCTCAATGACTAATCTAAAGAATCCACATGGATTCTTGCTAATTAAGTGAGGAAATACGCATACTCAATCACCCTGAATGTCAAAAAATTCAGATAAAAACAAAACCAAATAAAGTTGGTTAATTAATTTTAAATAAAAACGAGCCCCTTTTCCATTTCAAATGTTACATTATATAAATTTTCGGGTAAACAACGAAGACGTGGATATAACTTACATATTTCTATTTTTGAAATAATATGGGTTGGATTAAAGAGTATTGAACGAGAGAGAGAGCGCGCTTACCTTTACGTTCGCTATATATGACGGTTGTGGTTTGGATGAAAAGTTTTCCTAGTCTCTTTTCGATACGTTCCCTTTATGTTATTTGACAGAGCTGTGAAACTTATAATATAGCATAAAATCGAAAACAAAAAACCACAAATTATCAATTACAAACGCAGATGTGCACCTAGTACTCATTCACACATGAGAATGAAATTGGGTTGATGATAATATTATGAATCATTTCAATTATCTTAATAAAAAGAGAGGCACAGTTATAGCTGCAACTCTTCACCCCAACATATATATCCTGTCATATGCTTGTTTTCAACCGCCATAAGACACTTGACTCAAAATGCAAAAGTCGGCAAGGGTGGTGTAAAATATAGATCAGCTACAAGAATGAGAAAGGATATGACTAAACATTCTCCTTGTCAATGGAGATATATATTGATTACTTTTTACCAGTATACAACCAGGAAATCTCTTACCCAATTTTAATTGTGAACTTATTTCTAAATCAAACCATTTCAAAGTTCAAACTCCATCGACATTGATGATATCTAGTCAAAATTTAACCTTATAATTCTATTGTTATTTGTATCTTAATTATTCTCATACAGTTAAAGCTGTTGAGTCTCGTTCTTTGCATGGAGCATTGTTCATAAATTGTTAAATTTATGTTCATTGATAGTACTTATTTTAGGGTATTGTACACGATATGAATATGACATTGTACACGGTATTCTCTGTTTATTCCATAGACTTCGAAATATGGTACTTCCTGGTTGTTTACTTTTATAATTAGAATGTGTGTCCACAAAACAGCACCACTTAATTACATGAAATGAGTGACGATTGTCACTTCACATGACCGTCTTATGTCGATACTGCATCTGTATTACTATTAGAATAATCTGAATATATATTTGAACTAAAGAAAGCTCTTCGGAACGTTATCTAACTGATTTTCTCATGTGAAAATTATATAGTGTTCCGTACCAACGAACACTTTTTTATTTTCCTATCAGCATTACATTAATAAGATTCGGAAAGTCCTCCAAAGGGAAGTTCGGTACATAAAAAGTAAAGGAACACAAACACTCTGTATTGCAAATTTTCGACCTTTATCAAGCTTTTGTATCTTTGAATTGTAAACATGGATTTTACATAGCCTTATATTTGTCATCTGAAAAATTGCTTGATAAGGTGCTGAGGCCGAAAATTTGCAATACAGAGTGTTTGTGTTTCATTACATTAATAGGTTTGCAATCAGTTATTTTTTATTCAAAGATTCCTGCCGTGTAGATCTACATCTTTAATCTTCTTTAATCTTATGTTAATAGGGGGAAGGGATGTTACAACGTATTCTGTTTGCAAATCTGGATGCATTTTGTTGTTGTTGTTGTTGTTGTTGTTTTTTTTTTTTTTTGTTTTTGTTTTGTTTTTCGAACTTTGACATTGTTTGCAGTTGTTTTATATGTTACATAGACTAATACCGAAGACAATTTTGGTTAAATATAATAAGATATCGTTGTGAAGCAGTTAATGTTACCAGATTACCAAAAGCCACGTTTAAAGTTTACATTCTGCAGATTTACCATTACTATAAAGACGTATTAGAAATCATTGTCGTGCTGCCTTTTTAATTTGATTTTAGTCCTTAAAACCGTTTGTACTGTGATAAAACATCACTCATTTGACTTTTTACCGATTGTGACTACGGCTTTACCGTAACCACCTTAAATGACCACGAGTTATACTAGGTCATAAAATCTTGAGGCCTCGCGGCGGATGTGAGCAAGCAGCAGGAAATGCACCGCCATAGCACCTGATCCATCCTCTAGTTCTCTAAGGAGTAACTAGTTGCATTTATGCTCTACCACTGGTCTTTTGCTCTATCTCTATATATGTATTTCTACTGCTCTATCTCTATTGCTCTGTCGCTATTGCTGTATATCTATTGCTCTATTCTGTCTAGCATAATTGATGTTCTTTAATGTTATTGCTCCTGATTACTCCTGATGAGTTCATGGCGAGACCCGGCGCTCCGAAAGCTTGACTTCCGAGAGTGTCATTTGCAAAAAGTGATTTATTTTTATGATGCCAGCAATATTTGGACTAGTCATCTTTTCAAAAAAAAAAAAATAAATAAATAAATAAATAAAAAAATAAAAAAATAAAAAAAGAAAATTAATATATATAATAAATTAAAAACCAGGTCCGTATTTCTAGTCGTTGATAATTCTGATATTATCTTGTGGTACAAACATGTATTTAAAAAACTAGTCGTTAATGAAGATTAGCCATGAACCAATCAGGTTACGAGAATCGTATTGCAAATATGATAAGAGAACATAAACATATATGAAGAATTCAGAATGAATTGTCTGTTTTTCCATTATTCAAAATTTCGTCGATGCTTCGATATTAACCTATATCCAATGTCAAAGTATACCACCATAAATATGTTAACACACCTGATAGGCGTTACAACAGTGTAGATATATTTTGACCAATCATGAAGTAATGATATAAGTGAGACTTATTTTTTACATAACACAATTATGTAATATACCAAAAACGATTAGGATGCCTTTATATGCGTTATTTTCACAACTAGTTATGACACACCATAGGGGTGTAAATATTTCATATCACAATAACTAATAACCAAATACACACTCCGAAAAGAGACATCTTATATATGAAGTGGCACAATCAAAGAATCCGCCCATGCAATGCTTTTCACGACATCTTCCCGCACAGTTATCGCCGGTCACATTCTCAATTATCATACAAATCAGCAACAATACACACAAAAGAACTGCAAAGGACTTCATTTCTCTTGAAATTATTGCTGCAAGCAACAGAAAAATTTTTTTTAGTTATTGTAAACGTGGTTCTTTATAATTTTAAGCCGTGCTTAATGCCTAAGGCATAAGACAAGGCTATAGCCGCCAAGCAGATTCTCAAAACGAAGCATTTTAATTATAAGTTTTTTTTATAACCTCTTTCTCACTCTATATGTTCTTGCGCTTCAAAATATAATCTCTAATGTAATTTCTAACATTAGAATATTCAGAATGTAGTATGAATCTTTATTGGATTATTAATTATATGTACCATTGCAAAAAGAGATAGACATGTGTATATTCGTGTAGTCTGGAGTTACCTGCTTTTGCTTGCTATCGCTACGCGAAGGGACAGGAGACCACTGCCATTCTGGAGAGGCTTTTTCTACTCCAGCTAGTGTTATTATTGGCGCGTGCGGTAAGGGCAGATAACAAGATGTACACACTGCGTGTAGAGATATTCGTCTGCGTTAGCATACACAGCATACGTATACAGTATCTGAAGTTATGAGAGCTGCGTAATGTTTAGCCTCAAGGATGTAATTAATTCTGTCAATATTTGTTGATTCAAGATTAAATGAATGTTCAAACAAAACAAACCCAGTGATGTGAAAATAACCGATAACGCGTCACTTAAACCTAGATCAGTCTCGTTATGGTCCCCTGTCTAGATATTTTAAGATCTAGACAGGTGTAAAGGGTTTCCCTATTTCTATTTTTGCCGACTCAAACATAGTCAAGCATCATAGATAAATATTGGTACGGCGCTGTGTATTGACCATTGCTTTAACGCTTCGCCGAAGGAAAGCATGAGTACATGTATTGTTACCTGTGCTGATTAGCATGTCTGACGTCAGATCATTTCCAAGAAAGCAGTAATCAAGATGTATTTTATTCTAATGTCATGTATGGAGATAAATAAGATAAGAATTATTTCAGGTTTTTTTCTCGGACATCTAAATCAATTCCTCTATGAGATTTAACTAAAACTGGCGATAATTGGATTTTTTCTCCATGCAATACTCTTCGAACCGTTTCTACTATCAAGAAAGTACTGCTAAACAGAGTATGTTTAATGAGCATGGATTGTCAATGCAAGTAGTGAAATTGTACTAAAAGAGTTAATCCAGAGAGTTATAATCAAAACTGTTCAAGAAAAAGAAAAAGAAAAAAAAAAAAAAAAAAAATCACGTCCCTCACCAGAATGGCCCAACTTTGTAGTTTTTTGACAATGGACACAATGAATTTGATTTCAGAATACATTTTTTTTCACCTAGTGTATAAATTATACTTGATACAGAAAATAAGAGGACGGATAATTTGACATTTTGTCTTTATATACATTTAGATACATTGAAATGATAAATAAATAAATGTATGTAATTTTGATTGTTTACGTCACCCCACTAGACCACTGAGGTTGTTAACCACTAAATTGCTATTTCAAAACATAACAAATAATCAGTGTTACCAGCTTTTGTCAAGTGGAGGCCACTTCAGAGAAGAGCACAACACTTTATTGAAATAATTTGGAATAGAATATAACTGAATATAATTGAAAGAAAAAAATTCGAAGACATCGCTCTTATAGACATAAGTATTTAAGGCAATTCAAACAGGCTCAATCGTCAATAAATTGCTTTTAGCATACAATTGTTTTAGGAGGGTAGTCTTTGTCAAATATCCAGACATGTAGAGATGTAAACTTACGTTGTTCAAAGATGTATCGTTTACACATGTACTTTGTACAAATGTATTATTTTCACTTGTACTAATCGCAGTTGTATGTTTTACATATGCACTTTCATGGGCTATTTCAACTGTGCAAAACCACTCCGGTGAAACATTGAGCTAGTATTTATGCATATTTGTATGTACATTTTACTATAACACAAGCGTAGTGTGCAGTTCTAGATACTTCAATTTAACGCTTTGCAGAATATACACGTTACAATTCTGCATTTGTAAAGTGTACATGTTTGAAGCATTGCACTGCCTATATTTGGAAAATCGCGTGAAATGTTGCGTGTTTTCACTGTACACCAATCCGGAAGAACGGCCATAATTCTGCACTCTATAGCGACAGGAGATGACAGATATACGTCTTTTATGTTCAAGAGAATAAAACATGACAAAAGCAGTGTTAAAATAGTAATGAATCTATAGTTTTCATCATGATCGAGGGTAGGATGCCATGCCTCACGAGATATTTCTATCAAAGTGAACCAATGATAAACATCATTTCACTATTACTAATGAATTGTCCCTCCATAGTGAAATCTGTAACACCTTGTTTCATTGAATTTGTTATCAACTGTGTTATAACCCCAATGCAATCTACTTACTGACAATGACAGATTGAGGGGAAGGGGAGGGGCACCCGCCCCGGCAGTGACCCAAAATCTTAACAAAAACCTCTGTATTTTGGCCCCATATTCTGTCAAAATCGACAAAATTCGCCCCTCAATCCCTGGCAAAGGGGGGGGGGGGGAGCGCTGGGTGTTTAAAATCTATACAACAGCACATCCCTTTTGAGTTTTTTCCATAGCACATGGCGTAAAGTGAGTCATCAAAACACCCCAGTTATTGAATTCTTTAATTTAAATATACCTAAATCCTGCATTATAATCTAAAACAGAAAACATTTTTGTAGGGCGTTATACTTGTTATATTGTTGAATGTCTATCTGTATGTAAAATAACCTAGCTACTTCACATGTATGCTTCACATTTCCTGTGAAAAAGTTTTCAGTTCATTTTAAAACTAGGGCGGGTTTCACTTATGCATAGCTTTATCCTTACGTTGATTATTTGCCTTTTTCTTTTAAGTCATTTTGGTAAAGTAATTGCACTCGACATTTTGCACACCTTCACCCATGAGCATTTCTGAAGGGACATAATTTGTCGAAATGCGCATATGGTGTAAAAACGTTGATAGACGTATATATGTTGTTATAATTACATATTTTTTTTCTTTTGTATGTTTATGTAAATTTTATATCAAACCATATATGATCAAAAATCCTCTATGAATAGTTTTAAATCACATAAATTTATATTGGTCTTAATGTCATTAAAGTCTGCATAACGGATTCGAGAGAAAAGTCTGATGCGAAATAAATATCTTCTATTGTGTTTGCGACATTACTGAATGCCGTTATTGATACACACAGCAACCTTTAGCGAGTCTATCAATAATTCTGTAATTTTTACGTACGACGACATGGTATAGAAAATAGCATTATTGTTGCAAGCTGGCATATGCCCTACTGATGTTACACTGTAAGACATAGTAACGACGATTCATGCACAACAAAATTACATCATGATCAGACATGTCATATAGCATACGGGGCACGGCTAAACAGGATTAATAAATATAGAACATATATACCTTTTAATTTAGTGCACCCTATGCATATTTCGACAACTTATGTCTCTTCAGTGATGCTCGTGGCCGAATGATTGGAATTCTCAAAATATATAAAAATATGAAGAGCAGTATTGAAACCAAAATGACCGAAAAGAGAACCAAAGAATCTATCTAAGGACAGAACTATGCATGAGGGAGTTTTAGCGTGATTTACTTAATTTGATGACTGAAAAGTTGAAGTATATATTTCATGTCAGCACAAAAGTAGTTAGCTTTATGTATTCTACTTTGTATAAAATTAACATATTATTAGAATATCAACATTATACGACCGTTCCGAATTTACATACTTGGATATAGATTTGACTCACATGCAAAAATAACTCGTTTTATTTACTTAATTGCACGCAAGATAATCATTAGAAATGCTAAACTTCTAAAGAAATACTTGCGACAGCATATGCTTGTCGACAATCGCTATACTTCGTGATGCGTGGTAACTGACTTTTGTTGAAACCATTGCTGTTTTCTTTTACAGAGTTTTAGATAGGGACATGTTATTTTTAGACAACGAAATATCATTTTTATTTTTTGGTTATCTTCAAAAACTATTTATTGATGTTTCTGTGTACGCAGGTTTGCATAATTTTTAACGTTTTGAAACCATTTTTATACTTATATATAATGCAGTGTATATTTATGAGTAATTTCTTTGTATATTTTATTGAAATGTAATGATCGCTAGGGGTTAAACACATTCTAGTGTGATTTTTTGCGAAATAATAACATAAATGACGAAGCAGAGAAGTTTATCCAATTCACCAAACAGCGAGTTAGTCATACCTTTAATTAATTTCATTCAAATTTTTTAGCCTCAAACATTCCGTTTTCGAATCAACACAATGTGTTACTAGGCAGTCGTATACAATACGAATAAGTATTTGTTGATATTTGTTACACGTGATATATGCAAAATAGATCGCGATCATTCATCGATCACAAAGTAACTAGAACTCGATGATAGCAGGGATTCACTTCAACAGATTTATATTCTGGGTTAAACTTATTCTTAAATTCAACATTTTGAAATTCGTATTACAATACATTTTAATTTTATACTGAGCTGTATTTATACTACGGGATTACCATATATGGCACCTGAAGTATCAGCAACAAACAGTAACATAGTACAATACATCATCCAATATGGCAATCAAACGATTTGTGAGTAATAATTGTTGATTGATTGATTACTGTTTAACGTCACTTCACAATTATTTCACGTATATTGTAAGGGAAACTATAGTGCATATAGTAAAGTATACCTTTTGCAACAGACCCTCCCGAAGCAGTGGGGGTTCTTTTAATAGTCACGCCAATCGCGACACGGGGTATTCGTTTATACTGTCTCATCCGGTGCACCAGCAGGAGTCGAACCCGGTCGAGTCCCTCATCCATTAGGCTACACTGGCTAAAGTAGTAAATGAAAATTTATTAATTGTTTATTGCTGTATGTACTCACATGAGTGAATTTACAAAATTACTTAAATGTAATTACCTAATGATGTAAGTCAACAAATGGTAAAGTTTTGTTCTCTTTATTATTTTTTTGTTATTGTTTTTCGATACACCAAGGGTGCTGTATTTGTATCGTAGCGGCACCTTCCTGCTGTATTGCTTTATAATTTTATATTATGCAACAGACCCATATAACATAGTAGATAATGATCTACAGGTCAACTTATACAAAGCCATGGCCTCGATTTTATTGTCTCATCCGAAGAACAGATAGAGAGATAGAACATTACGAATTGCGTTAGAAAAAAAATATCCAAATACCGCAATCCAGTCTTGACCTCCCATATTTAAATAATCAATCAGCCATCAACCTCAACCACATGTTCATATTTGAAAATTATACTGTAAGACAGGAAAAAAATAATAAATTTGAGGCATAAAGCAAAATGCATTCTTTATGTTTTGTTTGTTTTTGTTTTTGTATCTTGTCATCTACACTTTCGTTTGCATCACACAATGCAGCATGAACTAATTACCCCATAAAGACATCGTCTAAAGCTTTCATCGGTTTTATAATTTTGGAATGCCTTAACCTTGCTGCATTTCACTATCATGCTGTCAATTGAACCCCTTATATGGGAATTAAGTCAACAAAAGGAATTTTATTGAATTATATTGTTATGTCAGAGGTTTTCTGCTTTTTTTTGTATTAGGGTATGCCATTATGGAAGTATTTATTAAATTTTACGATTTGATATCTTCCTTTTTTGCTTTTTATTCTGAACCAGGTGTTTTTATCTTTTCCTTTCTTTTCCTTTGCCACTATCTTATCCTGTTGATTGGTTAACAGGGCGGTAGAGACTCTATGAGCTGGACTGATCTTTGATACTAGCATATTATCCCAAAAGTTTCATATGTAAATATTTATGAGCTATTGTCTTGGGAGATCTATTGATCCTTGTTTTTTAGATTGAAAATTCTCTATAAATATTAAATGTGTGTCCTTTGTTTGGGCTTCTGATGTGATGAGTGGAAAGGTGGACGCTCGTAAAAAAGGTAAACCACACAAACCTCTGTTATTTTGATTGACCGTCGTAAGTCGGCATCATAACTCTAGTATAATCGAATATTTTGGTAGTTCTGTTTATTTCACCATTATCATTTTATGTGTATTTCCTTGGAGTGGTATGTCATATAGCTTGATCAGCTTCTCTTTGAAATCCAATACCACAATTTCATCCTCTTCTTTCTGGGTGTTTTGTAAGTCCCTCTCCACATCTTTATCCTACACTCTATCTATTGCTGTTTCATATGTCGTGTCTCTTTGACACAAGCATTTATTTTGTTGTAAACGTATGATATACTAATTCACGTATGGAATAAACATTGAGGAAATAATTTTTTACTTACACAACGATTTTAAACTTTATTACTGTTCAAAGTTATTTAAGCAGTCTATCCTAATATTAAATACACCGCATAATGTATTCTAGCATATAAATATATTAAATAAAGTTGTTGCAAGATTGTTTTTGCGACGGGTGTTGCTTTCAAAGAAGGGACGCTTACTCCTCCAATGTATTTCGCTTCCCCTCAGCTTAATTGGGGTTAGCATTTTTCTGAATATGGCATCGTTTACAATATTGTTCTTTAATTAGAAGGACTTCGGGATGTGGTTAGCACTTTGGTACTATTTCGTTGTTTACATTATATTATAAACGTACCAAAGGTGAAAGTGAAAGAGATATAGTATCATGGTCATACATATTGATATGTGATTATAAAAGGGAAAGGGATATACATCTGACTTTTATGTAGAACAAAAGTCACTAAGGAGATGTATAATAAAAGTTGATAACAAGTAATGAAATACATGTAATGACATTACAAAAATATTGATTTTACGACAGATGCGATGCCGACTTAGGACGGTCGATTGAGTAACAATGGAGAGTTGGTGTGGTTAACCTGTTTACAGGCCCACCTTTCCACTCATGGCGAATGGAATACAATCAAAAGACATACATTTAAAATTTTATCAATAATCCTCCACATAGAGAAAAATTATCAACGGGTATATCAGAGTGAGAGGTCATATGAGGATATAAACACTAATACAATGGTACAGGTTGAGAGGTCATACAAATATATTAACACTAATTACAATAGTAACTTTTAATATTTGTTTATATCCATACTTAAGAATACTTTGAGTTTGTTTTGTATTTTATATCATAATTATTATTATTGAGAGGTAGATGTAGCATTTCGATTACATAAATTATATACCTTTAGAATCAGTTGTTCCCGTTGATATTTTCTATAGACTTGACCGTCAAAATTTGATCAACATCATAAATCATATACGTGATATTCTCAGCGGAAATGATTTTTCATTAGTAAGTGAAACCTCAGATCTCTTTGGCATGAGGCAAGTACCTTACCCACTGAACTATGCTCACTCTGTAAAAATAACTAAATAAAGGGACATTGTATGACCTAAGTATGATGTGTTTGTGAAACAAGAATAGCCCGAAAGTCGAAATATAGCACAATTTGAAATGTAAGATTTAGATCAAATTTCAAGGTTATGAGGCCAATGACCTGGTGTTATTAGAAAGGCTATATTAATAGAGTATGCATTCCAAATATGAAGACTCTATCTCATTGTTCAAAAATGGGGTAGGCTTGGCGTAGTGGTCAAGCGTTTAGCTTACGCCGCCGACGATCTTGCTTCGGTTCCAGAAATCCGCTACCATGTCTAAGAAGTTGGTTAGCTGAAAAATTTAAAAAAGTTAAAAATGACACAAAACACCAATCAATTGGAAAAACGAGCCGTCGGATTTGTCGTATAATGGCAACGCGTTTCGTTTCAGCTCATCAATTACGTATAACATTTGTAAAATGATCTATCAGCGGATGGCAGGTTCTTATTTTCTTCCTTTATACAAGATTATCACTCGATAGAAAACAACCAAACTGTTGTAAAATATTAAGTAGTTTTGCCAAAGTTGAATTTATTTCCCTAAAAATCTTTTGGTTGAAAAGTATGATATACCACAGAATTGCCTCTGTTCACAAATATACTCATTTGAACATTTGACATGAGTAAAATATTTTTCATTATCATTATTATTATTTTGTTTTTAATTGGTTTGTTAGAATGGCTTATGAATTTTAACAAATTTGCATATTACAATACAAAACCAAGAAGGCAAAAGCTTCTTCAATATAGCAACATAATTTTGGAATCAAGCCCAAATGGCATGGATGCAGGAAAACTGCTTAGCCCGAACATAATGCTTTTCTTCGCTTCTTATTTTTTAAGCAGTTGAGTATAAACTTCATTACAATCATCATTTTATTCAGAGTTTTATAGAGTTTTATAAAGTTTTCCTTCTGATAATTTCTATATTGATTTTGAAGCATTGGTATGTATACACAATCACTATGTACAGCGTTTTAGTGATATTTCCTATTCATACTGTTAAAAGGCTCTCTTTAGACCCAAGACTTCTGTCGCAATTTTTTTTCATCCTAATTTTGAATTCAATTTATACAGGGAAAACGGGTAATAATTTTCAAAAGTATGTAAAATTGTTTCATTGTATTATCTCACCTCTATTCCATAATTATCGTAGAGTTGCACAATAGCCTGTGATATTATGATATTTAAGCATGTTGGACAAACTTTAGAGAGAGTGCTTGATTAACTTGGTTGTTCTCGTTTTCTGTTCCCACATTGGTCGGTAAAAAACGGAGGTCTCGTATCGCGAGGGATTTGGGGCGCGTAGGTCAAAGGTTTGAACTGAAACTGTTTCCGGCATAGAGGAGGGCATAAAGGATAAAACTATGTCTGATTTTCGCCTTACACTTTAACCACACCAACTGAGTGCGGTTTCAGTTGCCTAATTGACCGTCCTAAGTCGGTATCGCATCTGTGGTACGATGAATTTTTTTTCTAAGGTCACTGCATGTATTTCAATACTTGTTATCAGGTTTTATTGTACATCTCCGTGGTGACGTCTTCCTTACAGCTAAGTCAGATGTCTTTTTCTTTCCCTTTAACAAACAAATTATTTTATTGATAATGCGTAAATGTGAATGATTTGCAAATCTGCACCCGGGTTTTTCTATGCCCCGGCAAAGACGGACGTATTATAGTATGGGGATGTCCGTTTGTCTTGTGTGCGTCGGCTATGGGACGCTATAACTTAAGTAAAGGTCAGTGGCTGTTATGAAAGGAAAGAACCTTTTCGATTTTGAAAATAATTCGCCTTGTCGTTTTGGAGTTAACACTCGGTTTTGTGAGTGCTTTATATTACTTTTATGTAAAGCTACTCTGTGGTTTAAACACTGTGTTGACCCAATATATTCTTCTTTATTACTAAGAATTGAATATTACCATTTTTGAAATTATACACATTTCCTTCCATAATTATATCACATACCTTACATTTTTTATTTTTGCATTTTGTTACACCCACGTTTTCCGATTCCTCAGTATTAAAATTTGTTTAGGCAGATGTAATTAATTGTTTTAGATTTGTTGGTTGTCTCTTGCTTTTGATAATTTGTATCTTATTTAGAATCTTTTCGTCTGTTCTTAAATATTCCAAATGTTTAAATGCTTTACTAAAGATTTCTGGATTTCGTTTATTGTATGTTGAAACAAATGCTAATGAATTTTTAGTGTCTCTCCTTTTAGTTTGTCGTAGAATAGATATCGGTATGGCTTCGGCCATCTCGAATCCCTTACTTATTAATATTATGGGATATCCGCGATGTATTAGAGAACTTCGTAATTCTTTTATTCTAGTTGTTCTTAATTCAGACGGTTTTATAATTGTGCATATATGTCTTGCAAGAGTGTATGGTATTGATTTTATACAAGATTTAGGATGATGACTCTTAAAGTCTAAATATTCTTGCGTATCGGTTGGTTTGCGATAAATATCTGTGATAATCTTTTTACCATCTTTTTTAATCATTATATATAAAAAGGGTAATTCTTTAACGTTTGTTTCCATTGTGAATTTTATATAAGGATGTAAGTGTTGTAATATATTATGTACATCTTCTATTTTACCCCATGATTGGTTCCAAATTATACAGTCATCAAGATACCACAATGTTTCAAATGATTTAGACACATTTTCACTGAAGGTTTGTTAAGTAAGTGTAGCATAAGTAAGTGCCATTTTAATTCCCATGGCAGTACCTAAGATTTGCTTATATTGTTTATTATTGAATTGGAATGTATTATTGTTAAGAATTAAGTGCATGGATTCTACTTTATACAGTAGAATATATATATATATAATTGTCATCCACTTTTCAATGTTGGATACATCGAATATATGATAACGAAGATTTACAATGTTATGCAATAGCAGTGGTGACTTAAAACTGTATACCGGACAAGCCCAATTATCCATGCGCAGTCAACCGTAACTGGATAATTTAGCAGTTGGTTGTCTATACATTTTAATTGCACAGGTGCTACCTATGTAAAATTTATTTAATATTTTGCATTGCAAGCAATCTTAGATCCCTTGCAGTTACAAAAATCACACTTTTGAAATACAGCATGCCAAGGTTGAGTCAAGACAAGCATAACCAAGCAATTAGCATGTTGAAGGTAGGCCAAGCATTGACCGCTGTTAGCTGGGCGTTTGGTTGCACGAGAATAACCATTACTTTATTAGTAGGAGCGTTGAAGATAGTCCTCGAAGGGGTAGACCACGTGCAAATACGGTCCGCGATGACCATTACTTAGCGTGGACGCATATTCGTCAACGTCTTTTGCCAGCAACTGTTACGGCCAGACATTGTGATGTCAAGGCACAGATTATCCGAAACAGGTTAAGGGATAGAAATAGGCCGATACGAGCTTACAGGCATATGTCGGACAGATTCTGACGCCATCTCATCGGAATGCTCGCGTTAATAAAACAATTTGAAAAAGATAGCATTTACAGTTTAGAAAATAACTGAAAATGTATACAGTGGATTCTTCCTTTTTTGCTCAGTATACATACCTGCCTGCCTGTCTGCCTGCAGGCATACATACATACATACATACATACATACATACATACATACATACATACATACATACATACATACGTACATACGTACATATATACATACATACGTTGGGAGGCCGGGGTTCGAGTCCCGCTCTGGTCATGCTGGTGTCATGTCTTTCGGATGAGACAGGAAAAACCGAGGCCCCGTGTTGTGGTATGCATGGCACATCAAAGATCCCTCACTGCTTCGGGTGGGCTCGTTGCAAAGGTCAAAATTTGTATGCCCCTCATCAGGCAGATGGCGTCACCATATACGTGAAATATTCGTGGTGTGACGTAAAACAAAAATCATTCAATACACACATACATACATACATACATACATACATACATACATACATACGTACGTACATACATACATACATACATACATACATACATACATACATACATACATACACATATACACACATACATACATACATACATACATACATACATACATACATACATACACACACTTACATACATACATACATACATACATACATACATACATACATACATACACACACACACATACATACATACATACATACATACATACATACATACATGTACATACATACATACATACATACATACATACATACATACATACATACATACATACATACACACACACACATACATACATACATACATACATACATACATACATACATACATACATACATACATACACACACACATACATACATACATACATACATACATACATACATACATACATACATACATACATACATACATACACACACACACATACATACATACATACATACATACATACATACATACATACATACATACATACATACATACATACATACATACATACATACATACATACACACACACACACACACATACATACATACATACATACATACATACATACATACATACATACATACATACATACATACACACACATACATACATACATACATACATACATACATACATACATACATACATACATACACACACACAGACACACACACACACACACACACACACACACATACATACATACATACATACATTCAGACGTATATCCGATCTAATGGCAGCAGATGTGATCAGTTGCTGTCTGTAATTGTTATTACTGAGATGATTCAAAATATTTTTGTTCATTTATTTCAACAATTTTTAAGGCATGAATTTCCCCATCGATTGCAAAGATCTAGGCAAGTCGTTTGGCCGGAAACTTTACAATTGTGGAAACACTTTTGCCAAAGCCCTGCACACGCATGACACCAGTTGCTTCTAGCAGTCGTAGACATGGTCAAACACAGCAAGACGAAAACAAAAAATAACAGATGTGTCTTCATTTTCCTTGAAAAGTAGCACTGCAAAGATAAAAAAGAAAACCAGTAAATTTAATTGTTTTATTCTGCCGTTTTACATTGCAGTGATTGTATATTTGGATGCATTATGTATTAATTTATACAACTTTTCACTTATGTCAATAATATATTGGCTTTACGAAATGTATTTCGTAATGGACCCAACTAAAGGTGTGAGAGGACATATACATAAGAAGGCAAACTGTGCATACTTTCTCCTCCGAATGAAATATATTTAGAATATAACACGTCACAGTAGAACATATCCGGTACATAGCTCTAATCGAATCGAATACCAGTGGAAAAACCCATCCCCTCCGTCCGAAAATTAAAAAGTTCTTAAAGGCCCAACGTGTCAAAGAAACAAATACAAACAATACCTTGCTTTATTTGTAGTGAACTGATAGAAAATTGTAGGAGGAGGAGAAACTATCAAGTATGTTCTAACGACTGATAATGTAGCCTAGTGAGAAAATAAACATTAATCAATTTATTACAAACAAATATGTATAATTTCAATATGTATTGTTATGTTCAGTATGCAGTTCTAAAAATGAATACTGCTTTTTGTAAGAATAAGAATTCAAGGAGGGTACTACTATATCCGGTTTCCAAAGCTAGTTTAAGCACTGCACGCTCGTGATGACTGCTTCAGCAAAAATACTAATGTACGATTCATATAAAGGAAGGGGCGAGCATCTTCTGCCAGCATGCTACACTTGTTACAAAGTTCAATAGAAACCCTTCATATTCCGTGGTAAAATTATATAGGTAATTTGCCAGATCGGTAATAGGACGTCACTGTGCATGATCGTTTTCTGGAGTATTATATAACATTCTGGAGAGAAACTGGATGCTGTCCAAGAATAATTAAAGTAAATCTTGAATTGTCCTACTGTTATAGTTTGGTATAAGAAGAAATAGGTATAACAACAATAAAGCAAATTCTTAACTAATGGGTGCCCAGATAGAATTGCAGAAGTATGGGGAATTAAATAGAGCATGCCGATAAAAACTCATCATGTTTACGGGGTTCTCATGTCATGGTTGATCGCAGAAAATGCTACAATTTTTTTCAAACGTCTCAAATGTTCTACATAAAGCTTGCGTGTTCGGTGGTACTGGTCATGTCAGATCCATTAGAGGTCTTTTACACTTCTCATATGGTGTCGAAAAAAACCCTTGAACATAGCAAGTTTTTATAAATTATGCCAATGGAATAGAAAAAAGGGAAATATTCAAATATTCACGGGTATCTACAGTTAATAGACAAATAGTAAAAAGTGAAAATGAAATACGTAGGTTGGTTGGTTGATTGATGTTTTACGTCGCTTTCAACAATATTTCAGTTATATCGCGACATGGAAGCATGAGGTTACCAACCCCATAAACATAGTGGCGCAACCCGGGAATCGAACCCGGATCGTCGGCACCGCAAGCCAAGCGCTTAACCACTACACCAAGCCTGCCCCAAATGAAATACGTAATCACAATTACATTTTAACAGGCTTTAATTAAATATACACTCAAACCTGTTTTAAGCGACTACCAAAGGGAAGGTGGAAAAATGGTCAGTTTAAACAGATGGTCTCTTAAAACAGGTTGATTTTAGGTACCATGAAAGTTGTTGTGTAAGACAGGTACTTGTTTTATACAGGTGACATTGTAAATGCTCATAATGTAATTCTCAGGAAGACTTCTGCTATTATAAGAATGCCAGTAATTCTCAGGAAGACTTCTGCCATTATAAGAATGCCAGTAATTCTCAGGAAGACTTCTGCCATTATAAGAATGCCAGTAATTCTCAGGAAGACTTCTGCCATTATAAGAATGCCAGTAATTCTCAGGAAGACTTCTGCCATTATAAGAATGCCAGTAATTCTTTTCGTGCTCGATATAAAGTAAGATGCATATTGTTGATATGCGATTTCGAACGGAAGAAAGAAAAGTTACTGACTCAACCGTATGACAGACGTCACCACGGAAATATAAAGTATTTAATGTTATGATATGAAAAAACACAGAAGGATATCACATAAATATTAGATTATAGTGCAGTAAGGATACCGACTCAGGGCGGTCATTTGATATGACAATAGTCAATTAACTGTTGTGGTTAACCGGTTTACTGGCTAATTTTCCCACTCACCACAACAGCAGAATTATCAAAGGACACACAATTAATATTATAACTTTTCGTCCATATAGAGATCATGGGTCTACAAGTGTGCTCTGTAGCAGTCCGAACTAACAGTCAGAGGGGACGAGGATCAGGACCATGTCTCCTTTAAAGGAGGTTTCAAGAAGGCCCGCCCCGCAGCGTGCAAAGTTTAAGTAAAAGTCTATAAAAGGCTGTAGAGAGCCCCAATACAATAGTTTTGTTTTTGTTCCTTTTTTGTTCTTTTTTTTATTGGGGGGGGGGGGGGGGGGGTTGGATGATCTTCGGGTCATATTGTCTATGAAGAAGGCGTTTAATTATTCAGTAACCCGACGTAATAAAGTTGTCGGAGCCTTTAACCCCCCTAAGATTGTATACAACGAGCACCGTAGAAATTAGGATGGGAAATGCCATTGGATACATATTATTGACAAGCGATATTATCAAATTTAGATATTAGTTCTGAATAATAGATATTAGAACATTTATACAATTTAATTTTGTGCAGCCAATGCGATTTCGTCAACCTATATCTCTTCAGTGATGCTTGTGGCCAAATGAATGGGAATTCTAATAATATATAAATATTTGCAATGTTTAAACCAAGTGGCCGAAAACGGGAACCCACGAATCACTACGATCTAAACAAAAAATATTGCTTAATGCTTTTTATAAGTTTTTGATATCTATCACCCTAAAATTAAAATTAGATTAAAATTTCCAAGTTTTTTTTTTGTAAATGCCCAAAGTCCCATTTAAAGAATTGATATGATTCCTAATTATTACGTGTATGTGGTGTCAATAAAAAGCGAAAAAAAAAAAAAACAAACAAAACAAAAAAACCCCGCATACTCAATCAACTTGAATGCCAAAAACATTTTAAAAACTGATAATAACAGATAAGGTTACTAAATTTTGCCCGTGAAATCTAAACATTACATCTACATGTATATGTGTTGAAATAATGCAGATTGGAATAAAATGTATTGAATGAGAAACAGCATGCTTACCTTAACGTTCGCTGTGCCGCTTGTTTATAACAAAAGTTTTCGTAGACTCTCCGACACGTTCTCTGTATAATATTCGACAGAGTTGTTAAATTTATACTACAGCTTATAATTATGATCAGACTAAAAAGTAAAAATATTATCAATTATCAACGCAGAAGCAGTTGTGCACTTAGAACTTATTCACACATGATAATGGAATAAGTGTATTTATGATATTATCATATTCATGTGTTACATCTCATTTATATTTATACATCTAGAGACACAGTTAGATTTGCAACTCTTCACCCCAACACATAAATCCTGCCATATGCTTGATTTAATTGAGATTAGTCACTTGACTCAAAATCTAGATAGGTATACGTACATTTGAAAATGAAAAAAAAAGTATTCTGTACAAGAGAATTCAAAAATCGCCAAGGGATATGTAACGCATATATCAACTACTACAATGATAAAGGTTTGTCTAGTTATTTTCCCTGTTAATGTACTCTCATCACATGGTATATCTGTTTTCTGTGTTGGTTCGATTTGCTGCATCCAAATGTCTGCAAACCGCATTCAAAAAGATCCAGTTTTATAGATATCATAGAAGGTCCTTTGAAAAGCTTTACATAACTTATATTCACATACATTGTATCGGGTCTATATTTAATTACCTTTTAGTACTACGTATCCAGTGGAATCTTTAATTGTGATCTTGTATATAAATCAAAAAAGGGTCAAAGGCCACACGCCATCTACATTGACAATATCTAGTAAAATTTTAAATTAATATTTCTACCTATATTTATATTTTACTTAAGCACAATAAAGTTGTCTATTCTGTTCACTCTCGTTCTTTATATGTAGAATGGGTTCATAAATTGTTAAAAGTCTGTTCAAAGACTCACGATATGAATGTAAAAGTGTACAAGGTATTGTCCCTTAATTCCATAGACATCGACATATGGGTAACCCTACATTACTTCCTCGTTGTTTATTTTTCTGATTAGAAGGTGTGCCCTAGACCTGAACCACTTCACTACATTAAATGAGTGACGATTGTCACTTCACATGACCGTCCTATGTCGGTGCTGGTACTGCAACCGTATTACTATTACATATTTTTGTGATGTACAGTGACGTTTACTTTTCTTGTGTGCAGCGAAGTTAGATTCTATAATTAAATTGAAAATGAACCGTAGGGTTCACTGTAATTCTATATAGATAAAAAAGGCAATTGAGGGCAAAAATAATATTTTATGATATTGGCGATAATAGAAGTAAATTAATATTAGTTTATGGGCAAATAAAACGGAAGAAGATATCTACGTAACAATGAAAGCGCTAGACATATGATATACTATTGAACCGTTCCCGTCCAATGAAGTAAGAGACAGTTATTGTTAACCATGTTTAATATCCATCGGTTAACTGTATCATTTGCAAGAATACCATAAACAAAAAATAAAAAAAAAAAAACCCTTCTATTTATTTGCAGCTTAGATACCTCTTACTGAATCCCATTATATATTGCATTAATTATTCCTTCCGTAAGCCTTTCCTTTGAGGAATAACCTGAATATTTGCACACAAGAGAGTTCTTTCCTATTGTAATTTTTTTGTGTGCAGGTCATTGGTGATTTGCGTCATACAGCTTTATCAGATGTCTTCTGTTTTCTCTTTACTATGTTTTCCGGATGTTTTCTCATGTGGAAGTGACATAATATTATGTTCGTTACCATCGGACATCTTTTTTTATTCTGATCATCAACATCGAAGAAGTACCAAACCTTTAATCATTCTCAATGTCCAAGGACAGATACAAAATCGTGTAAGTTTCAAAAAGGAACTGTTGTGAACCCCGAAATACTGAAAAATTTCGATGTGAGACCAGGTGGCCCGGGAGATTAAGCGTCTTCTGTTTGCATCCATCACCCGTCACAACAGTTCTAAAGAAACATGTCAAAATCAAGAGTTTTGGTTTCCTAATTGTACATACGAAAGTACAAAACTGGTATATAAAGTCATATTTGGTGTTCACTGAACAGGTCATTTATTCTCATTCCATAATATTATCAATCATTCTAGAAAGAGGCACATCATATTTTCGTAGCGACTGTAGAACTTCCTCAGTGACGATTTCAAACGCTCTTTAACATATCCCTGCATGAGCAACTTAGTGGCCAGTCGTTTTGCCCCTGGAATAAAACCGTCATATAGAGAACAGGCTCTTGCGTACCTTATAAGTTGAGATATAAAAACTCCATAGGCAGGTGAAGACGGCATATTGCTGCAAAGAAACGGAAAGTTAGTTATTTGGAAGTTAAAATCGTCACGTTTGTCATACAGAGAGGTGTTCAAATGACCATTATTGTCGAAAGTTAAAAATATATCCAGATACGAAGCGGAATTATTGCTCTCGGTTGTCTCTTTTATCTCAAGTTCATGGGGATAGATTTCATGTATGTAATCCTTTAAGATAGGATTATTGATTGACAATACGTCGTCTATATATCTATACGTAAAATTAAACTGAGATGCAAGGCTTTTTCTGCCTGTTGAGAGCATGTTTTGAATAAAGTCTGCCTCATACGAATATAAGAAAATGTCAGCAAGAAGAGGTACGCAGTTAGTTCCCATGGGAATGCCAATGATTTGCTGAAAAATGTTCCCTCCAAACACCACGAAAATATTGTCTATTAAAAATTCCAGCATTTTGATAATTTGATCTTCGGTATACTTGTGTTTTGCATCAGAGTGTTCTTTTACAAAATATGTATCTTCTCGACCAATGACAAGATATTTATATCTAAGATTTCCATTTTTATGGAAAAAAGAATTTCGAATAATTGTTGCAAGTCTGTTTTTGAGCTTTTGATGCGGAATTGTAGTGAAGAAGTCAAAAGATTTGATGCTGAAAATATTATTAAATTTCGGAGATTTTAGATTCTCTAAAAGTTCTTTAGAATTCTTGAGGATCCACATCTGATTTATTCCGCTGCTGGAGTATGCGATATCACAGTAAATTTGAAGTCCATGCTTGATGTGTGTCAATATCTTCGTTAGCAATATGGATAGAGGTTTGGTGGTACACTTGGAGGAACCAGCAATGAAACGATGTTTGTAAGGGGTTTTGTGCATTTTTGGAATCCAATAAATATAAGGTAATTCAAGGTCAGAATTTGTCGTGGTAATTCCAAAAGACTCGAGGACAGATTTGTGGTTTTGAAGTATTTCAGAAATAGATAAATTTGTTTGTGTGTATGTTGGATTTCCAGGTGCAGAGTGTAATCCAAGTTCCTCTAACAGACAATTAACGTAAAATCTTTTGCAAACGAAGGTATAATTGTTTGCTGCTTTGTCAGCTGGGACAATAATAAATAGTTCGTGGAGTTCAGAGAGTTCTCTGGCTACATCGGGGTCATTAAATATAGACTCGTGTCTGGTTCTTACCGAATGCCTGAGACGCCCTATTCTTCTTCTGAGTAGTTCTCCGATGGATTTCATCCAAAATATCCATCATATAAATAATAACGTATTAATTGAGATATGAATACGCCGTATGCGGGCCATGATAAATGTTGCTACTTATGAAAGGAAAGTTTGTGATAGTTTGTTTGAATTGAAGTTTGTGAAATGAAATCGTCACGTTTGGCATAGAGTGAGGTGTTCAATTGACCATTAATGTCGAAAGATAACATAATATCTAAATACGAAGTAGAATTACTATTTTCTGTGGTTTCTTTGACCTCCAATTCACTTGGATAGATGATGCTAAGGTAATCCGCGAATGAAGGATTATTAATTGAAAGCAGGTCATCTATATATCTGTAAGTGAAACTGAAGCCAAGAGCCAATTGTTTTTTTTTTCTTGCGAAAGCAAAGACTGAATGAATTCAGCTTCGTATGAGTAAAGGAATATGTCAGCCAGAACGGAGCACAGTAAGTGCCCATTGGAATGCCGAAAAACCTTTCCTCCAAACACCACAAAAGTGTTATCGATAAGAAAGTTCAACATCTGAATGACAGCTGTTTCAGTGTATTTATTTTTTGGAATCAGAATTTTCCCTAACAAAGTAAGTTTTATCATGGCCTATAACTATACATTTGAATTTGCGTCTTTCGTTTTTACTAGTAAATGCATTTTGAATAATTTCAGCTAATCTGTCTTTTAATTTCTGATGAGGGTGTAAAGAGTCGAAAAGTCAAAATACTTGATGAAGTGAATTTTAGTAAAACTTTTTGATTTTAGATGTTCTTACATCTCTTTTGAATTTTAAGGATCCACATTTATATCTATGAAGGCCAGATTTAATTTCTGATAATATTTTTGTGAATAGCATCGATACAGATTTTGTGGAACACTTCGAGGAACCAGTATGAAAGTATGAATTAAATAAATAAGAAGAAAAACTCATTGTCCACCAGTTTTGGCCATCTGGCCTTAATCAAGTGGAAACAATATATATATATATATATATTTATGACCTCTCGTCTTGCCAAGAGATATTTAATGGTGTGTCCTGTTTTTGCGGGTCTTTTTATTCCATGAACTGATACTGTTAACCCTTCGACATCTCTTGGTTTACAATACAGTATGAAATATTGATACGTGATCATAAAAGAGAAAACTGAAGACATCTGATAAAGCTGTATGACAAAAATTACTAAGTACATGCACACCAAACATGATAATAGTAGGATATGCACGGAAGAACAACATTACAAAAGTATTCGATTGTGCTGCGGTTACGATACCAACTTAGGACGGTCATTTGAAGTAACACATGTCCCTCAATTCGTGTGGTTATCCGGTTTACGGGCACCCATCTTCCCAATCACCGCGAAAGCAGCACAATCAACAAGAGTTGTTAAATAATCCTCATATATAGAACAAGGATCAACAGGTTTCTCAAGAAGATAGATGATAAAAATTTTATTACACACGAAAAGTTTATATAAGAATATGTTGCTATCAAAAATATGTAAAGTGAAATCAACAGAAGTAAACCGTGCTCTGCCCGTCTGTAAGCCGCAAATCCTTGATCAATAGGAGTCCCGACTAACAATCAGAGGGGTCGAGGACCTTGTCTCCTCTGAAAAGGTGCGAACAAGACCCGTCATAGAGTCCCTACCGCCCTGTTAGTCAGAGTTCAACGCTTAAGCAAAAGTCAACATTGGGTTGTACACAGACCCAATACAAGAATTATGGTCTTAGCGATGATATCGGGGTCATACTGTCGATATCGAAGGTGTTTAATAATTTTAAAACCCGCCGATATGAAATTATTGGAACCTTTGACCCTCCTTAGTTTGTACACTAGATCACCGTAGAATCAGGGACGGGATATTCCGCTGGATACGTATTGTTGAAAGGTCACATTTCCAAATTTAGAATGTCTGAATAAGATCTGTAAAATTTACCAAAGGTGTTTCGAAGTTTATGATATCTACAACTTTTAGTAAGAAGTTTAAAAGTAATCTGAGAATTTTTTGCGAGAAAATTCAAAACGTTAGTGCAGGCTCTAGGAAACCGATCCAATTGACTAATATAAATATCATATGATGGGGTCCTGGGGACATCACCATCTAGATAAGTGAAATTAACAATTGGAAATCCAAAGTCGTCACGTTTATCCTATATGTTGGTATGAATATTGTTGATAACAATTTCAATATTTTAGTCCAAAAAAGGTGTTTACTGGTCGGAATTATTGGCTTTGTTGAACTGAAGTTCAGATGGATAAATGTCAGTAATATAGTTTTGAAACTCAGCGTTATCGATAACTAAAATATAATCGAGATATCTAGAGGTGTCATTGAACTTATCAATAAAGTTGAAACGTTCAGAGGTTTGAATAGAATACATAAGTCTCTCTTACAATAGTATAAAAATAAATCTGCTGTAAGTGGGGCGTAGTTAGTGCCCATAGGAATCCCAATAATCTGTTGATAAGCCTTGCCATTAAAATTGTACGTAAATATTATCCATTAAAATGTGATGGCATTGCACAACTCAGTACAGGTCCAGTATTTATAATCATCATATTGTGTGTTAGAGAAAAATCCAGATGTATCTGAAGTACAAAGGTATGATTTAGACTCTGTTGAAACACCAACGTATGAGAGACAACAATTTCGTTTTGATTAAGTCATGAGGTAGCGAGGTATATAGTGTCCAAAATCAAAAGTAGATTCGTTATTTGCCCTAAAATCTCTCAAACGGGATTTTTCAATGACTTTGTTAGAAATTTTGATAGACTAAAAGTAATTGACGTTAATATAGCTAAAAACAGCATTACAATACTTTATAACATGGTCTTTAACTGCAATAAGAGCGGAGATAATATGCTTAGAAAGCACAGTTGTAGAGCAATGACTAGAATTTGATATAAAACGTGATTTATGCGGATTTTGTGTAATTCTGGAAGATTTCTTTTTATCAATACTTAAATTGAAGTTACACATAGCTTTATAATAGTCAGATAGGTTCTTGTCTTTAAACAATGGGGTTTCAACATACGCAGAAGTAGAGTTTAATTCAGTTTTGGGAACTGTAATATACTATATTTTTCAAAAAATGATAATAGTATTAGCTGCTTTGTCAGCAGGTACGAAGATATAAGTATTATATAAAGCAGGCATTTTTTATGGACTGGACTGGTATATAATGTGGCTGTTTGAATAATGGGGATTAATTGTAAAATGATTAATTCGAATATAATTTTTAAGATTTCAATTTTCCAGTCATTCAAGGCTTGTATTTTACACCTTCTTTTTACACAATGTTTTTACAATGTTTAATTTTTCTTCAACGATATCACAATAATTACAATGATAATATTTTTGTTTATATGTGTTTGTTTCTGTATTCATTTGATTATTGGGCGGTGGAATGTATCATCTAATTTACATACATTATAAACATTCAGAATCAGCCGTTGTCATTTATACTTTCTGTTAAACATTGTATATGACATATACATCAGTATAATGAAATAATTTTGTATTTACTATTTCATAACTTGGCGTTGTGTTGATAAAATGAGGACACTTGTCTTTTTTATCATTTTCTTCTTTACAACAGACTTTGCTTTCTTCGATTTCTTTATGCTTTTTAATGCATCACATTCTCTTATATAACATAAAATAGATCTCATTCGATTCACAGAAAACAGGATCATTCATTTTGACTAATTGTTTTGATACTTCAAAATGCATCTAACAAGAAATCAGTTGTAGTTTTAACCACAAAGGGAGACATTTAATGAACTGCAAAATGCAAATACAGTATGCATGACAATAATGCAATTGTAGTCTTTCATATCTTTGTATTACATGAACATTGACCTATAAAAATATGCAGAGAAATTTCCGTAAATAAATTTATTCGAGTAGGTTGTATTACTCTATGTTCTTGGGACGTGTATGATTAACAACCCTGTAATTAAAAATCACCATGACATCATATGTGCAAAGGAACTCGAAATAAAATATACAATGTACTACTGAAATCCCATCTTCTGCTTCATACCTCGATAAACTGCTTTAAATTAGTAATTATGGTTCATTAACTACCTTTCTTTATGACACATGTGACAATTTTAATTTCGGTATTAGCAACTTCCCTTTTCGAAGTTGCAACATATACCCTCCTCTCCCGCATATGGTGTCTCCATTTCATACATTATACACCATGTAAGGGCATGGCATGTTATAAATACAAACATTTCGTCTTGAGAGCGATACTTCTTGCCAAGGAACTACTCTCACAGGTATATATTGAAGAATGTTTAGAATTATCACTGAGGGAATGCAATTTTCTTTTCAAGAATGTCAACTAACATTTTGGGATCTGATAATACAAACTTGAACTTGTGACATTATATGTATACAGACATTTGTATTTGTCTGAATATGAAATTAGACACGATATTGTCTTTTTAGTGTATTAACCTTGAGATATGGTTATTCCTACATAACCTCTTCGTTGTTTACTTGACTTTGATGCTGTTAGATGAATATCATCTTCAATTTGCCTAATTCAGAAGAAAAATGAATTCTGTATTCGCTGAGTGTTAAGTAAGCATTCTACAATGAATTTATACCAAAACGATAATGTAAATCCTGGGGGGTTTTTTGTATGTTTATTCAAAGGAGGTCGAGTAAACCACTTAAATGAACATTTCCTGTACTGATTGCAGAAAACGCGTGATGATCAAAGTCGACGATTTGAAAAGACATTGTGCTAACAAGACTTTCACAAATATATTGACTTTTCAAAGGGATATTAACTTTGGAACATTGTAGTATCAATATTGGCGGGCGCAATTTCAAAAGGGTATTATATTGAGATCAGGTTGTATTAAGATCTGTGCACACACTTTTGGTCATTGTAGAATTCCAGATTTGGTTAGAATGATTACGTTACCGTACCATGAACTTTAGTACTAACGTTGGTAAATTAAACATTTGTTTAATGATCAACTTTGTGGCACACAATTTGAGACGTTAGAAGGAATTATTCATATGTTAGTCCATTGTTCACCCAATCTGCACTAGTACCCCTTTTCCTGTTGTTATGTGGTTGTGACACTTTTTACACAGTGTTCACATTCATGTACATATACAGTGTTGAATTAGAATAATTTTTTTTCTGTAAGAGCATTCACGGCGGGTATGGTTGGCTAAACTAGAGACGCTCACTCCTCCAGGGCACCTGGTCTCACCTCTGAATTTCAGGGGTCGATGAAGCCCACTGTGATACATTGGTACTACTGCCATAGTCATGTGACACCAGATACTGTCTTATTTTACAGTATACATTGGGCAAAACTTGGTTGTAGAGAGATATGGTGAAGCATCTGTAAATCAACGTTGTTAACTGTCATATGAATAGTGGGATTTTCGTTTTGATTTTCAGAATGACCATTTTCCAGTGCAAAGGGCCTCTGGTACATATGGTATATCTCATAACTAACATTATCTGGGGCATATTTTTTTTTTTTCATTTTCAGGTCACAATGTCAATATACCAAAATAATTTGGAAGGGTCTCTTTACATACATAATGGGTACCTTTTACATAAACATGCCTTTATTCATTTATTCGTTGTCTGAATTATTCTCTTCGTTAAGAACTTCCAGAACATGTTTGCATAAAAGCAGGTGCGTTGTAATGTTCTCAAGCTCGTGCGTTGTAATATTCCCTAACTGGTTTCTTTATGCCAGCGCACGGGATTGTAACTATCAACTATACAAAATCTTTCCAATCCTACATGTGATACAAAAACACACTTTATATTATGTAGTGTGTTGTATTCTGATCGTATGATGAAAGGTATAGAAATGATTCGATTCATTTATCAAGCAGATGTCACAAATACCATCACACAGTGGTTGAAATATAGCAAGAATGAAGTATAAATTTCGATTGCAGTGTCTAGTCTGGGCTGTGACCTTAGATACTTTTCTATACAAAATTTAATTCTATAGGAAAATACATAAATAAATAAAAAGTAATAATAATAACAAAAACCCAAAAGAACTTGATCATCATCACAATTTCGTGATTTTATGTAATGATGGTGTGGGTGCAATATTATTTAAAGATAGAAATCAGTATTATTGCCGAAATAATAAGTCACTCAGAATTGGATAGTATTTGTGAAATACCAAACTGTTTCCCACCTACTCCTTAGTTTGGTTTATTTATTTTTAAGTAATTTGCTTTGTTCATAAGTGTTTAATGCAATCTTGTCAAAAACTTTTCCATTAATAGTAATGTTTTAATTGAAATAAAATGCAGCACGTTTTTCCACATTGATTATCTAAATCAGAGGAGACATTAATAAGGTATTTGTGAGCCAATAGATGTGAACATTAGTAATGGTGATTTAAATTCGCCCAGCATGAATGAAGAAGGAAATAGAAAAGTTCCAACACATAATGTTTGTAAGATATTTGATAACGGTGCGATGATGTTTCAGGATAACATCTGAATACTACTGTATGTTTATAATGTGTAACGTTTTATTTTGTATCTGTAATAATTTCGAAAAAGAAATGGAACATACAAAGTAATCTGGTTTCATTTCTAATTAACATCAGACGCCATTGTTTTCGGCAATTGGCATTTTCCCCTTTCCTTGATAATCAGGAATATCTGTCTTTAATTTAGTTTTTCGATTTCTGGAAAGGAGAAGAAACATCCGATTTCGTTGTTTCAGAAAAGACGAATATTTTTTGTTCATGAAAATATATTGAGAGACATCAACATGAGTCAACATTGCGCTGCCCGTCTGAAAGTTAATAGAGGTCTGTGATCTTCAGGAGTGCCGAATAACAGACGGAACGAGGTTCAGGACCTTGTCTCCTCAGATTGATTCATCTTGTTTTAAAATACTCCACGAAACAAGGTCTCGGTTTCTGGGTTTTTTTTTGTCTGATTAGAAAAAGAGGACACTGTTGCTTCTACAGGGGTAGTCGAGCCCTGGAAATTTATGTCACAAGCCGAATACCTCATCCATTGAGCCACACCCACACTACTTTTAAACATGTTTATTTTTATGAAATTTCAATTGGTCTCAATACCACTCAGATGTCTTTTATGAATAGAAAATAGAAAATAAGAATATTTTCCCCTATTATGGTTGCAATGCGCTTAATGTACTCAGTGATTCGTGCAGCAGCTTTTCTTCTTTTCATTCTATCGTTAATATTGTGAATTTTATTAAGGTCGATACGGCATAGAAAATATCATTATAATTGGAAATCGGCATGCATCCTACTGATGTTACTCTTTTACACATAATTACGATGATGTAGGTCATACAAAATTACATAATCTGATTACAGTTATCACAAACATATTACTGTACATAATACAAAATATTAGAGAATTTCGTTCACCTACATGCAGTACTATTTTCATGTCTCGGTGTAAAACATGAAATATCGATCACGAAGTAATGTCAAGAGAAATATAGGACTCGGCGATTGGATGGTGTAGCTTAAATGAAACTGGTGTTTGTAGGTTTCAGGCTATGAATATTTTATTGAGTATCTTAACATACCTACCCTTATAACAAATCCGATTTGAATGCGAAAACAAAAAGAGTTTTAATGACTGTGGGATTATTTATGTTATCAAAACAATTTAAGATTTTATCAAATAGAAAACGAAAAATAAACATGCTTCTTTGAAACTATGCCAGAATCATCAAAATTATGTATATGTACTGAAATAAAATTGTAAAAAGGTAGACAGCCAAGTTACAAATATGTTCATCAAGTTTGAAAAAAAATACCCGAGACATCACGTGCCAGGTGATGTTATGTGATACTTTCTTTACTTTGACATCAACAAATATAAAGGAGGAAATCTTCGTAAATCACTGCAAAAACAACTCTGAACTTTAAAATAGAGCCATATAAGACTGACTCTCTTTTTTGTTTTTTTGTTTTGTTTTGTTTTTTTGTTTTTTTTTTTTTTTTTGTCAATGTTCACCAACCTACGAAACCTCGGTAGTTACTGTCTTATCTTGAAGATAGAACATGAATGAAACAACATAGGAGCTCGATCCCGAACCAAATTTTTTTCCGACTACGCTACACAGTCCTTACTGAAACTATTGATTTAATAAACGGTTAGGTCAACGAAACTTTAGTGCTACAAGCGTATGAAAAAGTACCTCTTCAGTCAATACAACGAAAATTTAACGATTTGATAAATGAAGGTGTTTGCAATTTAACAGTAAAGTCTTTGTCCATCATTGATTGTAATTGATGTTTCAAAGTATATGTACGGAGCAGAGTTGAATAATACTGCAATGCATTACATGTGATTACTTACTGATATTATTTACATGTATATAGGTAAGGTTTTTCCAGCTTGGTAAAATCTGATCAATTTTTTATCGGGCAGGAGAGGAGTCAATTCAAAAATTATATTTTTACCTACATCAGTTTCATTCAACGGGGGATTAAAATCTCTATGTCCCCATCTTGTATCGTGACAGCTTATTGTTTGCATGTTTTTATTTATATACATTCTGTAATTATCTATGCTGACTAATATTGAAGTTTTTAAATAAGCGACATTCTCCTAGCTTTTTTTAAATAGACTTTCATCATTTATCTACCAATATTTCTGTATATGATAACCATAGAACATATATACCTTTTGATTTTATGCACCAGATTCGCATTTCGACAACTTATGTCTCTACAGTAATGCTCGTGACCGAATGATTGGAATTCTCATAATGTATGAACTATGTCTCGAAGTTCATGCAACATGCAAGATCCTTATACAAAAGTGTTTTCTGCACATCAAAAATTTTCTATTACCTTGGTACACGTTTGCGTTATACTCAGAGTAATTCTATTGTTGATATGAAGAATGATGACACTGTTTGCCAATTTAAGCTTTTATAACATGTTGATTTATTTCCAATATGTTAAGATGTTTGATTATTATAGAGAAGACAGAAGACACCTATAGAGGCCCGAATGAAGAAAACCACTAGAGACATGCTCATAATGCATTGCTCTTAGTAAAATATACACGGGAAAAGACATTACGGAAATATTTGATTATACTCCAGTTACAATACCAACTTAGGACTGTCAATTAAAGAAATAAACACCGTTCAATTGGTGTGGTTAACCGGTTTACCGGATTCCACCTTCCCATTCATAACAAAAGCAGCACGATCAAATGACACATTTGAAAAATTACAAATAGTTCTCCATATACAGAATGATCAATATTTTTTTTTTCAAGATGAGAGGTCATAAACATTTCTACACGAAACTTTTATAGAGTGATATTATAGCATCAAAATATGTAAGGCAGCTGGTAAAACCCCGTATGGGTCATGTTCTGGTGAACTCCGATTTTCAGCCAATCAGTGGATCGGCTACAAAATCTTAGGAATGAAATTAACATCCATAGCGTGCGTGACTTACAAGTTAGTTTTTGAACAGTGTGTGTTACATATTGCGTCACTATCACGTGCCTAGCCGAGTCATTGATTGGCTGTGTGAAATAACGGTTTCGGTGGCTGAGACGTCATCAGAGGTCACCAGAACGTGAACCCTTACGGGGCTTCACCAGATCTTTATACGCAATGGAACAAAAGCGGAATAAAGATATGTTTTTTATCAGATTGGGAATAAGGTAAACCATTTAAGGTAAACTGTTTATCGGGTACAAGCTGTCTGACATCGACCTTATGTAATCTTTCTTTCTTGAGGACACCCGAATCTACGCCTTTCTTCAGATATTTGAAATATTCTATTATTCCAAAGTTTGTTATGTATACTGGATTGTGAGAGTTGACGCTCTTGACAGTAGAGAATGAAATGAAAGAATTAAGAGGATGGTACATTTATTGCAGTATTGAGAGGAGTAGAATGTAATGGAGATAAATGCAGGGGGATCCACTGAAAGAATACAAACAGTGAAACAGAAAAATAAATAAAATAAAGCTCAAATAGAAACAGTGAATCACCTGGGAGTACTATGGATCTTGGATCTCCGAGGAAGTACCTGTAGAAATAAAGACAAATTAGACAAACGCATAAAGCACAAAGATATTACAGCTAACAAGGCACCCTATATTTCACATTTATTCATTCCCGTGAGCTCGAACTTCGGGGTAAATCCCTTCACTTTCTGCGGCTGTTGTCATGCATACATTTAGCTAATGATTGGCTATTAAAGCTCCAATTTTCTGTGGAGCTCGAGTAGCTTAGTAGGTTAGACGGTCGAATGTATAGCTAGGTGATTCGGTACTATAATTCCTGGGTTGCGGGAACGAATATACGTGAAACATAGGGTGTAGTTTTCCATTTATAGATTCATATGCATAACATTATGTTGCATTATGTATATCATTATTTAATATAATGCATTTTTGTATTTCAATTCAGATCACGTTCAGTGTGGTTGATACGTACAGCCACTGAATGTAATACTGAATGTGTTGCGTGCAAAAAGTAAAACAAGTTTCACAAGCTTAATAGCGTGTATGGCTGTCATTTGCACCGATGCATTTATCACATCTACAACGCATTGCCGAAGCAGGTAATGCAGAAATGCAAAAAAATATTCCGCCATATGCTCAATTAGGAACGACGTCAAACGTAGCAGGGGGTTAGCATCTTAACGTAGACATCGTTTTATTTCATTACATTCATGTTATATTGTCGATAACTCCGGTGACATCACAGGCCGGGGGAGCACATTCACATTTTGCTAATTTAGACAGCGATTACCAACGTGTGTAGTGTCCGGTCGTGCGTTGTCCTGCGGCAAAATGACGATACGCCGGTTGTTGTGAATGAATGGAATGAGATGCGGTCGTACGATCTCGTCACAGTAGCGCATGTCGGTTAAACTGCCCTCCGCTATCACTAAAGGGGTCCTTCCATGTGATGTAATTCCACCCCAGACCATAACGCTCCATCCGCATTGGCGACGCTTAATGACGCAGGTGTCAATGTAAAGCTCTCCGACACGAGAATGAGCCCGAACCCGGTCGTCACCGCTGTCGAGATGAAATCTCGATTTGTCCGTAAAGAAAACTATCGCCCAATTTCTGTTATTGAAACGGAGATACTCTTTACACCACGCTAATCTCGCAACACGGCGACGTCGGAACAGAACAGGATGGATAGCAAGACGTCTAGGATGGATGTTGGTCTCTTGCACCTTGTTCCTTACGGTATGTGGAATTATCTGTCAATGGGGCTGTCCTGATCAATTCCAACTTGCTGATATGTTCTCCATAAAGCAATCACTTAATATGAACTCCAAATTGCCTTGAGACATACCAGCTTCCAGCATCCCAATAGCAAGCAAACGATCCTTTTAGTTATGCCAGGCATTTCTAACTCAACGTTTTATTCCAAACATCAATGTTTTCTGTTTCAATACATTGGATACTGTCAGTAAATGCAAGAAATTCTAATCGTTTACTAAATACGTGTCACTTAGGCTCGAATCTCCAGAAAGGCGGCAGCAATCATGATGAATCGAACACGCATTTAACAAATTAAGTATTAAAACACGTGTTTATATATTAAACTATGCCTTTAAGAATAAAAAGCGATCAAAGAATACTTTATTGTTTTAATTAACTTTCAGATATATACAGTCTCTTTTTTCCGCTGGTACACATTAGCATCTTTATATAAGTACTATTATGACAACTGGGTGAATGCTGCTGCTGATGCGGGACAATTATTTCCATATGGTAATTATAAGCCCAGTTTTGATTGCTTCTCCACTGACTGCAAGTAAACATTTCAATTTGTTTTTGTTACAAAAGTCTGTAAACTATTTTGATACTAAATAATCTCTTTCTTATGCATAGTTCTGTCCTTAGTTCTTTAGCAATTACTTTGCTCAGTTTGGTAATTTATTTGTTCTTAAAATACTTTACTAGGGATTTCCAGCAGTGGCTTTGAACATCACTTAACATTATATCTTTCTTTTTAGATTTAGGAGGATGTTTTGTATGTATATTGTAATTAAAGTATTAAAGTAATTTATTGATTTCTGAAGGAGTTTTCCATTTACCACTTTTGTGTAGCAGGGGGTTAGCATCTTAACGTAGACATCGTTTTATTTCATTACATTCATATTATATTGTCGATAACTCCGGTGACATCACAGGCCGGGGGAGCACATTCACATTTTGCTAATGTAGACAGCGATTACCAACGTGTGTAGTGTCCGGTCGTGCGTTGTCCTGCGGCAGAATGACGATACGCCGGTTGTTGTGAATGAATGGAATGAGATGCGGTCGTACGATCTCGTCACAGTAGCGCATGTCGGTTAAACTGCCCTCCGCTATCACTAAAGGGGTCCATGTGTTGTAATTCTACCCCAGACCATACCGCTCCATCCGCATTGGCGACGCTTAATGACGCAGGCGTCAATGTAAAGCTCTCCGGCACGAGAATGAGCCCGAACCCGGTCGTCACCGCTGTCGAGATGAAATCTCGATTTGTCCGTAAAGAAAACTATCGCCCAATTTCTGTTATTGAAACGGAGATACTCTTTACACCACGCTAATCTCGCAACACGGCGACGTCGGAACAGAACAGGATGGATAGCAAGACGTCTAGGATGGATGTTGGTCTCTTGCACCTTGTTCCTTACGGTATGTGGAATTATCTGTCAATGGGGCTGTCCTGATCAATTCCAACTTGCTGATATGTTCTCCATAAAGCAATCACTTAATATGAACTCCAAATTGCCTTGAGACATACCAGCTTCCAGCATCCCAATAGCAAGCAAACGATCCTTTTAGTTATGCCAGGCATTTCTAACTCAACGTTTTATTCCAAACATCAATGTTTTCTGTTTCAATACATTGGATACTGTCAGTAAATGCAAGAAATTCTAATCGTTTACTAAATACGTGTCACTTAGGCTCGAATCTCCAGAAAGGCGGCAGCAATCATGATGAATCGAACACGCATTTAACAAATTAAGTATTAAAACACGTGTTTATATATTAAACTATGCCTTTAAGAATAAAAAGCGATCAAAGAATACTTTATTGTTTTAATTAACTTTCAGATATATACAGTCTCTTTTTTCCGCTGGTACACATTAGCATCTTTATATAAGTACTATTATGACAACTGGGTGAATGCTGCTGCTGATGCGGGACAATTATTTCCATATGGTAATTATAAGCCCAGTTTTGATTGCTTCTCCACTGACTGCAAGTAAACATTTCAATTTGTTTTTGTTACAAAAGTCTGTAAACTATTTTGATACTAAATAATCTCTTTCTTATGCATAGTTCTGTCCTTAGTTCTTTAGCAATTACTTTGCTCAGTTTGGTAATTTATTTGTTCTTAAAATACTTTACTAGGGATTTCCAGCAGTGGCTTTGAACATCACTTAACATTATATCTTTCTTTTTAGATTTAGGAGGATGTTTTGTATGTATATTGTAATTAAAGTATTAAAGTAATTTATTGATTTCTGAAGGAGTTTTCCATTTACCACTTTTGTGTAGCAGGGGGTTAGCATCTTAACGTAGACATCGTTTTATTTCATTACATTCATATTATATTGTCGATAACTCCGGTGACATCACAGGCCGGGGGAGCACATTCACATTTTGCTAATGTAGACAGCGATTACCAACGTGTGTAGTGTCCGGTCGTGCGTTGTCCTGCGGCAGAATGACGATACGCCGGTTGTTGTGAATGAATGGAATGAGATGCGGTCGTACGATCTCGTCACAGTAGCGCATGTCGGTTAAACTGCCCTCCGCTATCACTAAAGGGGTCCATGTGTTGTAATTCTACCCCAGACCATACCGCTCCATCCGCATTGGCGAAGCTTAATGACGCAGGCGTCAATGTAAAGCTCTCCGGCACGAGAATGAGCCCGAACCGGTCGTCACCGCTGTCGAGATGAAATCTCGATTTGTCCGTAAAGAAAACTATCGCCCAATTTCTGTTATTGAAACGGAGATACTCTTTACACCACGCTAATCTCGCAACACGGCGACGTCGGAACAGAACAGGATGGATAGCAAGACGTCTAGGATGGATGTTGGTCTCTTGCACCTTGTTCCTTACGGTATGTGGAGTTATCTGTCAATGGGGCTGTCCTGATCAATTCCAACTTGCTGATATGTTCTCCATAAAGCAATCACTTAATATGAACTCCAAAATGCCTTGAGACATACCAGCTTCCAGCATCCCAATAGCAAGCAAACGATCCTTTTAGTTATGCCAGGCATTTCTAACTCAACGTTTTATTCCAAACATCAATGTTTTCTGTTTCAATACATTGGATTCTGTCAGTAAATGCAAGAAATTCTAATCGTTTACTAAATACGTGTCACTTAGGCTCGAATCTCCAGAAAGGCGGCAGCAATCATGATGAATCGAACACGCATTTAACAAATTAAGTATTAAAACACGTGTTTATATATTAAACTATGCCTTTAAGAATAAAAAGCGATCAAAGAATACTTTATTGTTTTAATTAACTTTCAGATATATACAGTCTCTTTTTTCCGCTGGTACACATTAGCATCTTTATATAAGTACTATTATGACAACTGGGTGAATGCTGCTGCTGATGCGGGACAATTATTTCCATATGGTAATTATAAGCCCAGTTTTGATTGCTTCTCCACTGACTGCAAGTAAACATTTCAATTTGTTTTTGTTACAAAAGTCTGTAAACTATTTTGATACTAAATAATCTCTTTCTTATGCATAGTTCTGTCCTTAGTTCTTTAGCAATTACTTTGCTCAGTTTGGTAATTTATTTGTTCTTAAAATACTTTACTAGGGATTTCCAGCAGTGGCTTTGAACATCACTTAACATTATATCTTTCTTTTTAGATTTAGGAGGATGTTTTGTATGTATATTGTAATTAAAGTATTAAAGTAATTTATTGATTTCTGAAGGAGTTTTCCATTTACCACTTTTGTGTAGCAGGGGGTTAGCATCTTAACGTAGACATCGTTTTATTTCATTACATTCATATTATATTGTCGATAACTCCGGTGACATCACAGGCCGGGGGAGCACATTCACATTTTGCTAATGTAGACAGCGATTACCAACGTGTGTAGTGTCCGGTCGTGCGTTGTCCTGCGGCAGAATGACGATACGCCGGTTGTTGTGAATGAATGGAATGAGATGCGGTCGTACGATCTCGTCACAGTAGCGCATGTCGGTTAAACTGCCCTCCGCTATCACTAAAGGGGTCCATGTGTTGTAATTCTACCCCAGACCATACCGCTCCATCCGCATTGGCGACGCTTAATGACGCAGCCGTCAATGTAAAGCTCTCCGGCACGAGAATGAGCCCGAACACGGTCGCACCGCTGTCGAGATGAAATCTCGATTTGTCCGTAAAGAAAACTATCGCCCAATTTCTGTTATTGAAACGGAGATACTCCTTACACCACGCTAATCTCGCAACACGGCGACGTCGGAACAGAACAGGATGGATAGCAAGACGTCTAGGATGGATGTTGGTCTCTTGCACCCTGTTCCTTACGGTATGTGGAGTTATCTGTCAATGGGGCTGTCCTGATCAATTCCAACTTGCTGATATGTTCTCCATAAAGCAATCACTTAATATGAACTCCAAAATGCCTTGAGACATGCCAGCTTCCAGCATCCCAATAGCAAGCAAACGATCCTTTTCAGACATGCCAGGTATTTCTAACTCAACGTTTTATTCCAAACATCAATGTTTTCTGTTTCAATACATTGGATGCTGTCAGTAAATGCAAGAAATTCTAATCGTTTACTAAATACGTGTCACGTAAGCTCGAATCTCCAGAAAGGCGGCAGCAATCATGATGAATCGAACACGTATTTAACAAATTAAGTATTAAAACACGCGTTTATATATTAAACTATGCCTTTAAGAATAAAAAGCGATCAAAGAATACTTTAATGTTTTAATTAACTTTCAGATATATACAGTCTCTTTTTTCCGCTGGTACACATAACATCTTTATATAAGTACTATTATGACAACTGGGTGAATGCTGCTGCTGCTGCGGGACAATTATTTCCAAAGGGTAATTATAAGCCCAGTTTTGATTCCTTCTCCACTGACTGCAAGTACACGTTTCAATTTGTTTTTGTTACAATAGTCTGTAAACTATTTTGATACTAAATAATCTCTTTCTCATGCATAGTTCTGTCCTTAGTTCTTTAGCAATTACTTTTAGATCAGTTTGGTAATTTATTTGTTCTTAAAATACTTTACTATGGATTTCCACCTGTGGCTTTGAACATCACTTAACATTATATCTTCTTTTTAGATTTAGGAGGATGTTTTGTATGTATATTGTAATTAAAGTATTAAAGTAATTTATTGATTTCTGAAAGATTTTTCCATTTACCAATTTTGTGTAACTGCCGGTTATAATACAAAGTTCATCGGCAATGATATGTAGTCATAAATCATGAAATTAAGAGGCATATATCTAAAAGAATAACACACAGAAGCATTCAGTAAAAAACACATTATTAGGGGCCTAATTTTAAATGGGTATAATATTAAGAACAACTAGCATCTCCTTTCTCCAAGTAACTACCGTTACGTAATAACAAAAATTGTCCTGGAGAAATACATTTGTTTTCAAACTCAAATCATTGGTCCATTTATTGATCAGTTTAAACTACAGTCGTTCTGAGCTTAGGAAATTTATCACTAGGCATCTTTAAGACTATGCGGACAAATTTAATTGATCAATAAAAGGTGGTCTCCATTAAGAGATATTTATTCGACAATTTTCGATATGCACTCCGTATCTTATTACCAAGAGTTTTGAAGAATTGTTTTTACATTACTCTTTAAATTTAATATTTACAGTCTTGTAAACTTCAAAATCTATTGATCCTTGTTCTCAATATTGAAGTCTACTTATAAGATTTAAATACATATCCTAAAGTTATTCGGCTTTTAAAAAAGTTGAAATATGAGCCATTTAAACTACACAAATTAAGTGACAATTATTTTTCAATTAAACGTCCGAGGTCAGACACAACGGCACTACATTCAAATAAGGTTTACAGTTTTTGTGTAGATGTCTTTTGTTATCCACATGTCAGACACTTGTATCAGACGTCTTCTTTCCTTTCGTTCCTTGTCTAGGACCTCATTTTCATCAAATGGATATTCCCGGCTAGGGAATTAGTATTCGAATCAACGTTCAGAAATAGATGGATTCACATCACAGTTATGACTGTCAGACAAACACAGGGTAGATCTTTATGTATCGTATTACAATGAAATAAGATATCATACCTCGAAATGTGTTATTCAGTTTTAACTTCATTACTTGTCAAATTTGCCATCAACACACACCTTGAAACGAGCAAATATTGACTGTTCAAGTAAAAAGCATACAAGTTTCTTAATTGGTAAACTACTGCTGTTTTACCAAAATTCCTACTTTTGCAGACTTTGCAAACTTTGGTTTACCTTGTCTGATCGCAGCAAGTAATAATCAAAATCAGGTGGCTTGCAATATCTAACGTATTTATATCCTCATCAGATAGTGAAATTCAACATTTCCAAGTGCATGACAGAAAGCTGCCATGGCAAGATTTGATACAAGTCTTACTCTTGAAATCAAGACAAGTGACATAACATTCGTCCGATGGTATGGTGCATAAATATTGGCAATAGGTGGCTACAGAAGTAATAGGCGTTGCCAAACACAGCAACACGAAAACTATCAATAAGAAGAGAGCATCCATTTTGCCGTAGAGTTTAACCCTGCAAAGACATATAACAGTAAAAAAAATAGAGTTGTTTCTGTGTAATGCTTTATAATATTCCGATATGTAGTAACACCTCTCGTGACGACGATACTCGCATATTCTGTTTCTAGAAGAAAAATGTTGTCTTAATATCAAATAAAAATTCAATATAATATACTGGTATTACTACCTAAAATTCAAAATCGCAAAGTATAATATACTGGTGTCTATCCCTTATGTTAAAATTCTTAAAGTTGGATTTAAGTGTATTAGATAAAGAGCATGTATACCTGTTTGTTTGCTGTACTGCTTGTATTTTGATGTAAAAGTTTCTGAGCGCCTTTTGTGTCTTCGCTCAGTTACTGAATAGCAGAATGAAGGGTTGTACAAACTTAAATGCAACAAATAATAAAACATTGGCACAAGCTTTTTGTCAAATTCAAACACATAATGAAATGTGCACGTATTACTAATGATAGATAGGTATATTACTGGTTAACGTCGCACGGGGAGCATTTCACCCATATGCCGAGGATGTACGTTTTACATATGATCAGATGGTTGATGACAATATCAGCATGTATCATTTAATTCTATTTTTATTCATACAGCCAATGGCATAATGTGATTCGTAGCTCTTCATTCCGCCATATTTTCCTTATTGAATGGTGTCAGTTGCATTGCTTAAAACTGAAGTGCACACACCATAAAATAATCTGTAGTAAAAAAGAATCTTTATTAAAGTAAGAAATAAGTATCATTACTAAATGGATATTTTCGAAATCAATGTAATCGAGAACAAGAAAAGCGAGTCAATATACAATCGTACCTATATACGTATGTCATCGAGCAGAGAATTCCAGTCGGTTAACATATGACTGTGTTATATATGCAATAAGAACACCAGAATTAAACTAATCAATGATTAAATTTCTCCTGATCATATCTTGGAAATGAGAAGACCTCAAGTCATAATATTTCCACTGATTTATAGCATATAAAACAAACTTTGTAATGTAATTTAAATTTTTATACAGAAATTTAATAAATTAAAGTAATTGTCTCTCAAACTTTAACCATTGGTTAGCTTAACCAGTGATTAAAGTTTCAGATTCTCTAACGTGCTTGATGTCACAATAAAATCTATAAACAACATTGCAGTTATACTTCTATATTCAATTTTATTCATAGGATCTTTAAGATACGATTCTACCATGGGACTTGTTTTCATATTTTATCCAAAGTCTAGAAAGACTGTCAATATCGTAACTACAGTAATATAGAATAGTTTCGTAATGTCGTATTCCCTGTTTGCGTTACTATTATCATGTTTTATGTGCATGTTATTGGCGATGCAGCTTGGTCAGATATCTTTTGAGGGACAGTGGGCCTGTAAACCGGTTAACCACACCAATTGATGGACTATTATCATATCAAATGACCGTCATAAAGTCGATATCGTAACTGTAGTACAATCGAGTTTTTCTGAAATGTCGTTTTCAGTGTCTGTGTTACTATTTTTACGTTTTACGTGCATGTCTGTTGTGATTTGTGTCATACAGCTTGGTCAGATGTGTTCTTTTTTTCTGTTATAATAATTTATTATCAACAATTATAATGTTAGATGTGCACGCCACTTTAGCCTTATACCAATGTTCCAAGGTGTGCAGTGATGGAAAATCAGAGGGCAGTAAGAAAGCAATGGTGGAGTAAGTTTAATATTTGAAAAATATTAGGCACCGAAGTTTGAGTATTTTTTATGGTATGCCATTGTAACGAAATGCAGAACGTTTCGGTTAGGTGTACCCTGAAGAAGCATAGGCAGGTCGGGGTTACATGGACAATGGAGTATCTTACATAACATTTCTAAGTTGTGCTCATCTAACAGTATGCAGCAGTAGATCTATTGTGTTTAATGGTTATTTTTAAAGATACGAAACTGGATAATTGTAATAAACAAACGTGAAAAGTAAACTTGGTGTCTCGTGATAGTAAACTTGAAGACGGAATTACTTTAAAGTAAACTTGATATCAAGTGCACTTGACTAAACTTTATGACTGGTTTTCAGGACGAAAAACTAAATTTGAAGTGCACATATAAAGTGCACTTGAATGTAAGGTTAGGACTGCACCCAACTGTATATGATTGTCCAGGACTTACAATTTAGGCGAGAACATGCATTCATACCTTTATCTTTTAGACCATCCACAGTGCTATTAAATACTAAATATAAAAAAATCAGTTAATATACAAAATGTTTTAAACAAAATGCACAATTAGACACTGCAATAATAAATGTATTTTTTAATATAATTATTTGAATTAATATCGAAGAAGTACCAAACCGTTAATCATTCTCAAAGTCCAAGGACAGATACAAAATCGTGTAAGTTTCAAAAGGGAACTGAAGCATTACGTGATGGTCATTTTACTGAGACACGTTCTAGTATTTATCTTTCATCACACATAGTGTACATGGTAATGTGTTGAAGAGGTTGCGATAATGTGCCAAATGGATAATGGTACTTTGCCAAATGGTTATAACAGCATTACTACATGGAATTTGAAACAAAATATGTTGCTGAATAAGGCACTGTTTGATATTGGTCGAATGGACTGCACTGAAATGGAGTTAAGCACTGAGTGGGTAAATGCATCATCCAGAATTTGTTACCATGTTGTACAGAATAAATTTTGTTTACCGGATATTTACAGTTATTTACTCTGCAACAGTGAGGTACTTTATGACATGATCGACGTCACGAACCACTTTATGGTGCATGATTAAGTTGAAGACTATGAACAAACAGGTTCTAGTATTTAGACGATTCCTATGACATGAATTATTAATCCTTGTATCCGGAGACAATAATGGAATCTAGGAATATTATTGGCTGTGTGTGTGACCACATTAATTCTATGTGCGTTTTCTGAAGACTTCATCTTCCACGTGCATATCCATCTCCTTTTATCAATACTAAACCACAGACAACATTAAACTACATCTTTAAATTATTGGTGGAATCTTGAAACTTTGACCATCATTTTTCTTCACATTGGTAAGCGGAAACACAGTTTGCATATTATTTCAGTGGTCTTTATCTTCTTTTACTTAACCTATAGATACAATGAAGAATCGTCAATTTAATTAGTATTAATCAATTGACAAAAATCAAAATATGATTTGCATCATTATGAAAAAGATTTATAATAATGATGATAATGTGGTAGTGAGGGAAATGATTCCGTCCCATGTAAAACTTTACTCCAAAGAAAGATTTGAATTAATAACATCTAATTCAATAGAACTTGAATATTATGTCTTTTTCAAGAGATTAGAATGACTTTGAAGGAAGTTAAACGTAGTTGTTTTTTACATGAATTCATTGATACTTTGTTTTTATCTATCATGCCTTTGGTTACTAGACGCCGTCAAAGATAAAAATCCTGTCGTATAAATAAGAAATATTTAAAAGCTGTCCAATAAATTTCAAATAATTCTAAAGCCAGTTTTGGTCAGTGCATGGAGTGCTCGTCAGATAACTAAAAGATTTTGGGTTCGACTCTCGCCACAGCAGAGCGGTACTGGTGTCCTGTCTTCCGGATATGACAGTAAAAACCCGGTCCCGTGCCTCTATAGGCATTGCGCCATAGACGTGACGTGTAAAAGATTTCTCATTGCTTCTGATAGATCCGTTGCAAAAGTACAAATGTAATGCGATAAGAGGACGTCGACATCTATGGAGTGACATTAAACAATAATGAAGCAATCATGTATATTTCAGATATTTGATTGACATTGAGTTTGCGCAGTAACGAATTCAAGTGTAATATTTTTCAATAAGTAGGCTATCATTGAAAATAAACACACTAAAATAACAATGGACACCACAAGCTATCATGCTAATTTTCAGATAAATATGTACTAATGTAATGTTCCCAATCTTCTTGTTTTCTTAGAATGTCATACTTTTTTCCAAGGCTAGGGAATCTTTGAACCTAATGTTGTTTCATTCTTTTCTGTAGAATATTGTGTTTTACAAACTATAGATATTGAATTACAGTTTGAACCTTGTAAGTTTCTTACTACAATGCTATAAAACACAACGGCTCTATTCTAATTCAATATATCTTTGCATAAGTACCAAATTTAAAGTGAAAATAATGACTTGAGAAGACCTACGTGTCTTCGTCCAACTGTCATAACTCCACATAAGTCTGGAAATCTGCTTTTGTTCAAATGCAATATCTCTCTGAAACTAATTAACAAAAACATTACCTTAGCGATTGTCTTTTCGCTTTATGAAGAATTGGTACATAACAGGAATCCCCAAAAATTCAATTTTCGACGGTCAATTGATGTCACAATTGTCATTCAGTTAGTGAAAGCCTACCTTTCAATTCACCACAAATATTAAAATCAAAAAATTGAAAATCTAAATAATTCTCGATGTAGATAAAAGGATTACTCAAGACCAAAAAAATATAAAGACGTATAATATCATGGAATAACATTGTAATATCAAAATAAATGAATTAACATTAACATATGCGAACCGTATTTAAGTTCACTATCATTAGAATTCCGACTAACGTTCAAAAGGGAACGAGCTAAGGAAATTGCTGCTTATACACAAAATTAATAGAAGGCTCTTAAAGATTCAATGTCTTTGTAAAGACCACTGGCTCATACTGTTGATGTGGAAGTCGTTTACCTATATTTTGAATTATTGGAACTTTTGACCTCTGTTTTATGTATATTGGTACCACAATATTACTATGATCTCGTTTTATGTTCTTTACTTCTAAGCTCGTACAACTAAGAGAAATGCCTACTAGTATTTCTTTTATGTGATCATCATGAGATGATACAAAAATGGAATTTCCAAAGCCTTCTTGATATTTCTAAGAAATCGAGCGAAATACGAAAGATAAGGCAATGTATGTCAAAGGTCAATTTTACCTTAGTGTAATTTGGAAAGTCTTTATTACTGGAATACACATACCAAATGTGAAGTCAGTATCTCTCATGGTTCAAAAGTTAGAACGAAGGTTGAAGTTGACAATAGACAGACAGTCAGACGAGCATACAGACAGAAAAACAAAGAGGTCAAAAGCAATATTCCAACGATTTATCCATCCGGGATAAGATACATCATATATCAATCTAAGTACGACTATTGCAGAGACAACTGCAAAGTAAAATCAAATGTGTGTTTATTTTCTTTAAACTATATAATTATGCCCAGTTTTTCCTACAGTCGTTATTCTGCTATTTCACTGTGCATTTATAACTACCCAAGTTGTCTCTACTCACCTGTACCTGTGATAAGTATACGCATACTTCAAATTATTAGTAGAATCCAAATATAAGTTAGCTTTTGCAAAATGATTATATGTAAAGTTTGGTGCACAGAGAACCGAATATTCAATCTGTCAAAAAGGTAGCGAGCTACGACCTTTGGCATCGTACATTTTATACAAGAAGTATAATAAAGACGACGTCATCAAAATGCTATATTATATGCTATAGGAACAGTATTTCAGGAAATCGTTGGCATTATTATATGTACCAACTGCACCCCACTTCAAAAAAGGCACGTTGCATCTTAGTTTAATTTTACTCACAGAAACATAGATGATGTATTGTTAATCCTAACTTTAAGAATTACTTACGCGAAATCTGTCCCCACGAACTGCAGGTTAAAGAGACAATCAAGGGTAACAGACCTGCTTTGTACTTGGATATACTTTTATCTTTCGATGAAAACGGTCACAATACCACAAACGTGACGATTTCAACTTCCACACAGCGAACTTCCATTTCCTGAGTAGTACCATTCCTTCCTCTGCTGCCTCTGGGTTTTTGGATCTCAACTTATAAGGTAGGCCAGGGCGTATGTTCGAAATACTACGGATTTGTTACGACGGCTTAAAGGTTGACGGTTAAACGATAAAATACTTGTTCAGAGGCATATTATAGAACGCCTGAAATCGTCACTGAGGAAATTCTACGGTCGGTATGGTGATCTCAGAAGAGAATATGAGGGCGCGCTTTGCAGAATGATTCACGACGTTCTGAAGTACAATTTAATGACTGTTCGATAAATCCTACTGTGGCGTCAGTTTCACCATTTATGTACATTCCTGAGTGCATTTGGATCTTCACCGAATTTGACGTTTGAATATGACTGTTGCAACGGGTTTTGTATGCAAACAGGAGACGCTCACTCTCCCCTGGAAATTTGCCTCACCCCGGAATGTTGCATTTTCCGGGTTTTGCAACGGTTTGTACGGGGAAATTCCATAATTTAGCATCCCCCTTTATACTTCGACATTCGATAACTGGTAATTGTTTATTTCGTACCAACAGGATATGTTACCTATGTAAATGAATATTCTAATACAGATATAGAGATTATGCGTTTTGAACACTGTCTCGATAAAAAATGACGAATGATTGCCTTGTCAATAAGTGTTGCAAAAATGCAAACAACACCATTAGCTATGACACAACCAAGGTGAGCCATGAATGAGGTTTTCGCCACATTCCATTTCTACAACAATGAATCTGATTACAGGGTTTCATTAATGGCCATCGTGGTATACGTTGTTTTTGATGTCACAATAGCCCAAGTAAAATTTACTATTTTTCCCGATTTTTTTTTTCAGTTCACTATCGTTTGTTCTATAAATATTTCCTAACTTTTCCGTGATTTGCCTTCCAAAAATAAAAACAAGCATTCTGCAAAGGATAATGTAAAGCACAAAATAATATTTTAACTCTCTTTGTTTTTGTAGATAATTGTGTTGAAGGAATAGGGCTTTTTACATTTGGTTGTATAGTGTAGAAAACATTCAATAAATCCAATTATAAATAACCGATGTAAAATAATAATTCTTAATAAAAGTTATATGAAATAACTGTATATGTCTTTGTTTTCTAAATGCAATTTGTTTGATTAAAATCATATGAGGTTTTACTTTATCTAATAGCTATCGTTGATCACTGCGTTCTCATACACTTTCATTTCTGAAAAAAAAAATTATATTGAAAGGTAAGTACTATAACTTCATTACAGAACATGTTTAAGTAAGGTGTTATCCCCTCACTGTTTGCAATTCATGTATGTGGCAAGTTTTGTCATACGATTATCAGATATTTTCTACTTCATTTATTATATCGATAATAATGATAGCAAGAAGGACACACCATCACAATTATTATTATAACCAGTGCGCTTCCCTCTAGATGTATAAGAGAGATTTTGCTGGTTGTCCTATTCTCTGATTTAGCAGTAATGTCCTCTTGCATACTAATGTAGTTATAGAAAATTCTTAGACAACACTACAAATCAACGTACCTCTATCGAGGGAAGTATCTATATTCAATTCAGAATAAGCTCGTGAATCCCGTATCTCTGCAGGAATAACATCGTAGGGACTGGAAGTAGAACTACCAATAATTTTGTATAGTTATATAATTTGATAGTAAAATACAATAATGCATACAAAGTAATGTATACTACTCCTAACTTACAAACACAACTTTTGCTATTAACAGCTATAATAAAATCATATTATTCTTATATATATCATTTAAGTGATCCTGCAATATAGCTTATGTTATTTTGCAATCGTTTTCGCTTATTGCAACATTACTTACTGAAATTTTGAATGAAGCATACTCTATGCCATGTTACATTTCACTTTTTGTTCGGAAATATATATAGAGAGATAAATAGATATACATGTGTGTCAGTCAGATGGACGTTTTATATCGTTCCCACCCATTTAAACACTAAATAATGCAATACTTCACCTCTGATACTCCTTGTGTTGCTCTGAAAACAACATAAATTTCAGTTAATATCTTGCTTATTTCATTATATTTATTTATGCCATATTAATTGTATTGTGATTTCACGGGCAATCCCAAAGGACAAGTACATTAGGATCACTTAATGTATTTTTCCTGCGGATTAATACACTTAGATTTCTAAATTTATCTGTAGGTCTATTTATAAACATAAATTTTAAAATGAAGAGTTTCCTGTTCTATCCCCGAATCTCCTTTGTTCACCTGATAATAAGTCACACGTGTTTTTCAGTATACGGCTGTTACCGCATCACGCTCAGTGTTAATTACTGCAGGTTCTTCGGCGCATGAAAATATAATTCCAGTGTTGAATGTGGCATTTATCAATAAAAAAGAAATCTATTTTCTGACCTTAGTTATATTAAAGCCCTAAGATAAATTCATTCTGTCTCTTACAAATGACCAAAAGAATGAAAGAGAAGTTACTGACTCAGCCATATGACAGGAGTCACGACGGAAATACAATATTTAATGTAATGATATGAAAAAAATCAGTAAAGCTGAATAATGAATGACATGTTTAGATGCCTTACGAATATTAATGGACAAGGTGTTTTGAAAATACAACTATAAACATGGTTTGAAAACCTACCCTGAGAATGTTCATGAGAAGTTTCTGCTGATCCTGAAATGATAAATGAGGAAAAATATATGTTGTTAAAAATCACGAAAAGTGAATTGCTAAAAGCAAAATGAAATGGTATTGTTTTCTTTTATGAAATCTAAATAATATATGTATATCGTAAATATGAGATAAAGAAGCTTCGAAGTGGAAGCCAATAAACAAACTAATAATCTGGTATGTGTGATGGAAGAAGAGTCCCTAGGTACCAGAGATAAGTAATCATCTGCCAACTGGCCACAATCAACATAAATGTCAGGGAGCTACTAAATCCGTAAGCATATCGGAAGATAAATCAGCCTGGGTAAATTTAAAATGCGTTAAATTACATGCAACTGGCACATTTTACATTTTAATTTTGTCAGTAATTTAACCACTGATATCAAATTCCTCTGTTTAAGCCTTTAACTTCACCAACGAAACACATTGATAGAAATTTCAATACAAAGGCATTTCAAACAATAAGTACACGGTTTACTACTAATTCGATATATATAATTATGGTTTAAAGTTATCATTTAGTACATTTACTTTTATTTCATCCATATGTCGATTATAGAAATTACATAGGAAACAAATACATTTTTAGAAGAATTTGTCCTCTGACACCGTCAAAGAAATGTACTCTATGTTTCCGGTGACTTTGAGATAGTCGAGTGCAGGACCAGTTTCCCGTTTTTCGTAGCTCATAAACGTGTACAAAACCAAATAATATAATGAATTGCTGTATGTAAAAACAGAACGATAAATATTTCTTATTTTTAATTAAGTGTAAAGTTGGGAAATGTTTTCCTTGAAAGTTTTGCATCAGTGTCGTCATTTGGTTTTTCTATTGGGTCCGTTGATGCGATAATGTTTTTGAAGTGTTCTAACATAGCTGATTGTTGTGCGTGTCACAGAAAGTCAGAAAACATCTCAATACTTCACAATGGTATTTACAGGCAAAGTTCAATGTATGATAAAATAAATTAATGATAACAATTAAAGTGATAGTTCCGATAAAAGCAGAAAGACATACGAAATTTTCTTTGTAATACGTACGTTTCCTTAGCTTTAGTACGAAGTACGCTGCAACGCCAAGACAACAAATGATACCTATTGTAATTCCTACTCCAGCTCCAAGGCTTTTACCATCTAAAGAATGTGATTGCTGAATGGAACCTAAAAGGGAAAGGGAGATATATCTTACTTAGCTATAGGTCAGAGGTTACCACGGAGATGTACAATAAAATTATGTCACAAGTAATGCGATAGATGTAATGGCATTACGAAGAATGGATTGTATGACAAATGCGATACCGACGTAGGATGGTCGATTGAGTAACAAACGGAAGCCAATCCGTTTACGGGCCTACCATTCCACTCGTCGCAACTGCAGTATAATTAAGGGACACATTAAAACTTTCAAAATAATCCTCCATATAGAGAAAAAAAAAAGGGTCAACCAACATCTCTGTTTGATAGGTCATAAAATTATAACAACATAAGTACCAAGATAAGTCATGGGGTTATATTCGAGAGTATGACTGCATTTTGGTTTTATTCTATCATAGAAGTATTGCACAGTTACAGCAGACGTAGTAAGCTTGAAGCTCTTAAAAATATTTATTTATTTTTTAAGTAATTTACTTAATATTTTGTTAGCAACTCATTTAATTTCATAAGCTAATAAGACATTACCTTGGGGTGTGATATGGCATGAAATATCTTTTGACTCTGTTGACCCTAATCTATTTTTAGCATGAATCTTGAAAATCCATTCACCACTAGATAATTGATTTATTGTAGCAGCCAATTGGCCACTTTTTCCAATATGAATTTTACTATGTCCATGTACTGTAAACTCAGTCTGACTTTGCTCTTTGGACAGAATATTATATGTGACGCCACTGTTGTTTTTCTGCCTATTACATTCCGTTGACCATGAGAGTATCGCAATACTTGTGGTTGAGCAGTCGATGAAAACGTTTGTTGGGGTACACGGTATATCTAAGGTAAGGATTTAGATATTGAAATTAATTGAATTTTATGTACCATGAACCATTTTGTCCAACAATTATAGTTAGCTGCAGAATAAAACCACGAATTAAAGTGAATAGAGAGACAATATGCACAATAGTAATGTTATTGCAAAATAATAAATACATTAGCGAACAGTGATGCCATGATAGACTGCACTGAGGTCTGGTTTTTTGACATGAATAGAATTAATAACATCAATGTCTATTATACACTTATTCAATTGTTCAAGTATATGAAAAGTAGATCTCATAAACTGTTTTGAATATTTACAATAGATACATGATGAAATGTTTTAGTACTAACTAATAGTACAATCGATTTATGCCTCATCTGCTCATTTGAGCAAAGAAAGAAATAATATATGTATAATAGATTTTACTTGTATATCAATAAGTGGAGTACTTCTGAATATATAATATTTATGAATAATAGAAACATCCAATTCTAACCTTCAATAAAAACCATGAATTGAAATATCAATATTCCAAGACGGTTTTGTATAACAAGTACGTATTCCCCAAAATCGGACGCTGATGGATCATCTCGATTTACTACAGACTTATAAGAATTATTGCCAACTGTCTGAACTATAGTTGATGTAGCACTCTCATTTTTCAAGTTTGTTAACGCTGTGGAAGTGTTTGATCGGAAATACCATTGGATAGATGGATAAGGATTGCTCATAAAATACGTAAATAAATTGATTTTTTCATCATGACTTAAAACGGTGACGCTTTCTGTAGATGACTGGAGTCCTCGAATAGGTGGGTCTGTATGAAATAAAATAATTTAAAGTTGTCGCAATACATACATACATTACATTAATTAGGTATGATAAAGCAAAGAGAATAGACAAAAAGTGCTATTTTCATTAATATCTCTTAATTTTAAAACCATAGCCTCTTTGGAAATTTGTAACAACGCGTACCGAATTTAATAAAGTTAAGGATATGGGGACACAAAAGTACAGATCAGGCTTATTTATAGTACTTTTTATATAACTGCATATTTAATTTCTGTATATAAGAAGGACATTTGATAATGCACTACTCACAATGCACGTTAACAACTACATGATCTGAGACACTCTCGAAAGGTCCTATAGGTGAAGTAGCATTGCATGTACACTGAACCCCATCGTCATCCTTCCTTACTGTAAACCTTGCGGTAGATTGTCCCTTACTGTTATACACTTCATTCTGAATTAAAGTTCTCGATCCACATTTCCAAATCCAGATCTCTGGCGGATTGCCGTAGGATGTCAACCTGCAAGTCAATTCAGCTACATCTCCGGTATTGTAGGTGAGAATCGAACTGATGAATTTTGGTTTACCAGTAGGAGGATCTGTGGATAATTAACAAAATTATTCTGTAAAATCACAACCAATTACTCAAGCACACTTCAATATAATCTTTGTAGGTTGAATTTTGTATACGACATTGATGGAATATAAAGCAATAATAAAGAATAAAATAGGTCATTTGATCATGAAAACGCTGGAAATACGTTTTGATCGGGCAAATACCATGAGCAGCCATATAATCATTCACTTACGTGGGGTATAACATTAATATTGCAATGCTTACATTGTATGTTAAGAGAAACAGGATCTGAAGTCATGTTAAACGATCCAATACTTGATTTAGCTCTACACCAGCACTTCTCTTCGTTGTTACTCTTGTTAGCTATGAATGTTAGTGTAGACTGGACTCCTGATGATGTGAAATCAGTGGGAGGAAATGTTGTAGAGCCACATACCCATACCCATGTAGCTGAAGGGTTTCCATTCGAAGTTATCTGGCAAGTTAGAATCACAATATTGCTGGCATTGTATGTAAGAATGGGATTGATGAAGCGCGGTTTTCCAATTGGCGGATCTGTTCACAACAGATGAATAACATTAAGTGATTTTATAAAATATTGATAATCTGTCATTTTTCGTGGAACATAATTATCAAAAAAGAAAAAATAACTTTCATAATTTTGAAATTTTGATATATTCATTGCTCTGAGATATAATCATAAATCGTTTCGTTCTTTTTCATCTTTTATATTCATCTCAGCACTACACATGAATAAATAATAATTCAGTATTTTGAATTATAATTATTGCATATGGTCATTTGAATGTCTCTTCAACATTCATGGTTAATATTTTAATCTTTCCAAAATTTATAACAAGGGTTATGATGACACTAATTTTGGTTTTCCTATACTCACATTTCATAATGATGGACTTCTTGAGAGATGAAACAGGACTTCCTCCCTGCAGATTGATTGCTGTACAATGAATATGAAATTCTTGAGCATTGCGATCTCCAGACAGGGTCAATACATTGGTGGTGATAAACTTGCCCCCATTGGCGTTAGTTAGCCTCTGTGTCGTGCCAGTGATTGCAACATTGTCTCTATACCATGTGATATTAGACTGAGGCCGAGTTGCATCTGTGGTACATGTGAAGATAGCAGTCTCCCCTGCTACTATATTTACTACATTTCCAAGCGGAGTAATTCTTACAGTTGTCGGAGGTACTGAAAATATAATTATATTTAAAGTATTCAACTATAAAAATTCAAATAAATCGATATAGTATAATCTGTCAATAATCTATAAGCATCTGAATCAGGAATTCTATTTACAGATTATAGGGTTTTACCCCGAAGCATTAATCATCACTGAGAAGTGTGCTCCTACAGACAATGGACAGAATGGGAGTTAACTTTTTTTCTGAAGCGGACAATGACTTGTTTTCACAATTTCTGCCCTAGTTTCTGAATATCATGTTCCATTACAATAGACTTCTTATCAGTATTTTTTCTCCTCATCGTTACTGGGAATGAAATGTTAATGTAACATTAAATGTGTCTCTTATTTTCCAACAAAGTAACGCTGGATTGCTACTCTAATATATCATGATATAGTTACAACTACCTCAGACTATAAGAATTTGTCAATAAACAAATAGATTATACGTCTTCCTGTTGATACTAATGCATCTGCTTAGCCTGATCCAGTAGAACCTGTATAGGTCTCATCACAGATGGCTTTTAATGCACATAAAATCGCCTATTAGTTATTATTTAATGACAAAGGAATGATAAAAGAACAAATGAACGAAACTATTTGTCAAACAGTTTAGGCACGACGTAGGCAATTCTGCTAAAAGCAGTTGATGACAATCTAGAAGGACAATCAGCAATGTAATCAGAGAATCGAACCCTAATCGATTGCATCTCAAGTTAGAAGTCTATCCACTACACAATGTATGTCGGGGATAATGTAGAAACAGATCTGCTAACCAACATAAACTTCCCTTGCTTTGATATTTAAACTTCATTTGAATATAATCCATATCCATTCCATGTCTCTGATACACTGTGAGCAGTTATGGAGCATAACACAACAAATAAAGTATCATAAATAAAGATAAAAAAAACTTACCAATTATTGTTATTGTGACAAACTGACTATCTTGATTAATGTAGATTGTATCACGACAAAAGAATTCTTTCCCATTCCATGTTCCTGGTACACTCTTAACAGTGAGGGAATAAGTCATCTTGTCAGCAGAGCAGGATGGTGTACTACCAGCACATCCTGATCCAGTACTACCTGTACAGGTACCGTCACCGGCGGCTTCTAACTGACATGCAAATCCACCATCCGTAGATGTAATGTCAGCACTAATAAGAGGAGCTTGTGTAAAAGTACAGGTGAATGTAATTGATCCTCCAACAACAACACTAGATGGCGACACCGACAATTTTGGCGATCCTGTTATGAATTGTGATCAACATTATACATATGTGCGAATGACATTTTAACTTATCGTTATAAATTAGATCTAATATATATTCATCTGTGTTTATGAGAATAGCTATACGGGACGTAAATGTGGAAGTAATTTAACGCGTGGTGAAAGATCTATGTCGCTCAGAGCTTCAAGTAGGATTATAAAGAACAAGATCCTCAAATATGTTAATGATACACCTCGCAAATGGTAGTCACATGATAATATAAGCTGGAAGCTGTTATTCATGGATACTTGACTACATACCATTTTGGCAGTGGCTGTTGCAAAATAAATATATATGAGAAGCCCTTAAGAGTTTTATAACCTCCTGCTAAATTTTCATCAAATGATTTTGAATCTATTTGTAGATTAATCAGCATTGCTAGTGTCGTTTTCTAGTGTTGTTGTTGGATTAGTTACATTTATGCGTACTTTTGTATCAGCTCCTTTCACTACCATTGAACAGCTACTGATTATGGTTTTTATTTGTATTAGAACATGAACATAAAACGATTTTGCTGGTATAACACCATCTTGCATCGCAAGTCTAGTGCTTAGCCTCTACACCGTGTCGATGTGTGAAGACATATGCAAGTGAAGATAAACTTACCTATGGTTGATATTTGAACCTCCTGACTATTATCATTATCAATGATTGTATCTTTACAAATAAATGTCTTCCCATTCCATGTCTCTGGTACACTGTTTACAGTGAGGGTGTAAGTCTTCTTGTCAGCAGAACAGGATGGTGAATTACCAATACATCCTGATCCAGTACTACCTGTACACATACCATCGCTGGTCGCTCCAAATGTACATATAAATCCACCATCAGTAGATCTAATGTCAGCACTAATAAGGGGAGCTTGTGTAAAAGTACAGGTGAATGTAACTGATCCTCCCACAACAACACTAGATGGCGACACTGACAAATTTGGTGATCCTGTTGCATAAATGTTTTGAAACGCTGATGTGTGTCATGAATACATACAAATCGTTTTGAACTAGTAGGTTTAAATTATCGTCATGGTGATTAGTGGATAACCGTTCCTCATTTCGAGAAATCATCAGCCTCCTCTATACCATAACGCCTATTATGTATAAGTTGGTATTGTTTATATACACAAACATATATATGAATATGTGTGTGTGTGTGTGGGGGGGGGGGGGGTTAAAAAGTGATGTGATGTTAACATAACATGTTATTCATGTACATATGGCGACATTTTCTAAGATGTTAATATTACATGTTATTTGTGTATATTTGGTGATATCTTTTATTATGTTAACATTGCATGTTATTCCCATACATAACGCTATAATTTTTTATCATGTTTATATTAATTGTAATTCACGTACATTATATATGACTATAAATTGTATTGTTAACATATTTTATTCATGTTTAAATAGCTATATTTGTATTTTATTAACACTACATGTTACATGTATTCATGTAAATATAGCTATATTTTGTGTCATGTTAACATTACATGTTATTGTATGTATATTTAAGGAATGAAATTAAGGATTTATTTTTCTGTGGAGGTATATAAGGAAAAGCGATTTACAAACTGTAGTTATCAAATCGGTTTTACTTCTATACCTCCATAGGAAAATAAATTAATTTCATTCCTTATAATTAATTATTTCCATTAATATATATAAAAAAAGTTTTGATGAAATTTGAAATATTTATTGTAAATAAGGAATTTTTAAATTTAGCGCATTGATAGCCACGCCAACCATTCAAAATAAACGAGAAAGAAATAGTTCCGGCCTATGGCGTGGCTTATTATAGAACGTCTAACGATAGGCGTGACCAATTATCACATGCCATTTTTTACTTCCATCGAGGTATAAACGAAACATTTTTATACGGTTAAATAGGCTTTATACGGCGTTTGTCACTGAAATTAAACTATATGAATATATTTTGTATCATATTATCATTACATGTTATTCACGTATATACGGCTATATATTGTATCGTGTTAATTTTCCATGTTATTCATGTATATATGGCGATTTTTTGAACCATTATAATGATACATGTTAAGCACGTGTATATGATGGTATTTGTAACAACATGTATCTTAACATTGAATGATATTCACTTCTCTATGGTGATACATTGCATTTTATACACGTATACATGGCGATATGCGAAGTGAATTAATTAGATCCACATTATCTTTAGTACATTGTATAATACATTAAAGATGTGGATACATAAATCAAGCAAATACGGGGATAAGTAGCGTAAACGCTGGGATCTATTTGCGTTACCACCGCCATTTATCGTCCATCCGGTCTAGCTTTTACTTGATATACTGAGCGTTAAATCAGTCTTTTACCTTGACGTAAATATATTATTCATTATTGACGTCTGAAAATACAGCAACAGCTGTCTTAGGAGAAAGCACATTAACGAGGCCGTGTATAATTTCAAAATTACAAACTTCGGGCCTATATTTTTTTAATCAAAATAATAGTAGAAAAAAAAAATGTAATGGAAAAGTGAGGAGTCCATCTAGTTTGACCTGGGAAGCATCTGCTCGATTTAATCAGTTTATTACCTATTTAATTGACTTCACAATACATTTTGTGTATGGACATGATTTTTAGGTTGCTTCGTCATTATAATATAAAACACCTTCCATGGGTTAAAAGAGAACGTGTGTATTCAGGATTTTTTAATTGTAATACTTATGATGTCATAAACGAATACGTCATTCGTCGATGGCATGTTAGACCTCAGATGCTGTAATTACTACGAAAAAATATTTTGTGAAACTCTAAGTTCGATTTACATAAGATTGAACTAACCGTGAATCTCGGACTAGGCTCGAGCGTGACTTTGCACAGACGTACTGCGCATACGTCTTAGACCCGACCTCTTTAAAACCCCAAATGGACCCATCCGGCAGGTCCTAAATACAGAATACATATTTTAAACATAAATAAACATGATATCTTAAATCCGAAATAATGAGAGTTATCGTTCTTTGAGTAGTTATGTACGATGACATTAACATTTTCATTTGTACCTATACAATGATACGAATAATTTCTGTATACACATACATATATTAGTTTATTAAAACATTTTATATCATTAATACTCACCAGGCACAGTTGACATACTAATAAGCAGGATCATTATATGAACAGTGATGTGACATATACAATACTCCATGGCGAATGTTTTAAACTTCCTTGTAGAAGCTTAAATATTACATATTAAAATTCACACTAGAAGTTCTTAAGTGTATTTAAGAGGACATAAAGAGGAAACACTTTACGCAATTACACTATTATTCCAATGCGTGTTGTTAAAGCCGTGGAGGGAGGAAGTTATAGAATTAGTGATTTGCCTTTTTTTTACTTGAACGTTGGCTAGTTGTAACGGATATTTATAGTCATTTTTACTCCGGGCTTTCGAAAATAGGAAAATTTCACAAAGGATTGCATCTGTACTAACCCGTGTTTCATCGAAATCAAATTATATTTACGATAATTTTACCTCAGTATCAACAATTAATTCCTTCACCTCTACAGAACCAGAGCTTTTGTTTTTGTAGTTTGGCAAGATAGATTTACATCTATAAAGGCTTGATAACCGTGTCAAAAATGTAAAAAGGTATCAATCCATCAACCACGGAATTAGAGTTGATTTTCCAAAAGTGGAGTCAGTAGAAAAAATTATGAAACAAATAACAAAAAAATGTGTTTAACACCTCTTACTATAAGATTGGATCGTATGAAGAATAGAAAACAGCGTATTTATGGTAAGTTTTCCTTCAATGGAAAAGCAAACGTACGAATACAATGCTTTGTCGGTGTTATAAAATATCTAATTAAAAAGTAAAAAATCATCTTTTTAAGAGTTATTAGTACACGAATGTAATAAAGAATAGTAATTACGATATCACTGTTTTATCAAATTGCTAGATGACAACTTGGCCTTATGACCTCCACTGTCCGCCTTATAGCAAGATAAAATACCTGAACTGTTTCAGGCCGATTATGTTCTATAATAAATATCACAGTCCACCATCGCGGCAGTTATATAATGGTAACAAATATGGCTTCATTGCTCAAGGTTGCTCTCCGCAAAAACACAAACTTACAGGGTGCTTTTGCTACAAAATGAAATGCTTCTGGTGTGGAGTTTAAAAGCAATAACTTTTATTTCTTTTCACCAGTTAGATATTTTGATTTCAACTTCCGTGGATAACTTGATTGATATTATCCGTAACGAGCCCTCAGTAACATCATGTTAGTGCATCTTTGCTGAAATTTATTTAATAATTCTATTTAAATTACAAAATTGAATATTTTGTCGAAAATATTACACATCTTCAACAGAAATAAATAGTGACTTAGAATTTAATTATTTCCACATTGGCCGTATAACTCCTACTACAAAGTAATGGAGCACAATTTCGTCTATTTCTGTAAAGACAATATCACTTCAATACATAATTCAATACATCATTCATTTCATTGGTTTTTTTTCCACATCACAAATACCAACTCTATTATTGTTTTACAAATCAATTTTGAACTTCATTAATCTCTTCATCATTCATCTGTCGCCTTTTTGTCAGCTAATGTCCTTGTAACAAATACTACCGGCGACAATCAAGAATCCCCCACTAAAAACAAAAAATGAAATTAAAAAACAAAACAAAACAAAACAAGACAAAAACAAAAAACATGTTGATACATTATATCTTTTTTGAAATACATTTTGGGGCAATTATGTAGGCACACCTTTACCAAAAGCATCCTTTTGGCATACGTTATAGAAATCACCAATAATTTACAAGTACGTTCCACATTTCATAAAACAATTTGACATCACTTGAAGTTGCACTTAAAATTGAGAGTTTTGGATTTTCATATTAATTTTAAATGAGTTCTGTAATTTCATAATTATCGAGGGTTCTTTTTATTAACTTTGGTATGATCAAGGCAAATTGAGTATTCTCCCGTAGACATATATCCACAGACATATATGTAAAATATTTAAGGACTGATCTTTACTATCATCGTTGGCTCAACAGTCTGGACGTTTATCAAACATATATTTACCATTTACGCATTAGAGCGTTACCATGAAAACTATTTTCCCCGAACTGTATATCAAAATCACTGATGGTGATCGCTGATCTTTGAAACATTGCGCAGTGCCCTTTTTCGTCCAAAGAACGCACCGCGCCGGAAGTTTGATGAGATTTGCCTTACCTGTATTGATCGTACATAATTAGAACCTAGTGACTTGCATGTATTTTGAGCACCGAATAAGTCATTAAACTGTATCAAAAGTGATCTTACTCTGTCTTCTTCAGATTTGCTATTCCGACAAACTATTGGTAGATCTTTTATCAAACCCCGATCCAATGTTTCCGATCTGGAAAGGCAATTACACTAATTGCAGTGAGGTAAAATTTTTGTAACAGAAGGGTCTAGCCCTCAGCCATTAGGCGTACTTCAACCCTGGTTCCAATTCAGAGTTCTCTATCAAGACGGAAACAACACCCTATGTAAGACTAAGAATTTATTATCAATGGAATAAGCGCAGAATTATGTACAATTTTTACAATGACGGTAATTAAGTTATTGTACAGACATGATTAAGAACATGGTTTAGTTTAATGGCTACAAATACACAGCCATAGAGAGACGTAGAAGTGACACAGCTAGATTTGAGAGTTTGCCAAATGCATATAGAATGGCAGTGGATTTAGTAAAACTCACAGCGCCAATCAACAAAAACTAAAGCTACATCAGCCAGTATCGTGAACGATTTTATAGTAATATACCAACAACTAAAACGCTTCCTTGATGACACCAGAAGGATATTAAATAAAACTATCCGTATATGAAACAACAATGCAATGATCAGTTACACCAGTCTAAATAATAAATAAATCAATAAAAATAGTGTGGCATATATTTATGAACCGACGATTTCTAATGAACGTAAGTGACGAATGATTCTACTCAGCAGGAGATGCTAAGTCTTTATGGTCTTCTCGTTTCACTCCTTGTGGGGAGTTCATCTGTACTCTACTAGATCAGGCTTTAGATCAGTATTTCCGGAGTCGTTTTAACAGGACAGGTATTTTGTCTTGCGTTATGCCAATAACGTATTCTGTGAGCGTTCTGATGTGGGGTACTTGATTGAAAACACTTGACAAAATATAGTCTGTGCCACACAATACGGATAAAAAGAGTACAAAGTTAAAGAAATAAATTTTCAACCGAAATGAAATCATTCCTATGGTATAACACAATGTGTCAAGCTGTAATGTATTGGTTTCACGTTGACCCTTATAGGATGAACAGGCTGCATCAACGTCTGTAACCTTCAAAGGTGGAGAAAATATAGCATTTAAAACGATAGCAGTTATGGCGATAAATCCTACAACCTTTACATATCCAAGTATTCGATAATAAATTCGGTTCTTCGTAGGTACTAATGTAGCTACATGTTCAAAGTTCACATTGTCGTTAAGGATTCTTCTTGAAGGTTCACGAACCTGAAATGCAATCATTGCAGTCAGGTCAAATTCATTATTTTAGGTTAAAATCTAACATTCTTTTTTGAAGTCGTTATCTTATATGATATATCATCCTTTAGTATGTTACATAAGGTCTATTTTTTTTATTTTCCCTTTACATATAAAGTCAATTCCATAATGATACGAATAATCGTATTTAGTTATAAAATTTGTCTTATTATAGCAGTGAATGTATTAGATACTTTAGGTGACTGACAATAGACGCTCAATAATCGGAAGTAACCTTCTGAAGGATCTGTCTTCCACTTCATTTCAAAACAGATGTTAATAATTCATTTCATCCATATTGGTGCATCATAAACTAGCAGATTCCTCTGTATTTCATCAAAGCGCCTATCTTTGTCAATCACTCGCACAGCATACTCTTTTATCATAACCATTTTTTAGTATAGTCGAAATTTCATAACATTGGTTGTTTAACTTTAAAGAATATATAGATATTATGCCAACGTAATACCTTTATAAAACCTTAATCATTCGTTACAATATATACCTCACATGTTTCGTAATTTGGACGTAATAAGGAGTGTGGCTTCAGTGTGGTTAGGACTTGATGTCTTTAGATACAGGGCACAGGATGAAACCTTTTTATGCTTACCGAAAAATATCGGGGAAGCATATAGTCGCTATCGTGCTTGTCCGAATGTCCGTCCGTCCAAGCTCATATCTCCTATACCTTTCATCAGAATTTGTTCATACTTCGCCAAAATTTTATATAGGTTACGGGCTTTGGGACAAATGTCAACCAAGGTCATTTCTGAAAGGTCAAGGTCATTTATTATCTATGACTTAAAATACCATGACATACTTATTTCACCTACACCTTTCACTAGAATTTTAACATACATCACTAAAAAGTTATTTAGGTTAAGGGCTTTTGAACAAAAGTCAAGTTCACGATAAAAGCTCATTTTAGCTTTAGATCCTGTGATCACTTTTTGTTCTACTTTTTACTCAGTTGGATATCCATATAATACATTGAGATTTGAAATGGCATCAATTAATACAATGATTTCCAGTATACTGAGTCAATGATTTCCTTCATTATTGCTGTGCTTCTTGGAGCATTTCTCAGTTTTACTGATACTCTTGTTCTCACTTTCTCATCGTGCGTGATCCAGCTGTCAGTTTTTCGATTTCTCGTAATCATAAAGTGTTACCGTTTACTTCAAAACTATATATATTAGCGCGAGGAATGATTGATGAAATAATTGTCCAAACTCGTTGAATATAATTTTGTATGGCTTCATCACATGTTAAGGGTATAAGAATCTCTTATACTTGTAAGATAAGAGATAAGGCATTTTCACCAAGTTAAAAGTTCATTACTTATTATTTGCATTATACATATATTTATTTGATTCTATTTTTCTGTATGGGTTAAACATTTATTTCATTCGTGTGTATATGATATTTACTGCACATTCTAAAACCAATATGTAATCTCTGATTGATTGTCGGATAGCGTGTACATATTAATATTAGTTCAAGGGGGGTTTTTTCGACTTAAATATTAAAATTGTTAACAACAATATTCATACCAACATATATCATAAACGTGACGACTTTGCATTTCCTATTGTAAATTTCCCTTATATAGATGGTGATGTCCCCAGACTCCCATCATATGATATTTATTTCAGCCAATTGGTTCGGTTCACCTGCACTAACGTTTTGGATTATCACGCACAAAATTCTCAGATTACTTTTAAAAATCTTACTCAGGGTCATAGATATCAAAGACTTTTGGTAAATTTTGCAGATCTTATTTAGACATTTTATCTGAATATGGAAATGTGTCTTTTCAACAATAGGTATCCAGCGGAATATCCCATCCAAATTTCTACTATCTAGTGAACAAACTAAGGACGGTTAAAGGTTCCGGTAATTTCATAGCGGCGGGATCTAAAATTATAAAAGCCTTCAACGTGGACAGTATAACCCCGATATCATCGCTGAGACAATAGTTCTTGTATTGTCTTGTACAACCCAATATAGTCTTTTGTTTGAGCGTTGCACTGTGACTAACAGGGCGGTAGGGACTCTATGATGGGTCTTGTCCAAACCTGTTCAGAGGAGACAAGGTCCTGATCATCTTCCCCTCTGACTGTTAGTCGGAACTCCTATTGATCATGGATCTGAGCTCGGCTTATAGACGGAAAGAGCACGGTTTACTTATCTTGATGTAGCCTTACACATTTTTGATAGCAACATATTATTCTATACACTTTTCGTGTGTAATAAATTGTTTTGACCTCTCTTCTTAAAACCCTGTTGATCCCTGTTCTCTATATGGAGGATTATTTAGATATTATTTTAAACGTGTGTCCTTTGATTGTGCTGCTTTGGCAGTAAGTGGGAAGGTTGGTGCCCGTAAACCAGTTCATCACACCAGTTAAATAACATTTGTTACTTCAATTGACCGTCCTAAGTCGATATCGTAACCACAGCACAATTGAATATTTATGTAATGTGTTTCTTACGTATATATTCTAATATCTTCATGTTCTGTGTGCATGTCCTTGGTGATTTTTGTAATACAACTTTATCAGATGTCGATGTCTTCAGTTTTCTGTATTAAATATTTTATAATAAGGAGTGTAATAATAAAAGTTACAAACCTGACACATGAACCTCAGAACAGGAATATCTAAGGCTGGATGACTTTGGTCCAATCTACTGAGTCCGACTTGATCGTCATAATTGTCACAGTAGTTTGTGCAGAGCAAGTATCTTGCATTCGATAGTCCAAGATGGCCTTTAAAATCCCGCTCTCTTTCCTTAAATTCCGCGTTATTTTCATCGATCTCATCTTTGTGTGTCAGCACGCCATACAGTGGTAAAACTTCAATGACATGATAACTGATATGAATCAGTATGAGCAAGTTCAGAATGGAAGATTTCATTTGGACCTACTCCTTACTAATAGATGTATCTAACAGCATGGCGAGCATTGTTGTACAATGTACAATAGGTAATTTATACTATATGACAGTGGCATTTATAGCAACCTAACAATTGAACTTTATTGGTCTACATGCACATGAGACTATCTGTTGCAGATGCGTGAGATGTTTCCTGTGTATAGAAAGCAAACTTCGGCAAGTAATAAAGAAAACTAAATAAAGTGAAACTAATTTATAAAGTGAAAATAGAATATAGCGCAAAGATATGCAACTGAGTTCTTTTTCGTATTTGATAAATGCATTTGCAGGTGTACGGGAATATTTCTTGACATTGGTACTTCAGATTCTATTAACTTTCGGGAACAGATTCTGATAGCACTTTTGACCTTTTTCTCCAGTGCGTGATATCTATAGAATAAGTACATATTTTTTCTAACAAATTCGTACTGCAAAATATAACTTCTTCAATAGGTTAAACTTCTTTTTATGTAGGTTTGTTGTCAAACTGGTAAGTGATGCTGTAATGTTATCTTTATTAGCGCATTTACCCATTTTACAATTATATTTATATTAAACTTAGACTGAGTCTTTAGCTTACTTTTTCAGTCACTTGGCTTCTAATTAGCTCTTCAAATATTTATGTTATTAGAATTCCAAACATTCGACCAAGAGCATCACTGAAGAGACATAAATTGTCGAATCTGGTGCACAAAATTATAACGTGTTTAGCCTGGCTTTAAAAGATTAGTTCAGTGCCACATGATATTGAATTCTGGTATATTTCATTGCATTACGAGAGATATTTACCCCGTCCCTCGAGTTGAGTCACGTGATGAATCGCGTCGAAAAGTGCTGTTGGTAATAAACCATTCTTTGCAGAAGCAAGGACTATCACCCTGTCAACCTATATGTAATTTGTTGGCTGGTTGGTTGATTGGTGTTTTACGTCGCTTTCAACAATATTTCAGTTATATCGCGACATGGAAGCAGGAGGTTACCAACCTCTTAAACATAGTGGCGCAACCCGGGAATGGAACCCGGATCGTCGGCGCCGCAAGCCAAGCGCTTAACCACTACACCACGCCTGCCCCTTATGTAATTTGTAAAGAAAAAAAAAAAAAAAAAGAAAAAAAAAAAAAAAAAAAAAAGAGACATATTTATAATGAGGAAAAAAGGGGTTTCCCTACTATGGACAATGTTTAATGTATAAAGTAAATATAGTAATCTAATATGTAAACGTTTCATCAACACCTTTATTTAAAGACCATTAAATAGGAAGTGGGAAGTGATTAATGCAGATCGATTCCTTATACGTGTTAAGGTGTTTGTTAGAAACACATGATTGCATAGCACTTGTGGCCGTTGAAGCTGGTTTCACTCTACTAGTCTTACATAAAGTCTCTCCGTCCTTCACACACCACTTCTACCTTCTATTTATAACGTATTTATGAAAGTGTACCGTAATAAATTTTGTAAATACAGAGTGAGGTTATGGGTGGCTGGGTGTGTATGTGATAATAAATATGAGAAGGCATTGGCCTATTTTGAGTATTTAAAGTTAATGTGATTCACTAGACTAGAAGTTTGATTATAGTTTTTAAAGGGTATATATGTTCTATATCTATTAATTCCATTTAGCCCAATCGGATTGGTAAATAGAGGAGACTGTTAAGTAAATTGTCATTTGTGCATTTCTCGATTTCTAAGTGTTTGTCTTCTTCCCAACATGATGTATTTGTCATATAAATTGATTGTTCTTTTCGTCTTTGTATTTTACTTTCGTTTAGTATGTGTTGTTACGTACTAGGTTTATATTGTTCAGTAAACATCGACATTTTTTACCAGATCTTGTGATAATATTTTACAATTATGAAAAGTTGACTTAGTAAACGTCTGATGATATTTACTGCATTTGAAAATATTGACAGAGACATTGCCAATAAAACCAAAGCATCTTCATTTAAGTCAGGGGTCAATTACAGTTTTATTATATACGAAGACGTAACAGCAACGGTAGTCGGGAAGACATTTAAACCATTTTTTGTCTCAGAATCTTCCATTTGGAGAACATTAGAAAATTTGAATTTTACCGAAATAGTTTCATGGAAAGTGTACAGCAGTAACGTCTGAATATCAAAATATAAAATCAACAAGAGACACATAGCAAACTGTTCCACAATTCGGTGAAACCCAATATATGCAACATGTTAATCCTATACGAAAAACTAATTATGATGTGTGATGAAAGAGACACTTGCTGGTGAGTCACATCCCCACTATCTCTTTAGTTTTCTCATTAATTAATCCGAATTACAGTCCAGTAAATATTGCTACAATTATTGGGCTGAAAAACCAACCTTGAGGTTTTCATTTGTAATACAGTACTCGTCTTTTATCAGTTGGTCATCACCATGCTGTAAGTATTGCCTAACGTCCGTCAACCTCTCATTTTCTGGTAGTCGACCATACAGAATCATCCTTAAGATTTCTCTATTAATTCCGTTGTCTACGTTTTCAAAGCCAGCTATGTCTATGAGAGTTGGAGAGTTGTATGCGATATTCTCTTCATTTCCCAAATATGCTTCTTTATTAATGCTATACAGAGTAAAAGAAGAATTTTCAAACTGTTAAAAGATATTTTTATTCTACCATATAACTGAAAATGGGATTCAGGGAAAAGAATACGTCCCACACAACCTCTTCTCTTTCAGACACACCTTTACTCCAGTATCTTCAAATACATTTTTAGTCTTCTATAAATATTGAATAAATAATAACACATATATGTTCTAACATTTATTATAAATATCAGGCCAGTGTTAGTGGTGGACTGATAGTCCCTGATGGTACCATAAGTCAAGTTTTCATTGCTTTTGCACTGACAGAAAATATATACTCAACTTTTCAGTCATGAAATTTTGTAAATTACACAAAAACTAAAGAGTAACTCATGCATAGATCTGTCCTAAGATTGATTCTTTGGCTCACTTTCTCGGCCACTTTTGTTTTAACAGTGCTCTTCAAATATTTCAATACTATTAAAGTTCTAATCATTCGGCTATGAGCATCAAAGAAGAGACATTAATTGTAGAATTTATAACACGTGCACATGTTATAATATTCGTTTAATAATTTTGCTGTCCCCAACAAAGACTGGGTATATATTTTACCCTTCGTAAACTTGGTTTGAGATTGGGAGGTCAAATTTACATTAAAACATTTAAACTTTCAATATTTCTCCTTCTACACACAGGGGGGAGAATTTAAAAAAGAGATGTAGTTGATTCAGCAATATAATATTTTAATATGGAATGGTAATACTACATTACGTCTTTGCTTTGGAAGAATAGTATGTCTATTAGTCATTTACAAATGTATATGAAGCCTATTTCTCCTGAGCTCCAAACTTTGTACAAATAACAAGTCTTTATTTCATTAAATAGTCCCTTTGGATTTTTCTTTTTTTTTTCTCGGAAGAACCTGTGCAATTCTTAGATTTTAAAAATGAAATCAAATCCTAGACAAAATATAATAAATATCGGATTTAGCAGTCCACCAGTGGCGAGATGGAATAATACATATCAAAACACAGATACATGCCTAAATTTGGGTGCAGCATATGCCCATTTCAACAACTTATGTCTCCTCAGTGCTGCCCAAGGCTTAACCTGTGACAATTTAAATACATATATTTGATAATCTAACTCATTACCAAATTAACCTAAAAGCAATACTAAAGAATCCATTTAAATTCAGAGAGATACTCCTCATTTTTGAAATAATTTTCAAACCTTTTTATCGCTCAGGAATTTGGATTATATGTTTCCAATCACAGATTCACAAAATTGGGCTGTGACCACCCTCGGGAACTTATCCGTGGTAAAGATAAGATTTCATGGTAATATACAGGTCTCCTCTTTATGGAACCTATATATAAAGTAACGCAAATACCAAACAATCACTCTAAAATCTCAACCAAAATCATCTATCCTTGAGTGCCGCATCAAATTTAAGACTTAAGGAAAATAAAATTAGATATGGAAAAATAAAAATAACGATAGCCACAATAATGATAACAATAGTAATGATAACAATAACAATAATGATAGAAATAATAATATTATGACATCTGCTTAGATGGCCAAAGCAAATACAAAAGCTTGATATACTATTCTTCGTTGGACTTCATCTGTTATCTGACTTCACCTCATAAAATTATAGGTCCCTTGATGTCCTAATCCTGCGTAATTAGCTTCGGATGTCCATTCTGTCCAGCCGTCTGAAAGGCTCGTCATGACAGTGTTGATAAAGGAAGACTTGCCGACACCACATGTGCCAAACACCGCAACATTCATCGAGCGTAAAACCTTGCCGTTCTTTACCTCATGATTTCTACCAACTCTTTTCTAGAGAGGAAGAAAAAAAAATTAAGCAATCAAATTAGAATAAATAAGAGTGGAAAATAATCAAAAACTTGATTCGAGAATATTCGTTATCTTTAAATGATAAATCTGTAAGTTTCACAAAAAATACCCGAAAATGTTTCAACTATGATAAGAGTCAGACTTGATAATAACTAGCTATACCGACAAACATCAATAGGATCAATATGAGATGTCGAAAGATATAGCAGGTGACATCCATATCCGGAAAATATACTTGAGACTGCGCGATCGGATCAAGATCTTGATTCCCAATTCGGACTGACCGCTCGATCAACAGAACATTAATTGGCACCGGTACATTAAGGAAAAAAAAAACAAAAAACAAAAAACAAAAACAAACAAACAAACAACCCGAGCAAACAAAACGAATCAAACAAACAAGCATCGCGCGAAACATTTTCCTACCAAATTAAAGAAATATATAAAAGAAAACAATACATAAACTTACCTTGAACTTCTTAATTTCTTCTCTTTTCATAGACTCGAAATCAGTGTGCCTTCTTTCTTCAGAACTATATCCCAACATGTTGTTGTCTTTCAAAACGTACTTTCCATATTAAAAACAATCCATTTATGTTTATTAAAAAAAACTCGAATATTCTAGAAAATAAATGTAGTTGTTTTGCGTATACAATACACACTTGTTTAGCTATTCAGCTATCAGTCTGTATATCAAGTTATAAAATAAACGGAGCTATAGTACACAGCTCGTTGTTAAGACGACTCCGTTATTAAAAAGTAATTAAACATATAAATACGATATCACTGACAGTTTTGATTACAGAACGTAGATAAGAGATTGCCGAGTGAATGGGGCAAAAATAGCTACAGTACACAGCTCGTTGTTAAAACGACTCCGAGGGCTACAAAATGTAATTAATTATATAAATACGATGGCACTTACAGTTTTGATTACAGAACGTAGATAAGAGATTGCCGAGTGAAGGGGGCAAAAATCATCATTATTTAGCAAGGCGATGGATAATGTATGCTGTGAAAGAAGGAAAGAAGCTGAACAGGCTTTTTTTAATAATATTTAAAGAATTATTTCTGACACACGTATTACTTACTGCACACAGATTATGAATAGTCTAATTTTATATCATATACTTGTGAAACCTGATACCCTGCAATTGTTTAGACTTTTTGAAGCATGAAAAGTCATAATACAGATAAAATATTCCGGGGTCAACAAAATATAGAGGGGAAATATCAACGACCTACAATGTACGTCTTATTGTTCAATATTTATGATCAATGTTTTATCTGGCAAAAGCATGCATTTGCAGGCATAGAGACGCACATCCCTTTAACGTGCATTTAACATATCGACTAAATATTGGTCGCAATTAAATGTAATATTTTCACTAATTATACAAATGTAAACATATCTTCGCTTTTTGCTTGAGGAGTTACTAAAACAAAACTTCACCCTTCCTCTTTATTTCTTCCTGTGCCATTAAGATAGAGAAAAAGATTCCGATGACATATCCATTACTTATTACGATATCCTGTATCAAATAATGTATTCAATTGCACGTTCAAGTAGTTATGGATTATGAATAGATCACTACATGTTGCCAGATACGAAAATGTGTTGTTTTTGTTTGTTTACTTCTTGTTGGTTTTTTTTTTTTTTTTTTTTTGGTTGTTGTTTTTTGGGGTTTTTTTGTTTTTTGTGTTTGTTTTTTGGGGTTTTTTTTTGGGGGGGGGGGGGAGTTGGATAAATCAACATACCTCTCTGTTACTGACAGTTATTTATAGATATTGGTAGGACCTCAGTTGTGAAATGAGGTCAGTTATTAGTAAACAAAATCGTAGGAAGAACAAGAACATGTAATATTATCTAGCATACGAGACTTAAGAATTGCATGGAAAGTGGGGTTCTAGATCAATAGATCTAGAACATTGATGTAGCACGGTGTATTACTACGCTCACTACTTATTTCCGTAAAGAAATTGAGATAACTCTATTGAGATACAAAAAAAGTTTTAATTAACTCTGTTTATATTTATATGTCTGTTTACTTATGTTGACTGGTTTCATGTTCTTGTTACACACTAGTATTGTTATCAAGATAACTTTCCTATCTGGAACTATTTTAGCATTGTATTGAAACTAGGAGAAAGGTGTGTAAAGTGTCAGGAATAAAGAATCACCTAAATGGAATTGAAAGGAGGTTTATTTGGCGAGAAAAAGAATCAAGAATCACTCTCGTCCTTTTTCGAAAGATATCAGTCTTGGGTGACGTCCCAACCTCGGCTATCGGTTAGGATTATGTCGAAGTATCTCACCATCGACTGATGTCTTTCTATCTGGGACTGGAGGTGATTCTAGATTCTCATAATGCTCTACTTTGGTTACTCATAAGTCACATTCACTAACGCGATCGTATTTGTTTAAGGGAGATATTTTACTTCCAAACGTTACGACACACGGCACAACTCTGCTTTGTATTAAGACACTTCGCTTGCATAATGTCTAATGTACACTGTTTGCTTAGAGAGCAACCATTTCATTTTTATAGGGAGGAGGGAGGAAGGAATACTTAAAAAAATAAATTAAAAAATATTCTGGCTTACAATATGGGAGAAACAAATAATAATCCAGACAGAGGGTCAGTGAAAATGGTGGCGTAGTATATATATGGTAGCGGCCTGAAGAGCAGCAGCAGCTGCTTGAAATATTTACCATATATAAGAAAATAAGCAAGAAAAACTTTCCAGCACACAGTTATCCCCTCAACCCAAACCACACATCCCATAAAATCAAATGGTTGCTCTAACAAGGGCACAGTCCAATCTAGGATTTTAAGATCCGGGTTTGATTCCTGTTGAGATTTATAAAAGTGATTTACCATCTTACTCCTCCCTATTTGTCTAGCAAAAGAGACATTATAAACCGAGGTCCCACGTCAGAATGTAAGCGGCATATGATGATAGGTATTGGTTGGTAACACTCGCCAAAAGTATGATGCAGCGCACCTGGAGGGTGCCGCCACCATATGTAAACCATTTTTTGGGATATCATATATCAATAATATGATGATAATAATACATATATAAAGTAGGGGGAGGGATATCCATGTATAGCAACTAGTACAAAGTATATTGCAAAAATGACATATATACAAGTATAAATAAGTTCAAAACTGCATGTGTTTATAAATAGATTTTGCTGTTACGGTTAGTGGGAAGGTGGGCCCGTAAACCGGTTAACCACACCATTTGTTTGGCTTTTGTCAAATTAAATGACCGTCCTAAGTCGGTATCGTAATTGCACTACAATCAAATATTTGTGTAATGTGTTATATGTTTTAGTATATTATTTATATTCATTTATTGTATAGCTCCATGGTGACTACTGCCACATAACTGAGCCAGTAACTCCTCTTTTTTCTTTCTGTTACCGAAGAAGGTTAAATGGAAACATCAATTCATATAGACAAATATCGGTTAGCGTTTTGAGACTTAATCCAGAAACTTATTTCACATTACCACTTTGCTATTGCAAAGTTTTACTATTTCCCACTATGAACACCTTTTGGCTTTCATTAAACGTATCTTTAGTTGAAAAATCAAGTCAGTTTTCTCGTATGTACATGTTTGTATTCAATATTCACTGAGACGGCCCAAGCCGCTGCGGCCTAGTCGATGAAGTGCTCGACTCGTGACCTAGAGGTCCCGGGTTCGATTCCCGCCCTTAGCACACTGGTGTTCTGTCTTTTGGAAGAGACAGTAAAAACCGAGGTCCCGTGTCACGGTAGGCATGGCACGTAAAAGATCACCATATACGTAATATTGGAGAGATGTAAAACAATAATCAATCAATCTGACCCGGTCCAAAACAATAATCAATTAATCCATCAATCTGATCCGGTCCAAAACAATAATCAATCAATCCATCAATCTGACCCGGTCCAAAACAATAATCAATCAATCCATCAATCTGACCCGGTCCAAAACACATATTTGCACTTGAATTTGGAATTAAGAAAATGAGGATAATGTATATTCATAATAAAGTACTTTGAATAATGGGATTTTTATTCATATGCTAGGAATTCTTCCCAACATACGAATAGGTATTTGCAAATATAACAAGCGACACTATGTCATACCGTGTTTAGTATTTTATGGGGTATGGTTTCATTTTTTATACAATATATAACCATGGGAAGGTATAGAAATTGTGTTAACTTGCTAGAATAAAGATATGAGGACCAGGGTTAGATTTATCTTAGGTGATTTATCAACTCTATGCCTCCCTGTATGTGCATAGGGTAAGACATTATAAAACGATGCCCCATGCTACCATGTAAACGGTATACGTTTGAAGGTTCATTAGACAAAATTATGGTGGATACCGCAATCATAAAAGTGAATATTCTGGAAGAATCGTAAATGAATAACAACACATATATGTGTTATACAAACAACGGTATAGTGCAAGTATGCATCTGATTTCTATTGCACTTGTGTGCAGTATATCCTTCGAGAACCCCATTTAAGAATCTGCGATGGAAATTTGCTGCACAAGTGAAAGCATGATTCGCTTTTTTTAACATCTATTCCATTTTCCGAAAATCAAATTTAAACCGAAAGTAGGTCATATTATTCTATTAACAAGTATTTATCTATAAAAGACTTACGTCGAATCATGCTTATCATAATTCAATGTTGATAATGTGCATTATTGTACAACATGTAAAAGTTAGAGCATGGTTGCATGTGCATGGACTAAGGCTATTCTTATATCAACCATTAAATTGTCAAAATTGTTATGTTTTGGGCATTATTTACCTATGCAATATCAATATCGAATACTGAATTCATATTGATTCAAATTAATAAATTTGAACATTCTTTAGAATTATTTGTCTGTTTTCTCTTGTCATACGTAAAAATGGAGTTGAAGCTGGAAGAAGTTATAAAATTTGATGATGAACTTATAAAAGAAAAGAAAAAAATGCACAGAATGCTTGGATATCATGGTCCGAATCTAGAAAGGAAAATCCGAATACAGTACTCCAGCAATATTCACTTGAACCAGAAACAGAAGAAAGTGTATCCGAGGAGCAGCTGAACCACTGGTTTTGTAGATCTGTCAACAAAGCTAGGAGAGAAGACGGTATTCCATTTTCACGTATTTATTGAACGAGCAAATAGAGAATAAGCTAGGTTTCTGAAACACTGATGTCGCATTCGGCAGATAAATCGAAAAACGTAAAGGTATCAGAGGACACGAACGTCCCGTATTCATTTCTTCAACACCACTTACGCAAGATACTGCAGGTCTCGCCTCTCCTTCGTCCACTCAGAATAACTTTCTACGGATTAGCATCCCTACTTGCATTGATACAGTTGTTCTCGTCAAACTTGGAAAAGAAATACAAATTCCATTGTAATCATTCGTAATTATTTTACACATTTTCCTTCCTTTTTGAGATTCAATGCAGCGCCCTCTTTTTTCTTCTGTTTTATATTTTTGTGTCATTTCTGAGTTTTGTAACATGAATAGTATATTTGAATAATTTTATCATGAAACAATGCGCTGCATGTGTACTATGATTAAAGTAATTTTCAATCTACATTTATTAATTCTTACATTCATTTGTATTGAAGCAAACATGGGTCAGTAAAGCAGTTAGCTCGCACTTGGTGTGTACCAAGTCATTTCTGACCAGCAATTATCCATTGTCCAAAGGTGTGAACCATGCACTAAGTCATTTCCGACCAGCAATTATCTACTGTCCCAAGGTATGAACCATGCACTAGGTGGTAGCGAGTTTACCTAATCACGCGGAAAACTATTCTCTAAATTACGTGGTGTATCCTTGACACCTCGAACAATTATCTTGAACAATAAACCAATCCAGCATTAGTGTAATAATTTAATTGCCCATCATATCACATGGTGCCACGCCTCGCCTGACAGATTTCAGAGAAGACAAATAGCATTTGCTTTGATAATCACATTACACAACACTTTTTCACTATGGCTTCTGCCACTGCAGGAATATTTAGAAACTATGTGTTCCAAAATTATATTAGAATATAGAAAGGTATTGAATTTGTAACACTGTTAAATACCGACTTTTACACCTCTCCCCTCACCCTCCATAGAAATAATTGAAAGATAAACATGAAACTGTATAGGAATAAAGTACTGGATGTTCACTGCAAATGTTGCTGTTTTAGAATATGCCCTTGAAGGACTACAGTGAGGGTGGAGCAACAGATGCCCTAAAGGGTACCGTAATTTGACAAACTCTTTCTTCAGACTGACTGCATAGATCAACAAACCCAACACATGTAAACTTAAAGTACTGTTTAGGTTACTCTCACTCAAACATCAAACTCGTGTCTTTCGTTTTACCTTGTTGTTGGATATTTGCAGGTAAATTTTGTATTTTCAACTTCGGAACGTGTGTATTTTAACCCCCTTTTATTGCAATAGATGCCACTGGAAAAAGAAACTGTAACACAAAAATGTGTTCATATACCATTAATATTTAATATTGAGTTTTCTTGATGTTCTTATTTAGAAACAAATTAAAGATATAGATGCATCTTTGCGGTATTTTAGCACTTACGTCCTTATGTATTTTGATATCTTTGACAAAATCTCTCAAGGGTTGAATCCAGGGTGCGGTGACATAGTCCCAAGAATATTCCATTTTGACAAGTGTCTTCTCCAGAGCAATTGCATAGATCATTAAACTGAATGTATCAGAGCGACCTATAGATGTAAGAGTTTCTTATTCGATTCAGAAATCAAATTAAAATTCGTTGGCCTGATAAACGGAGACATTAAATTTCAGGTACTGTGAGTGTGAATATGCCACAAACAGTAACGTTTTATTTCATCTTTGCATTACATGTATTATTTTAAACATACTTATTGACCAAGTAATTATGGCAAGAGTAGACAAAAGAGTATGAACAACAGTACGAACTCAACTTGAGATTTCTGAAATTCCTATTATCGTTTTTCTCAGTGACACATTTTAATTGAATAACTCGAAGGTCGTTTTACTTTATTCATAAAGTATTTTGAAATTTGTTTTATAAATGAGGTCATGGTCAATGAATTAAATCACCAGAGATATATAAAACTATGTTTTAAAGTGCGAGGCGCTTGAGTTGATTACTATTGTTCAAAGTTATTGGTTAGTAAGAACGGACGTTACAGAAATTCACAGGTAAGTAGGAATTCATACTATCGAGAGCGAAGTACCTTGTTTTCGATTTTTTCTCTTCATTTGATGGAGAGCTGTTAATCTGATATCTTTTTTATATTCAAACTTACACCAGCAGCGAACGACTAATTAGTAAGTTTCTAATCAAAAAATTGTCGTGAACATATGGAGGTCCAGTGATGGACATGTGTTCAAAATCCGTTTTGTTGTATTGTCACTCTATTTTTTCTCATCACAGTTTATTTCACTATATAGAGGCCTCACTTATTGGATGTAGGACTTCATAATATATACCTATGCAATGGTTTGCCACGAAGCCCAGAGGGGTCTTGGGTAGTAACGGTTCAAGGATTATATAGGTTCGTCTAAAGATCAAATATGAAATTACATAAAATTAAAAGCTTTTCTGACGGCCTCGTTTCAAGATGGTTGTCTAAAGAACAATCCCTTTTATCAACTTGTCCCATATGTCAAGTTAAGGTTTTGACACTTTGACCAAAGCTCCTTAATAATTAGGTCCCTCGACGCCGGTTCATTTACATCATGCACAGATGTTGCTGCGGCAATATATGGAATAGTGTTATCAGAATTAACCGCCGAAAGAAAACAAAGTGACGTCTGTATATGTTCGTCACGCATAATCATTACCAGCTATTAATTGTTATGTACTGCTTACTCAAATACACAGGGAATTTTCTGTAGTGGGGTGACTTGGCGATATAATAAGGGATATAGATCATATATACCTTTCAATTTTGTGCACCAGATGAGCATTTCGACAAGTTATGTCTCTTCAGTGATGCTCGTGGCCGAATGGTTGGAATTCTCATAATATATAATTATTCGAAGAGCAGTGTTGGAGCCGAAATGACCAAGGGGTGTGATTTATTATCATACATTGACATCTTTGTGGAAGGTTAATAAAACAATCAATGCGGGAGGCATGACATCTTAAAATTCTCTGAAATTCCATTTTCATTTATACAAATTACATTTGCTTAAAACAATTTCATCTGTAAAATAGATGATATTATATCAAAATCAACTGGAAACCAATAATTTTAAACTCCCAAATTCGAAAGGGTACTTCCTTTCTTACAAGTAAGCATATATCAATAGATGATACTCGAGTTATCATTCGGAAACGAAATCTCTGACGGAAGGACCGAAAAAGTAACCGCAGCGCAATCGAATATTTTTGTAATGTCGTTTTTCCGTGTATATTCTACTGTTACCATGTTTTGGGTGCATGTCCTTGATGGTGTCATACAGCTTTCTCAGATGTTTTATGTTTTCTCTTGCAATTTTACAGCTAATAGAACGTACTCGATTGTTTCCTTTTAAAACGAGACTTTCAAAACTAAGCAACGTGTTTGACATACTACAGCTGTACCCATTGTGGTTGCCATATGCACGGGATATGATATGAAATGCCTGCAATATGGACATTAAAATAGGAGTGAGATGCTGGGGATAGCTGTCTTAAGATTACATTATTAACAAAAAATTGTCATTTCATAATGATACGTCAAAAAAATATATATACCATTAAGTAGTTATTGTATTACATGAAGTCAAACAAACATGTTACGAAATGAAGTCACGAAAATACGTTATGGGTTAAATATAGTATGTTATGAAGTCATTAAAGTCCGTTATGATGTGAAAACATTATATTATGAAATCATAAAAGTGTTCTATAAAGTAATAGAAAATATAGAATATATATACCTTTCAATTTTGTGCACCAGATGCGCATTTCGACAATGCTTCGAATGCTTGGAATTCACAAAAGATATACATATTTGAAGAGCAGTGTTGACACCAAAATGATCGAAACGTGAACCAAAGAATCAATCTAAGGACAAAGCTTTGCATGAGGGTATATAGAGTTTTGGAGTGATTTACATAATTTCATGACTGAAATTTTTAGTATATATTTCATGTCAACACAAAAGCACTGATAAATAGACCTTCAGTACAAAAGCACTGAAAACTAGAACTATTAGTCCACCAGCAGATGCGCATTTCGACAACTTATGTTTCTTCAGTGATACTCGTGGCCGAATGATTGGAATTCACAAAAGATATAAATATTTGAAGAGCAGCGTTGAAACCAAAATGATGGAAAAGTGAACCAAAGTCATAACTTTCACATTATGAAGAACAGCAATAAGTCATTAAGACAAAACAGTAGGTCATGGAGCTAAACGTGAAGTTAAAGTCTTATATAGGGGCGGATCCATGTTTCGGAGTTAGGAGGCGAAGTCAGGCTAGGCGGTCCCAAACAGGTCCAGGGCAATACCCTGGTGAAGGATCAGGGGACAAGGCCTCCCCCATCCCCCGGAAGCTCCCGCTATTTGACAATTTTCGTGCCTAACAATTACGCATTATCACTTCAATTGACTGTTCTCAGCGCTACCACAGCAACCATGTGAACAAAGCTAAGTTTGATGTTATTCATGTCTTTTCCATACATTGTTATTCTTGTTGTACATGTTGTAGATTTTGTCATACAGCTGAGTCAGATCTGATCTTGTAATAAATCTGATGTAACTATATTACAAAATCCACCATCATTGTTTTAGTAGACAGAACCGAAGCATCTGTATTAGGCGAATATAGAATAGATAGGTACTTGCTATGAATGCTTTTTAGTCAGGAAAGGGTGCATTTGGGGTAGAAGCACTGAATTTAGCCAACAGACCTTTGTTGGGCAAAATTTTTCGATCAAAGGGTTTGCAACCTTCCATCCCCTGCCTACTACCAGTTAAATTTTCATGAAACGGATAGGCGGAGATGGAGTTTTTTTTCTTCGGATGAATTCCATTGATTCAATATGGAAGGAAAACAAGTGTTATAAGAAGATACAATGATAAACATCTATACTGGAAGAAAAGCAAGCCAGTGGATGAGGTACAGCCACTAGGCTCGTGATCAGGAGGACCAGGCTCGGCTTTCGCCATGAGTGTACTGGTGTCCTGTCTTTTGGATGAGGCAGTAAAACCGAGGTCCCGTGTCGCGGTAAACTTCACTGCATCAAAAATGGCATTTAATACAAAATTATTTGTCTATTTTTGTCCAATTAAACTTCTAGTTTACAAGTATAATTTGCATTTAATTTGTTTTTATACTTGTAATTTACTTGGAATATAATAGACGTATAATCCTTGTGTAAACTTTCAAATTTAATTGGAGTTTAAGTGCCAAATTTTACTCCTGTTTTACTTCACATATAATGCAGGATTATAGTTCATTATACTTGAAGTTGCGAGATAAATTCCTTCATTCTACTCCATTAAACTTCACATTTAATGCAATTTATACTTCATTATACTTGAAGTTGCAAGATAAATTCCTTCATTCTACTCCATTAAACTTCACATTTAATGCAATTTATACTTCATTATACTTGAAGTTGCAAGATAAATCGCTTCATTCAACTCCATTAAACCTTAACATTTAATGCAATTTATACTTCATTATACTTGAAGTTGCAAGATAAATCCCTTCATTCTACTCCATTAAACTTCACATTTAATGCAATTTATACTTCATTATACTTGAAGTTGCAAGATAAATCCCTTCATTCTACTCCATTAAACTTCACATTTAATGCAATTTATACTGCATTATGCTTAAAGTTGCGATTAAAGACAAACTTGAGCTAAAATTCTTAAAGATCACTTGCATGATTTTAAGATACTGTTTTATTTTCAATGAAAATGTACCAGTACATCATCCTTGTAACTTTTGTTTGACACAATACTAGGAATTCAACATTTGATTTACTTTTTTCTTTTCTATATAATATGTCCCAATTGTTCAGATATCCCATTCGTAAAGATGTATAAAATAATATATATATATATATATTTATACATCTTTACGAATGGGATATCTGAACAATTGGGACATATTATATAGAAAAGAAAAAAGTAAATCAAATGTTGAATTCCTAGTATTGTGTATATATATATATATATATATATATATATATATATATACACACACATTGTGTATCAATTAGGAAGAAGTTTGAATACAAAAGCAGTGTAAAACAATGTTTAATTCAAAGAAAACATTTAAAACGGAGCATACTCAAACATTATACATGTACTAGTAAAACATGCATCATGACATTAAAAAAATGGTTTGATAAGAAATATGATTGATTGATTGATTTTTGTTTTATGTCACACCACGAATATTTCACGTATATGGTCACGGCATCTGCCTGATGTGGGGCATACAAATTTTGACTTTTGCAACGGACCCACCCGAAGCAGTGAGGAATCTTTAACGTGCCATGCATACCACGACACGGGGCCTCGGTTTTTACTGTCTCATCCGATAGACAGGATAAGAAATATGAAAATGTAATATAGTAGTAATTATAAAATAAAATAAGGAATCAAAAAATAATAAAAAGACCTTGCTATTAATAAACATCAATAGAAACATATATGTGCAATGTAAATCAAAAGCTATAAAACAAAATTATCAAGATCATGAAAGTAAAAAATAAAACATACAATGTAGTACATACTATCGAAATAATGAATATGTAGAACAAAGTCATGTATTTCATATGCAATTAATCATAAGGTTAAAGTTTCAAACAAATACATGTAGATAAATGTTACAAGGTAAAACTTTATTGATTTCAAACAGGAAGTATGACCCACCACAGCTGTGGGTAAGGTTCAAACTGTAGTGGATTTGGTTAAAATTGAGGATGAAGCCCCTACATCAAATATTTTTTAAAAACACATGTAACTTTTTTCAAAGGAAATCTGAACTAACGAGATGTGTTTGTGAAACACAAATGCCCCCGGTGTCACTAAAATTTAAATAGGGCAAATTTTGAAAAACGACAAAGAAACAAGTAAAAACAAATAGATATAATATACATGTAATGATACATTATGCAATGAGATACTAGGAAAAATGACTGGAGGCTTATACTATCACAACCAACAGGTAAAATGTGTACAACAATTAACTGTAAAAATTGTATGAATTAGGGATGATATAAAAAGAATAAACTCATAAAATAGTATCGATCATATCTGAGAATATTTGTCCAGCACTAATATAACAACCCATAAAATGTCAGTATTTCTGAGGACTAAAATCATGAGTATTAATATAAGGATAAATGTACATGTATATTGTTAAAATGATTCAAAACATCACTTTTTATGAAATATGATTTGAGATGTCGACAAGAAAACCAAATTGAGATAATTATAACAAGGTGACTAGAAATTTAATAGTGAACAAATTATAACAAATATGAAAGGAGTCAAATGACTAGAAGCTACCGGTTTATCGCTATGTGCATTACAACTAACAAATAAAATGTAAATAATTAACTTATTAAGTATTTAACACTTGCAATGTAAGAGAACATATTCTCAACATTCATAGATTAAAAAAAATTCAGTGTTCTGAAGAACAAAATTGTTTGTGGCACTTCAAAGGCATTACCCAGTACCATGTTTTACCAAATACAAACCTGGATGATCAGTACATTGTAACTGATATTTACTTTGATCAGTGCCCTCTTGCATATTATTACATGCTTACCAACAAAATTAAAACAAGAGACACCACTATAGACAGTATGGCAGAAAGCAAAGCATATAGCATGAGTTTATAAAGAAATGTAAGAGTGATCTTTTCCAAAAACAGTTAATTTTCCCAATAATTTGCTTCAACCACAAACTTTAAACCAAATGTTGACGGACATTGCCAATTTAAAGACCAGAATTGCTTTGCAATCAGGCCAAAAATAATTATTTATTGTCAGAACAAGAGGCCCAAGTGGGCCTATATCGCTCATCTGAGTACCTAGATGATCAGTCATGCATGAAAGAAGAATTCATTTATTTTTGCATTACTGTGACTAAGTCAACACAAATGTTGAAAATGTCAAATTTTATTTCAGACTAGAAGAAAAAACAACACTTTTTTGCACATCCATTCAGGTGATGTTGATACTAAGCATTTGCTTCGTCTCTGCAATATGTCATTCAGGGCAACAAGTTATTCATTTTCTTTAGGTGGGGCCTTTTGTTGACTGATTTCAAGTCTGGGTCATGAACAACAATTGTTTCAAATATTGTCCAGATCTAACTTAAAATTGCCTAATTTCATATGCTGAGTGTTGAGAAACATCTAAAAACTTATTTAGAGGTGTAAAGAAATGAAAATAAATTTTTGACCACAGCAATTACAAGTGGTATATGTACCATTGTGAGACCTACTTTTTAGACATGGTGGCATTATCTGTTAACCAATTTGGATGAAATTTACCTAATTGATAGAGGACCTTTAGTACTTCATGTATTCCATGTTTCATTAAAATTTTTCATGTGGTATAACAGCAGAAGTGAAAAATGTAATTGAATTGTTCCTATACGCCCTCATTTGGAAGTCTTTAAAAATTCATAGAAAATCAACAAATTGAGATATTGACAAAATTCTTTCAAAGTAACATTTCTTACCATAATTATGATCACAATAGTCCATAAGAAATCATCATTATCAATTAACTAGGAAATATGACACTTTTCTGCATTGAAATCTCCAAGACCAAAGAAATGTCGAAAAAAAATTCCAAAATTTGATATCGGAAGGGAACCAAAATGACAATACGTCTTCACTCATCCCTCTAGATCATTTCTATGCCTTCTGTTTGTCTCTGTATACAGCCCATATGAAAAAGAATATTGTTAAAGAAGGGAACTATTTTGTGACCTACTTTTGACTATGGTGGCGCCACCTGTAAAGAGGTCTGGACGAAAACAACAGAATTTGAAGAGAATTATAAGTGACTTATTTCTACCAAGATTTATTAAAATCCTTCAAACAGTTTTGTAGAAAAAGTTGAAAATGTGAAAAATGGCCACCACCCCCCTTTTTTGGAAGTCTTAAACTTAAAATTGCCTAATTTCGTATGTTGAGTGTTGAGAAACATCTAAAAACTTATTTAGATGTGTAAGGAAATGAAAACAAATTTTTTGACCACAGTTAGATTTGAACTGCTACTCTCCATATTTCAATCACCAAGTGGTACTTGTACCATTGTGAGACCTACTTTTTAGACATGGTGGCATTATCTGTTAACCAATTTGGATGAAATTTACCAAATTGATAGAGGACCCTTAGTACTTCATGTATTCCATGTTTCATTAAAATCTTTTATGTAGTTTTGTAGAAAAAGTTGAAAATGTGAAAAATGGCCAACCCCCCGCCCCCCTTTTTTGGAAGTCTTAAAATATTCATAAAAAATCCAAAAATTGAGATAATGACAAAATTCTTTCACAATAATATTCCTTACCACAATTATGATCAAAATAGTCATTAAGAAATGATCAATATCAATTAACTGAAAAACATGACACTTTTCTGCATTTAAATGACTAAGTCCAGAAACACTTCAAAAAAGCGTGAATTTCTATTTGACGGATCTTAACCCCGAACACAATTTTTAATAACCCTTCTTTATAGATTGTTGAAATGCAATTAGTTTCGCCATTTATGTACTGGTACTGGAGGAGAAGATGTTTGAAGAGGGGTACAGTTTTGGGCACTTTTGGCCGCCCTGGATCCATTCCTGAGGGAATCTGGATCCCGAACACAATTTTAGTAGGGGACCTTGAGTACATCATTTACACAAAGTTTGATCCAAATCTGCAATGTAGTTCCAGAGAAGAAGTCGAAAATGTGAAAAAGTTAACGACGGATGGACGGATGACGCACTATGACTATAGCTCACTTGAGCCTTTGGCTCAGGTGAGCTAAAAAAAAAAGTGTTTCGTTTTTACCCCAAAGTATTGTTCTTTATACATCTCAAAAGTCCTCCACAGGGAAGTAGTGTATAATCAAAAACAATAATTAACTCTATATTCACAAATGCTCAAATGTGAACAAGATAAAAAGTACAAAGAATATTTCAAAAAAATATTTCTAGCTAGGTGCAAACAAATTGTAATTCATGGATAAAATATTATGGAGATGTTTAACCTTTTTAAAGATAAACAAATACAATATAATGATCGAACAAAGAATGTTAATATTATATATTCATAACTACTTCGAATTCAAGGCAGGATCATGACATAAGAATAAGTAGATCAAGAACTGGACGGTAAGTTTGAAATCTACGTAAGAAAGATATATACTCTTTGAATTTTGAATGATGAACAAACATGAATACATCATTAATGAAAAGATTGAAAAAGAAAGACGTGTTTGTGAAACACAAATGCCCTTGGTGGCACTAAAGTGCAAATAAGGTAAATTTTGAAATATAGGTCAAAAGTCATGGTGTCAAGGTCATTGATCCTGGTGTTATTTGAAAGGGTTTCATTATTTGAGTATGAATGCCAAATATGAAGTCTCTATGTCAAATGGTGCAAAATTTATTGCATTTTTAGTTTAAAAGTCAAGGTCACAAACCTTGGTCTCATTTGAATGGGTTTCATTAGTTAAATATGCATGTCAAATATGAAGTCTCTATGGCAAATAGTATTAACTATTATTGTATTTTGTGAAAAGCAGGGCACAATTACGGACGGACAATCCAAACACTATAAGCCGCCACCCCCCCCCCCCCCGGACCATCCAGACCGGTGGCATAAAAATTAGAAATGGACAAATGAGAACAGGGTACATTGATATAAAGGTTTGTTTCTAAAGTTTATTACTGATCCAAACTGTCAAAAATTACAATTTTGATGATTTACTGGTTTAAAAGTTTAAGCAGATTTCAGTTTCTAAAGGTATTAAAACCTCAAATTTTGACATTTAAGCATTCAAAGTTTACAATTAATTATGAGTTAAAACCATGTCAAAGTACTGAGAATTTGATTGTACATATTATGTGGTGTTTCTTTTTATTGTTAATCATGAATGTAGTATTATCCACTTATGACGATTTATGACATGAAATTTCACATTGATCATGAATTTTCATAAAATATTTCATTTTATACATGTTGGTGTGAAAACAAACTGTTCAAAACTCAGATTATATATAAAAAAAAAACTAGTTCAAACTCACTCACTAAAAATGCATTCAAGGCTAATACAGTTTGAACTAAATGCTGTCTTTACATACTAGTCAATTAATTCTCTGTCATTAAACACTATAAACAATTTACAAAATTTCAATACCCATTAGGAATTAACTTAGTCATCACAAAATAGATGACTGAATGCTCAATTGTCAAATTTGAAATTTACTATTTATCTTGAACCAAAACTCATTCATTGCCAGGTTTGATTTTAGAGAGCTTTGGCCTGGATGATTGAATTTCACCAAGCACTTTCTTCATCATTTGCTGCTTTGATCTACTGGATTGTGTCCTCTCAAACTTTACTATCCAGTTCGTTCATGATCTTCTTGTAATCAGAAGACCTCCAAGGAAGAGGTTTAACTCTGAGGAATGTTTCATCCTCAAAAATTAACCTCTTCCTCAGAGGACATATACATTATGTCCAAAGCATCTTCTACTTTTTTTCTCTTTTCCGCATCCCACCCACTTATTTTGCCTATCATTGCTTTTCTCCAGGCTAATTTCTGAAATACATAATTTACATAAATATGTACTATTATAACACAAAGTTCATAAAACCTAATAACTCTAACATGAATAATAAATATTGGAAAACATGATGTACATGTATGCACATATACGGTACTTATTAGACTTCAAGCAATGTATTAACATGCACAACACACTTACCCTCTTCCTCCTGCTATACAAAAGCATTTTGTTTTGCCCATTTTTTCCTTGTAATTCTTTTGCTGCACAGAGGCAAAGTATCTGGAGATGGCAGCTTATAAGAAAAAAAATTCTGATTTTAATTCTTAAAATTGTGAAATTATTTTAATGACACTATCATATTACCGGTAGTTGTTTTTAATTCTAATGATATCAGGGCTCGAAATGTGCAGTTATCCAGGCATCAAAATCAACTCAAAACTAGTTAAGGCAACCTAAAATTTCAGCAAATATAATGGAAGTTGTCCTAATTTCCTTTAAACTGACAAACAGAAATTATTGTGCATTTCAAGCACTGTGAAACTTTTCTTATTTCTTCAATGACAACTGAAGAGAAATAAATATTGTATCCCAACATACCTTGAATAATTCCAAGTTGTACATCAGGATACAACCCCTTCACAAAAATGTTGATTTTGTTGGTTGTGTCTTTATTTTCTTCTGATGAACACCTTGAATGACATAGATTATTAGGTACATCATATAAATGACAAGATTTTTCAACAACTAAACTTTTCTAAAGAAAGCATACGAAATACAAAAACAATTTTTATCAAAAGGAAATCTTGATTAAAACAGAATCACTTATTAGTCATATCATCAAAATACATATATGTAATACTGAACAAATAACTGCTGATGATGAAAAAGAAACTTTTTATAAAGCATTTTCCTGACTTATTCTGGAATGAATTAAAATTTCAATCTCTATAAAAATCACAATAAGTTATCTTAAGAAAAAATTTACTTTAATTTTTCATTGTCTTCAAATGTTTCCAGGGTAAAGCTCCATCATCAAAATGACACACATGCAAAACATTAATCAATACAAAATCAATACATGTACATATACATGATGGGCTTGCACGTTGGCACAGATTATGGCATGAGGGTGTCGTTCGTGTGGGAGGAAAACAGAGTACCACAAAGGACACCCAATAGCCAGGCTGATGACAGCCACATGCTTGATGTGGTTGACATGAAATAAAACAAACCAAAAACAAGTGATTGATCACCAAGCATTATAAGTCCCCTAACCACAGCATTGGATGGCAACTTTTTGAAACAATGCCTAAACTTTAAGTTCAAGGATCATAACTATGTGACAAAAGGGTCAATCAGCATGAAACTTATATTTGGTGTGTAAGCTATTGATTTGTCCGTGCATACCAAATTTCGGATAAATATCTGCACAAAAGCCGAAAAAAAGTAAGAAAAGGTGTGGACAGATTGACAGATGAACGAGGGGTACCCTATAGGCTCCTAGGGTTTTCAGCAGTATTTATCTGACGGGGAGTTGAAGTTACAGGGATTGTCAATCGATTTTTGTCAATAAGATGACCATAACTAATGTTTGTATATATAACTAAAATTCTTACTCTTATCCGAGGTGGTATGTCTATTGTGGGGGTCCCACTTTTTTAAGGGGGCATATGTCCTGACTGCCCCCCCCCCCTCTCCTTCTCATACGACCTAGAGATATCATAATATGATTGACCATGTCGACCATGACCATATCATATGTGATATGATATGGCATATCATCATAAATTAATATGTTTAAAACATTTTTATAATTCATTTTATTAACAATTTTTAAAATCATGAAAAAAAAAAATACTCCAACTTACTATTCTACTGGGGCGGGGTTTTGGTCTAGCAGAGACGGAGAAAGGTGTCGCCAATACAGGTGTCGTGCGGTCTGGCCCTGGGTCTTGTTTTTTTACCCTTGAAGGCTTGACGTGGTCCTCTTCCGTTTGACAGTTTTGCGTGACAGTGACGGCAAGGCCAAGGAAAGATCGGAATCTGTATCAGATGACTCATCCGACCAACCCTTCCGACAGATCATCGCTCCGAACCGCATTTTCGTCAGCATCCGACATTTCCAGGTAATATTCTCTTTTTTCTGGTTTAAATTAAGCGCGAATGTATTTGATGCTCGATTTAGTTTCGTACATACAGTAAAAATGATCTATAAATATAGAATCATTTCGTTCATCATCTAATCGTCAGTTTTTTAAAGAAGTTAATTGATATACTCAATTTCTGCTATTGATAATAATCATGTATTTTATTTTTATTTTTTGGGAGGGGGGAGGTTACGGAAAGTTCGAAACTAATCCGGCGGTCATTGCCTCTGGTCAGCAGCATTTTGGCGGTTCATCAATATACATGTGCCTAATATTCATTATCATTGAGTAGACATAAAGAATTATCACTTTCTTTGTCGTAAAGTACTTTACTTTACATGTACAGTAGAAGCTGTTCATTTTTACGCTGTTACTAGTAGAGTATTTGTCGTAAACTGAGACTGAGAGTGAAGTCAGGACTCGGCCTCAGGTGCCAAAACGGCAGTATAGTTGGGTAGGTGTTCAAAATTGCAAGGAATCAATATTTATATTATAATTTACATGCATGAATGAGTGGCTCAATCTGAGTAGATTTGTAAACTTGCCTTTGGTTTTGCATGCTTTTATTTGGACCCAAATTTTTACCCAAATTATTTATCTATCATCAGCTAGAGACTTACAAACAAGAAGGATTGGAATCTCGGCTTTTCTTGCTAACATCTCGCATGACGGTTTGTTATGCAAATGAGATCTCGCGACGTTCGGTACTCTCAGAACTTCATACAGCAAATAAGTAAAATCACGAGAATACCGATAGTTGCTAGCTTCCTTGTCAACAATGCTTGTTTGTAAATACTGTATTTATTTATTTTTTTATTTAATTTCCATAGTAAAATCTAACTTGTGATATTTTCAGTTTGCATCGATATATATATAGGAGACATTATGACAAAAAAAATGTAAAATGCCATTTCTATTTAAAACATTGTTTAAAATATGGCTTTTGTATTTATCCCTTCTCCCTCGTTCCGCTATGTACCACATTCATATAGGCAGAGACATATGTCTCTTATATAGGTGCAAGAAGTAGTTCCCTATTAAGTATGCCGGTCGGTGAAAGGGTGATGCTTTGTTTTACCTCTGTTAATTAAAGTGTTGTTTTAGCAATTAACACGTGAGACAGGTGTGTCGCTTAGCCGACCTATAATGGCTGGTTGTGTCATTTCATATTTCCATTACGGGTGGTACTTTCTAAGCGAATGTCCCATTTCCTTTCTTGGGAATATGATTGAGATCTCGATTTTCTTCACGAGAAATACATGTATACACATTATGATTGAGTTTACAACAGTGATGACGACAATTTTCAAATTGACACCCAGAATAAGAATCATGGCAGATCTTCTATTTGATGAAAACAACAGGGAGGTTATAATAGAATGTTGTATTATTTTACTTAATAGCTTGAGCTTTATTAGGTCAAGTATCCTTTACTATGATGAGTGCAGATCGAGAGCAGATTTTCGATGCACAAACTGATAAGTGACTGCGCTATTGTAGAATACTTTACGAAGTTCTTGTCAACAATTAACCCAAGGACAATCAATTTTTCAAACCTACATGGAACAATACCTAAGAAAACGCCTGTCAAATTCTCTTCGTCAAAGGTCGCAGAGGGACACAGAGATAAGACCCTATATACATGTATTAAACCTTATACATGTAGATATAAATGCCAACATAATTTAAAAAATATATATTTAAGGCTAGGCACACACTAGAGTTTCATGTACATTTTGGTACCAACATATCACATGTACACCATGTGATACTTGAGAAAATTAAATAATTCAATCCGACCTGTCAAAATTTTCTTTGTAATGGGTCGCAAATAATTGGAGATTAAGACCCCGGTGTATGGAACCTTATAGACATAACATTGTCCATAAAATTAAATGAAAGTTATTTTAGTGCACACACTAGAGTCTCATGTACATTTTGATGCAAAACACATCACATGTAAACCTTGTAATACTTGAGAAAATGGGAAAATTCAAATGAACCTGCCTTTTTTTTTTCTTCATTTATCGCTCAAGGAGTACAGGATACAACACCTTAGTATAAACCTTTGTAGATAAAACGTTGGCAAGAAAATGAAATAAAAACTAGTTTTAATGCATGTTCCAAAGTCTCATGATTTTATTGATTCCAACAGCATTTCTGTACACCCCGAAACATAGGAGAATATGGGGTAATTCATACAGGTCTATAGACCGTTAGACGAAATATGCAGGAGGTCAGCTTCGAAACATCCTACTTTAAAATGGAATTCCCAAACCATTTTCTCACAAACTACTCAGAAATTGCATGTAATACTGATACTAAAAATTAATTTAATATCTTCAGTATCAATGGTAACATACGTTTAATGTGGATGTTTAGAGGATCTAACAGATTTTGCTGAATTGTTTAGCCAGGTAGTTCTCGGCCGCAATAGCTATTGTTTTCTGGTTAGGTCTCGTCACAGATCTCGTGCCACGCAATAGTTCAGTAAGATTTCCCTTCGTGTATAGGGAGTTGCCAATCCTTCTTGTTTATAAGTCCTTGCTATCATTAATACATTATAGATTAGAACCAACACTACACTACAGCCTACAGGAACCTAAATATCGGTCATTAAGCTATGTAATCAATATAATCCCAATACTGAGCCCATCCCTCCCCCTTGGGAACTGAAGTGGAAGTTCACCAAACAGGGAATTATTTGTTGCCTTTAGTTTTATTTAAGGTGTATACATTGGTATTTCACAAACATTCTAATTTGTACTATTTTCATAATTTTGTATATATTGATTAATTTCTTTTTGTTTTTTGACAGGAATATCTGTCGATTGAATTCTCACATGCTTGTCATTTTATGACCTTTCAAAATATCATCTAGAGATCAAGGGCCCAATTGAGGTACATATGTTTATTAAACTTTCATGTTATATATCACTTTCAATTAAAGATGTTTTCAATATGTGTGAAGCCAGCTTGGCTCAGTGGTAGAGCGCTCAACTACTGACCGAGAGGTCCTGGTTCAAGCCTCCTGGTAGTCATGCTGGTGTCTGTCCTTCGGATGAGACAGTAAAAACCGTTGTCCCGTTTCGCGATAAACGTGGCACGTTAAAGATCCTCACTGCTTTGGATGGGCCTATTGAAAGGTCAAAATTTATGTAACCTGCATCAGTCAGATGCTGTCACCATATATGTAAAATATTCGTGGTGTGACGTAAAACAACGTCAACAAACAAACAAACAATATATGTGTAGTTTGAGTTGTTTTTGATAATGAAGAGTAACTTTTTGAAAATACTGAAATCAGATGATTTTGAATGTCGGGCATATTTGGACTGTAAATATCAATTGTGGTGACATTTATTTAAATATTCTTTAATATTAATAATATATATTCCTTGTTAAATTGTTTGTGTATACTGCAAGACGCAAATGTCCTTTTCCATATTGATTTGGTTTTGAGAACATTTAACCACTTAGCTTAATGTTTGCTTTAAGATTTATTATAAATTATTCTCATTAATATAGATTAAATGGGACGTCACTCATTAGAAAACAAAAGAAGACAAAGGAGACTGAAAAGAAAAAAACCAAAAAACAAAGACTTGGAAAGGCAAATAATGAACCTTTTGCAGATTATGATGATAGTGTTAGTGAAAAATCAGAGGAGTTCAGTTCTTGCCGTTCAGAAAGATCTGACAATGACGTCAATGAAAATTTAACTTTTATTGAAAAAGAAATATAAAAAGAAAGGAAAAAAGATGTACACATAGAACCAGTCAAAAGAAAGTCAGACTATGTGACAGCAAAAGATCTTTTTGAAAAAAAAAACATACTTGCATATATATCCACACCTCTAAGACCTGATAATTTCATGTATGCCAAAGTCATTTAAAAAATGTCCAACAGTATTTTTGGAGGAGAAGTGTATGGATCATATCAATCACATCATAAACGTTCATCATATGTAATGACCTACTGGCACTCTAATAATGGACACATTTTAGGGGAAGTTGGCACGGGTGACCTCGTCCCAGGAGTTACACAATATTTTATTGAGCATAATCTTATAGTAGAATATGAAAGTAGAGTTCATTTATTTGCCAAGGTATTGTGGCTTATGCCCCTCCCTAACAGGTACAGATATCATTGTGGAACGCCTGTAGAAGTATGGACAAGAAACTTGTATGATGTATTTGGAGAATCTGTATTTATTCCTGTTCAGCGCCTAAATTGTAAATACATCTGTGCAGATGGTAAACTTTACAATAAAGATGTTTCATATATATGTCCTTCCATTAAAAGTATCAATATATAATACCAGTGCAATAGTTTTGTGCAGTTTTGTTAAATTTATGTATTACATTCTTATTTCCCATTGTATGTCTGTCTGGAAACCATGGTATTTCAATAGTGAGGTCATAGTGGAATAGTGTTTCGTCCTGTGCCAGTTAGCTTTAGCTTTCATGGAAGGATGTTTCACTATGCCAGTTTTGTCAATTTATTAGGTCTTTTTGTATTGTATTTCAGTAGTGAGGTCTTGGTGGAATAGTGTTTCGTCCTGTGCCAGTTAGCTATAGCTTTCATGGAAGGATGTTTCACTATGCCAGTTTTGTCAATTTATTAGGTCTTTTTGTCTAGTATTTCAATTGTGAGGTCATAGTGGAATAGTGTTTCGTCCTGTGCCAGTTAGCTTTAGCTTTCATGGAAGGATGTTTCACTATGCCAGTTTTGTCAATTTATTGGGTCTTTTTGTATTGTATTTCAGTAGTGAGGTCATAGTGGAATAGTGTTTCGTCCTGTGCCAGTTAGCGATAGCTTTCATGGAAGGATGTTTCACTATGCCAATTTTGTCAATTTATTGGGTCTTTTTGTCTTGTATTTCAATAGTGAGGTCATAGTGGAATAGTGTTTCGTCCTGTGCCAGTTAGCTTTAGCTTTCATGGAAGGATGTTTCACTATGCCAGTTTTGTCAATTTATTGGGTGTTTTTGTATTGTATTTCAATAGTGAGGTCATAGTGGAATAGTGTTTCGTCCTGTGCCAGTTAGCTATAGCTTTCATGGAAGGATGTTTCACTATGCCAGTTTTGTCAATTTATTAGGTCTTTTTGTCTAGTATTTCAATTGTGAGGTCATAGTGGAATAGTGTTTTGTCCTGTGCCAGTTAGCTTTAGCTTTCATGGAAGGATGTTTCACTATGCCAGTTTTGTCAATTTAAATGGTCTTTTTGTATTGTATTTCAATAGTGAGGTCAGATTGGAATAGTGTTTCGTCCTGTGCCAGTTAGCGATAGCTTTCATGGAAGGATGTTTCACTATGCCAGTTTTGTCAATTTATTGGGTCTTTTTGTCTTGTATTTCAATAGTGAGGTCATAGTGGAATAGTGTTTCGTCCTGTGCCAGTTAGCTATAGCTTTCATGGAAGGATGTTTCACTATGCCAGTTTTGTCAATTTATTAGGTCTTTTTGTATTTTATTTCAGTAGTGAGGTCTTGGTGGAATAGTGTTTCGTCCTGTGCCAGTTAGCGATAGCTTTCATGGAAGGATGTTTCACTATGCCAGTTTTGTCAGTTTATTGGGTCTTTTTGTCTAGTATTTCAATTGTGAGGTCATAGTGGAATAGTGTTTCGTCCTGTGCCAGCTAGCGTTAGCTTTCATGGAAGGATGTTTCACTATGCCAGTTTTGTCAATTTATTAGGTCTTTTTGTATTGTATTTCAGTAGTGAGGTCTTGGTGGAATAGTGTTTCGTCCTGTGCCAGTTAGCTATAGCTTTCATGGAAGGATGTTTCACTATGCCAGTTTTGTCAATTTATTAGGTCTTTTTGTCTAGTATTTCAATTGTGAGGTCATAGTGGAATAGTGTTTCGTCCTGTGCCAGTTAGTTTAGCTTTCATGGAAGGATGTTTCACTATGCCAGTTTTGTCAATTTATTGGGTGTTTTTGTATTGTATTTCAGTAGTGAGGTCTTGGTGGAATAGTGTTTCGTCCTGTGCCAGTTAGCGATAGCTTTCATGGAAGGATGTTTCACTATGCCAGTTTTGTCAATTTATTGGGTCTTTTTGTCTTGTATTTCAATAGTGAGGTCATGGTGGAATAGTGTTTCGTCCTGTGCCAGTTAGCTATAGCTTTCATGGAAGGATGTTTCACTATGCCAGTTTTGTCAATTTATTGGGTCTTTTTGTATTGTATTTCAATAGTGAGGTCATAGTGGAATAGTGTTTCGTCCTGTGCCAGTTAGCTATACCTTTCATGGAAGGATGTTTCACTATGCCAGTTTTGTCAATTTATTAGGTCTTTGTCTAGTATTTCAATTGTGAGGTCATAGTGGAATAGTGTTTCGTCCTGTGCCAGTTAGCTTTAGCTTTCATGGAAGGATGTTTCACTATGCCAGTTTTGTCAATTTATTGGGTCTTTTTGTATTGTATTTCAGTAGTGAGGTCATATTGGAATAGTGTTTCGTCCTGTGCCAGTTAGCGATAGCTTTCATGGAAGGATGTTTCACTATGCCAGTTTTGTCAATTTATTGGGTCTTTTTGTCTTGTATTTCAGTAGTGAGGTCATAGTGGAATAGTGTTTCGTCCTGTGCCAGTTAGCTATAGCTTTCATGGAAGGATGTTTCACTATGCCAGTTTTGTCAATTTATTAGGTCTTTTTGTATTGTATTTCAGTAGTGAGGTCTTGGTGGAATAGTGTTTCGTCCTGTGCCAGTTAGCTATAGCTTTCATGGAAGGATGTTTCACTATGCCAGTTTTGTCAATTTATTAGGTCTTTTTGTATTGCATTTCTATTTTGGTCATGGTATGATTGTATTTCCGAAAATTTGTCCAGAAAGTTTTCATTTGTTTTGATTGAAAGATGTTTTATTATTCCTGTACAGTTTTAATGGATGTATATCTTCGTCTCCTAGTGAGTATACTTTAACAAATGATGTTTCATTGGGATGTATCAATTAGAGAGCTTGAGCAATAGTATTTGTATTGTAGCCGTCCTTTACAATGAATTTATCATAATGATTTTTGAGAATTTATTTTATTACATTGCATGTGCATCTTGTGTCACTATGATCAACCATATGTATCATTTATGGTTGTATGGAATTTGTATTGGATATGTTATGTATTATATGATTTTAAATTCACTGTAAAGTTTATGTATTGATTCTTATTTTCATGATCCAGGCTAATATAACCAAGAAGAAATTATGTTGGATTGTCTATTTCTCTGTTGCTTGATGTTATTGCCTTGCATGAATTTCAATTGATCACTTTGTCCGTCGTTCGTCCGTCCGGTTGTCACACTTTCACAATACAGCACGACGACACGTATGTTCCTCAGAACACTTTTCTTCCCATTTTTAGCTCTACTGGTTTATTTTTTGCGGGGAGGGAAAGATTAAAACAAAGAGAGGGAACCGACATTTAAGAATTGTAAAAATGGAAATAAATATCGGACATGAGAAGGCAAATTCACAACTTTGAAAATCGGTAACAAGACAACTCCGTGATAATGGTCTATGTGGTCACGCGGCACAGCAAAATGAATCGAACATTCCTTGCTGAAAGGAACTGTCCGGGACAAAATGAGAATAAATCTAGAAATGGTGCAAATACGAATCTAAAGTTTTATTGTGGGCCGGCACTAGCCGGCCCATCCTTTGATATAAGTTTGGGAAAGTCGCATGCGTTTCTGCGGTACAGTAAGACCCCCCCCCCCCCCCCAAGGATTTTACACCAATGAAAAAATTAGGATTTTATTCACTGCGGAGAGAGCATGTGTCGCCTCTATGGGTCAGAGATAGATACATGTAAATGTAGTACGTTACAGCAGAGAAGTATTAAATTTGTTGGAATGTTTTCTGGGGATGGGTGTTACCTTGCAATTTTTTAATATTTGACGCGCTTTCTTCATAACCAAATTATTATTCGGTTGCCTAAGTGACTTTTGGTTGATATCCAATCGGAGCATCATCGCCATTTTTTACAAAAAATATATCTTTTTTTGCGTACGGAAATGGTTGAGTTGTAATATTACGACTGAATAATAGTGTGATGTAAATCCTACTTAAACTTTCAGAATACAAAATGCTACGCTAAGAAGGACCAATTACAATTGTTTCTTCTGGCAAGACGATAAACCTTAATTAGTGTTTATAAATTGAAACTTGAGAATAAAAAGATTACCAACCAGCACGGCCACACCACTACCAAAAGTTTACCAGTGAAGGGTTGGTTACCTCAGAAAAACCTCAAGTTGCTTATAGATTGGGTTATGTTTTGTTGTTAAAAATAAATTGTGGGTTAATGGATTAATTATAGTTTCACGTCACTCCACGTCTATTTCACGTACATGGTGACGGTATCTACCTGATGCATTGCATAGAAATTTATACTTCTGTAACGGACCCTCCCGAAGAAGTGGGGAATCTTTTACGTGTCACGCCTACCGTGATACGGGACCTCTGTTTCTACTGTCCAATTTGAAAGACGGATCACCGATGTGCCCACGGCGGAAGTCGAACCCGCGACCTTTCGGTCACCTCGTCCACTGAGCCCACCGACTTAAAACATATAGTAGATGATATGGCTAGTAATTTTAAAAGTACATTTCCATACTAAATGCAGGCTAATTCGTACGTCTGATAAATTCGCTATTGCCATGCCTTATGTACTGAATTGGCTAAATGAGCCCAAATATAAACTATTAGCTGAAAAGGAAGTGATACTGGAGATTTATATGTCTGGTCGATCATCATGCATGGTCTTTATATGTCTGTTAATTAACAGTCACATGTCTGTACAATACATATTTTAAAACGTTATTCTGTTTTTAAAATTTTTTTGCAGTTTTATCAAACATCCCATTCCGGCCCACACTTTGGTTCTTGCACCAAATTGTCTCTTGTAAATATATGTGTGTGTACTAGTATATGGCTGTGTTTCCCCAGTCGGTAATGGAAAAAAAAATCTATTTATCGTACAGACATCATTTTCCTGTAAATGATAGGTGATAGAGATGTACAGATATCAGAAATATATAAGGTTGTCTTGAACCTGGTCAGGTATTTTACTCTGTCACCATTAAAGTGAAAGGACAATGTCCGGATGGCTTATGTGAAAGGATAGTGTCCGATTTCACTTAAAAGAAACATTTACACTTGATACAAATACATTTTTTGCTTAGATTGACTTCCTGGTGTATTACACTGTCAATTATATGTAAATACCACATTTGATTACTAACTTAACTAATATTGCAATACCAAACACAGTAAATTATATTTACGAGTCCTAACACGATTACTGATGCAGTCATTCTAACATGATTATTTTAAATCTCCAAATAAAATAAAACGAAAACTCCAATTATATTCCATACTCTAAGTTTACTTGGAGTTTAATGTCAATAAACTTCTATTATACATGAGGTATAATGCAACATTAAACTTTCTTTTACTTCACATATAATTTCATATTAAATTTTAATTTTATGTTAAACTTCAAGTATATTTCAAGTTTAATGAATTATAATTTTCATTAAACGTCTTTTTTCATGCAGTGCTTGGCACGTAAAAAATCCCGCACTTCTTCTGGAGGGTTCGTTGCAAAGGTATAACTTTCTATGCAATGCATCAGGCAGATGCCGTCACCATATCCGTGAAATAATCGTTGAGTGATGTAAAACAATAATCAATCAATCACTGGAATGGAAACCATAACAAGGTTTCAAGACCACTAGCTAGGGATGGGTTCGGGTTCATAATTACACATGTACTACATAATACAGGGAATACTTCTAGCCATAATTATATTCCAGAGGAGTAGCGATAGCATCACATTGTTTTTGGACGAAAGAATGGTATCGTATAAGTTCTGTTGATCTCTGGTCAGATGAGCAAATGAAAAAATACAAAAGGATTGTTGTTTTATTTTTGTATTTATTTTATTACATTTATCTACTTATTTACATTAAATTACGTAGACGAACACAAACACAATTTAGAATTAAGGTGCAGACACGTCATAAATAAAGGGAAGATATTAGGACTAGCCCGTTCTCCTCCTCCCCCCCCCCCCCCACACACACACACACACACGCACACACACACCACCGAAAGGCGCGCGCGCTTTATACCTGCATGTCCCCTTCGGAGACATCTAGTAGACGTGCGGTTATCGGATTATAATAGTCTGCGTCTCTCTCTCTCTCTCTCTCCATCTCTATCTCTCTCTGGAAGGAGACGAACGTCCATTCCGCCTCCCCCTCCCCTTTTCCCATGAGTCGGCCAATGTAACGTTTACATCGCATGCAATTATTATCAGAATAAAAGGAAAATAAAACAAATTTTAAGAGACGGTTAGATATTCTTAGGTCAGCTAAACATTAACATAGAAGATTAATAAGATATTTTCCTCCCTGAATTTCCTATCTCGCGCGCGCGAATGTCAGATCGACCCGGGGATTTCCGAATAGAACACCATAACGTTGGAAACTGCATTCTAAACCCAAAAGGCATAATGATACACTGTTCTGAGTTTATAACTTAAAATTTGACTGTTATCCATACAAGTAAGTTAATAATGTACATTTTGTTTTTCATAGCATGTTGTTACGACTGTATAACGTACTTTTATGACTTCACAACATAATGTTTTGACTTCATAACGTACATTTGTGACTTCATAACTTCCTACTTTGACTTCATAACGTACTTTAATGACTCCAATACATACTGTTTTGATCCCATTCAGTATTTTTGACTGCATGACGTAATGCTTTGACATCATAAGATACTATTTTGACTCCATGACATGGTTTTATGACACCACAACGTAATGTTTTGAGTTTGAAGTTGCAGTAAATCATGCTTCTTAGACAAACATCCTCTTCACAAGAACTGTATAGATCAACAAACTGAAGATACCAGAGTGATCAAAAAAGATGTATTAAAAAGTATTGTTGCTTTTGCTTTCTAAAATCAAGGTTTGACTTTTCTGTACAATCTTTAGGGGTTGTATTTTAACATTTTGGGATTTTGTGTTTGTTTTTGGAGTTTTTTGTTTTTGTTTTTTTGGTTTGTTTTGTTGTGTTTGTTTGGATTATTTTTATTTATTTTTTTTGGCTTTTGTTTTGTCTTGTTTTGTTTTTTGTTTTTGTTTTTGTTTTTTTTTTTTTTGGGGGGGGGGGTTGTTTTTAGTTTCATATTTTATAAAGCATGGTGAAATATTGATTTCAAATTACCTATTACATTAAACAACATACATATCTCTCGAAGTTTCCCATGTGTTGAAGATACTTGAATAAAAAATATATTATGTGTTAATTAATTTATAGTTGGTATTGGGCAGGCTTGCTTTATATTGGCTCTTCGGAGGGAACCTGACTTTCCGTTACTTTGTTCGTCCATCAATCGTTGTTTTTCTGTCTGTTCTCCCCTATAAACTAAACCTCTATGACTGGATTTTCACCACACTATGCAGAAATGTTCCTGACCTCTGAAAAGTGTGACATAATCTTAATATTATTTCAAAGCCACCATTTAGAGGAAGCCCATGTTCGATTCCAATTAGTAACTCAGCTGTCCGAGGACGGGTTTCAAGCTATGGAAAAATGTTACTTTATGCACAGTGTTCGTTCACATTCATTTATATACATAGTGCTGAGTTACATTTGTTTCTTCTATATAGAAGGGCTTTAAATAAAAGGTGTGGTTAGCCATTCTGCAGACGCTTATTCATTTGGGCACCTTGTCTCACGTCTATGTCATGTGTTCGTGAATATTCCTTGTGGTACGTTGCTATTAGTGCCATAGTCACTTGACACCAGGTACTTTTGTCTTTTGCATTACCGTCCAAAGATGTCATTATCTTGACAGAAGGTCATACCTTTTATCTCACCGACTAAACCGGGACCATGTGCCATTCCTTTTCCATTAAATGTTAGATATATGTTTCTTATTACCGAAAGGGTTGTCAGTACTTGACCCAAAAATATCATCTGCTTCAAGGTCACATGTAAAACATGGTCCTTCATCCATTCCGTACCTTAATTCAGCCCACTATGAGTCTTACTTGCACAAATCTACATGAGGACATCGGCCTGTTTTTCGGGCCTTTGAAGATATTTTTATTGTGCTTGGAAGCGGAGATGCAGGTTAATATCTTCTATCTATGCGTATGGAGTTGACATCAATAAGTCTGGCAGATATTCGTTTAAAGATCTTACGAACATCCTCTTTTTAGACTAAAATATAAAACATCCCAAAACCATTAATCATTTTCATAGTTGTAAGTTGTAGTTGTATAGTTGTACACTTGTAAATATATAATACTTTTCAACTGTCATAGAATTAAAACAAAGGAGAATTTAGCATGTAGATCTGTTACGAAATTTTTCCCATCTGAATTTTATAACCGCATTATTATCGGGCAAGCATTGATATGTAACATCGGGAAGGCAGTTATAATAGGAATGACTGCAGTTTCATATAGTGTCATTTAGGGGATAAACGTAATGTGTTTGATTGTTTCAAACAAGTATATCGTTGCGGCTCCAGGAAAGCGGTGGCTTCGAACGGTATAACCACGGTATACCTGTCGGAAACAATCGAACACAGTACGTTTATCTCCATTCTAACTCACTGTAACACAAACATCTTTTTTCCTCTTTGAAATTGCTCAAAAATTCATAGTTGCTAATGGACGGATGGTGTCATGTTTAAAATTCATTCGAGAAACGAATGAACATTAATTGCACATAAGAAATTTCTACATTTTCATATTTTTTCATATTTGATGATTATTAGTCACAAATTGATTCACACATAGGCGACTTGACATCGCACAGTAAACCGCTCAACAGACAGTTTTGCTGTGGTGATAGAAAGCATGTTGCATGGTGGTACGTCCTGTTCGTTGTCAGTTCTGTTGGTTAAACTTGATAATAACAATTGTGCACGTTAATGGTAGAAATAGAAACTGCAAATCGTCATTGATACCAGGTTTAAGACGGAAGTTGAGAGCACTGAACAAAGTTGTGCAGGTGCCAGCCCCATATAGATGAAATAATTTACACAGAAACACACACCACACATATACACACAAACCACACACACACATACACACACACACACACACACACCTTCAAAACTGATTATTATTGTAGCCTATCAATTAGTTATTCTTTTTTTCCAAATATCCTCTCAATACCATTTAGTGTTTCATGGGTGTTTCTATTTTGGATCAATTTGTCCTTCCTGCAGTCTTAGTATGGCCACTGGTGTTAAAGATGAACTGAGCACAATTTACATTCCAGATAGACAATCTGAGTTGGAACAAGAAAAACAAGAAGAAATTAGAAAGTTCAAGGTAGGAAACCTTAACATTATCTGTAGATTAACATTAACATATATATGAATGATACAACATAAAATTATCTCTGTTAATTGATTCACAAAGGACGTGATACAGTTAGGTGCAGTGTGACAAGCCTTATATTAACGTCGCGTTAACGTGAAGTGTACTTACTTAGTGTTCTCTCGAATGCTGAGCACACGCATTTGTAATTAATTTCGATATATATATATAAATTTAAAATGTATGCTTGTGAACGTGCGACGGACTGAGCACACGCGGGAATAAATCGCGTTAACGCGAATTTCCTCTAGTCTTAAAACCAGGGTCGAGCGAGCGGTCGGTCGAGTAATCTTGGCAGGTGTGGCAAAGTAGTCCCTGTCACTGTATTTCTCATTAACGTGTATGTTATATTAGGACTGCAGGCATCAGTAGTTTGTAATGGGCATTACATCTCATAACACCAGGATGTGATAGTTTGTGATGAGGAAAACATTTCCATATCTCAATCCCAAAAGTTATGATACTTTGCAATAGACACTACATCTGTTTACATCCACAGGATGTGAAATTTTTCATGGGGATACAACAGCCTAACACACCCCACATGATGTGATGGTTTGCAAAGTATATTACATTTCTTTAACCCTTTCCTGCAGGATATGAAAGTTTGCCATTAATATAACTATCTACTTAAATTATTCCCACATGATGTGGTAGTTCGTAATGCAGTTCAGACCTGCTTTACGGATTCCTATATGATGTGAATGTGTTGAATGAATATAACATATGCTTAACTCATCCCGAATATGATACTAAACACGATATTGTCCCCTTTATTCCATGGACTATGAGATATGGTTTACCCTTCAGTACTTCTTCGTTTTTTACTCCCATATGATGAGACTTTCCAAATGCAGATTACATCAACCCACCCAAACATGATCTCAATTCACCGCGATGTGAGTTTATGCCATGACGATTAGATCCGGTTATTTCAATCCAACTAGATGTAATAATTTGCAATCTGTGTAACGGATTCCTGCATGATGTTACAGTTTGACAAGGACATGGCGTCAACCTAACTCATTCTCACAAGATGTGATATTTTTTAGTGGAGATTACATCTGCTTTTCTCTGCGTTGATAATTTATATTTGTGCATTTCAGAACACTTCGTTTCTGAGACTTATTCTTCTTTATGTGTAGAACACAAATAGTAGCTTTTCAGTATTATATATGTATTTTATACCTCTTTTGCTAGAAGGGAAAGATCCGTGTTGTTCTTTAATCCATCTTATTACCCTCCCATGAAAGGCTCTAGAACCTGTCTCTCTCTCTCTCCCCAACCCAACTTCAAATGTAAATTTTGCATGAAGTAATTGCTTCCAATAAAGCGTTTGCCTGAATGAGTTGGTAGAGAAGATGACCTGATGGGGAATGGTAAGAATATGCGACCAATGAACATTGCTGTAATTGGATGTCCAGTTGCCGGTAAATCGTCCTTTGTGAACACAGTGATGACAAGTTTCTCGGATGACTGCTGGAAGGAGAGGGCTACTGTGGGAAATTATGGACCATCAGCTCAGCAGGTTACTCATAATCTTCTGGGGTAAAATATATCATTTGTTTCTTGACTCCTCGTTTTGACCGTTTCTAGGCTGATATTCCGTTTCCTTAGTTTGTATAGCTGTATATTTCTTGGGGTTTTGTTTTTCAGTTTTGTGTTTTCCTTCTTTGTAGATAACCGAAGTGGAACGTTCTAATGACTTATATTTATTACTTTTATCCGCAGTCAGACTGTCTGTCTTTCCAAAATAAGCTTTTTATACTTTCGATTCCTTCAGAACTCTTGGAGAGATTTGATCAAATATGGTAGAGATGATGCATTCAATGTCCTCTGTAAGTTTGTTACAATTTTGCTGGTGCCGACAAACGTTGGAATCAGGGCTGGGCAACATAAGCCCAGATAGTACATTCCTCTGACAAGTTTTCCCATAAGGCCTGCTGAATATGCTATTAAACCGAATGCGTGAAAGTGATCCAAATATCTATTACGAAACATATTTTTTAAATCCAAAACCAGTCCGAAACCAGATTGTTCTTAAGTTTCATTCTGTCTGCAAACATTTCTGGGGTAAAATACCAAAACAGGCTTGTTTTCGGTAATTTTTAAAAGGTTGTGATCATACATGTACTTCATACAAATTGCAATTATCGCTAACCTCGTCCCCTCTGACTAATAGTCGGGACTCCTACAGATCTAGGGTCTTAGCTCGCTTTCAGACTGGCAGAGCACGGTTTATCATGTTGATGTCGCATATATTTTTATATCATTATGTGTTTTACAATACCTTAAGTGTTTATATTTTTATGACCTCTCAATATGCGATACCTGTTGACCCTTGTTCTTTACATGGAGGATTATTCATAAATATTTAAATGTACGTCCTTTGATTTTTCTGCTGTTACGGTGAGTGGGAAGTTGGGCCCATAAACTGGTTAACCACATCATTTGTTTGGCTTTTAAATGATCGTCCTAAATCGGTATCATAATTGCACTACAATCAAATATTTTTGTAATGTGTTATATGTGCTAGTTTATTATTTATATTCATGTATTGTATAGCTCCATGGTGACTTCTGCCACATGACTGAGCCAGTAACTCCTCTTTATCCTTCTAAAAAGACAAATTGAGAAATTTAACCCTTGTATGTTCATACTTCATATAAATACTGCATGCCACCCTAACTTTTTATTTTTATTTTCCCCGACAAATTTCGGAGCATTATTGGTTGCTCATCAGAGGAGCATCCATTTGATTTTCTGATTTCCTTGTCTTCGGATAAACCGAATTCATTAGTTATTAAATGCATAGGTATTCAAAGGAAGATTATATACAATCAAGGCATAATAAAAGCTACAACTTCCCAACTTTGATCGATATTGCCGGGTGTGATGATTTTAATATTGAAGTCAGCAGAGAGCTGTTGAAAATTATCTTCTCTGCAAGGGCTAAGACAAAGTACTGCGAAAATGAGGAAAATTTGAAGGTATTTGTCAATTATATAACTACTAGCTCCATATGACGATCACTTTATCTTAGTACAGATAAGGTAGCCAAACCGAGGATGTCAACTCTCTTTAGAACCTGATGTTGCATCTTAATTATTACAAAGAACAAGTGAATTTTCGCAATGGTATAATATTGTTATTTTCACAATCACATAGCATTAGTTATTTTCTTGCCTAATATTATTCTGTCACGTATTCCTGCGAAGGGTTAACGTTTGGCATTGGTGTTGTTATATATCTGTTTTCATGTTTTTCGTTGGTTGCTCATGGTGATAGTCCACATACGCATGTATATAATATATATGTTACGTTTCCTGTAATGTGAATTTTTGCTGGCTATATGGTAAGTGCGAACATTCTTTACAGTAATTGCTCCATCATCAACTAATCTTTCTGTCAATTTCAAGGGTCCCTGAATGAGCATTGTGTGCGGAGAGTAAAAGAGTCACATATAACCAATGATTTTTTTCAGTTCTGATTTAGTACCACTTTTATTTTGTATAGAAGCTTGACACCACGCTTGTGTCATGGTGGCCAGTTTTCAAACTGAGAGGTAAATACTAAGACATCGTGTTCAATTGCAAGTGTAGTTTGATGGGTCTGTTACAAAGGACACATTTCTGTTGGATGAATCATACAGTAGGTTTCTTGATTTAAGTGAAATTAATGAGCAGCTAAAAAGGAAATTAACAAGCACTGATTGCTTGTCATACAATTTTATGTTAAGCATCTAAAATTGTATAAATCTATCCATGGATTATTTTAGGTTGATCGCGTGATAGTGGTGGCATCGGCGAAAGCAAACCCTTACCCAGGAGCCTCCTTGAAGTAGCACAAAAAGAAGGCAGGGGTATGTAAATACTGTTCTATACATCATAAATGATTTTGGAAGTAGTCGAAAATCATATCAATAAATTCATTGCTTTTATTTTCAATAAATGAGAGCTTTATAGTCTAACTATGTATAGAAGGTGGCAACAAGTAGATTTCAACCTAAAGTATGTTACCTAGGTGAAGTCAAGATAAACCCTTGATCAAAAGAAACTCTGTTGAAGTACCACTGGCAGAATGACTTCTGTTTTTTATTTGGATGGAATCAATTTGCCAGTCAAATCTGTACTCTGTGTATTAAAATCCCTTCCCGCTTTACATGGCATTTTCATGAGATAGAAATCAGGTAGATGTTATTATCATGTTAGTGAAATAATCTTGGTTAAAAAAGGTTACTTTTATTCTAAACCAACTATCTCAAAACTTCAGTGATTCCTCTTTTTGGTATACTAACGCACAAAGACTGCATCGATGAAAGTGATTCAGATTTTCAGCAAAAAGCGGAGAGCTTTCGGGCAGCGTTAGGCATAACTGACTCACGCTACCTGTTATGTACCAACTACTGCGATGCTAACGACAAAGTGTGTGGAAGAAAGAGGATGGAATGTGTTTACCCAGAACTAGATATCCCTGTACTAAAATTCATGTGTCAGGTAATGCAAACCCACTCCAAACTATTCATTTGCATCTAGTCTTTGAAGTTGAATGATAATTTTAGTGTATTGTTCCAGTTATACAGTAGACTGTGTTGGGATTATGTATCAATCAACTTGTCTGTTTCCATCGTGTGTTTATATATGGTTTCTGGACCTTTAGTTGAAATATATTATTACAAATATGGCCAAGAAATCCCTTTTCAACTACTTCCAGGGAACTTAACACACAAATTCACAGTGAGTCAAGGATGTCCCCTACTGATCAATTTCTTCCATCAAGTGTTTAAGCGTTATATACAGACTCACCCTGAGTCAATGGGGTGCACTTCTGATTGGAAGTTTCCAAGGTCAAGAACACAGAACGTGGGTGACTAATATTTAAAGATATCTAAAACAGTAACAGATATTTGAAATTTCCAATATCTCAAGTGTAGAGTACTTGTGATAAAGGGGTACCAAGATTTCTCCCACTGAGATGTCGATTGAAATATAAAGATGATGGATAAATCCAAACCACAAGTCTAAATATCATGAAACCAGAGGACATACAAAACCAGTGAAAATGAAAAACAAATGAAAAATAACAAAATATGTCTACTTGAAGAGCATATGTGAACCCCTGCGATGGAGTGAGATCAGGTGCCCGGGGAGAGTGACATCTCCTGCTTGCTAGCAATACCTGTCACATATACCCAGTAGAAAGAGTCAAATCGTGTAAATTCCATATGTATTTATATACGGAGAAGTCAAAGTAGGCAACATTCTAGTATAGAAGGTGTCAAATCTGTGAATAATGATCGGAATCGGTCTCAGTCCAGAATATCATTTAAAAGTCTCGATAACGAGATATCATATGGAATAATAAGAGTCGTATCCTAACGACCGTAGAACTTCCTCATTGACGTTGCTAGTCTAGCATATATATAACCCTGGTTGAGCAGCTTAACTGAAAGTCGCCTTGCCTTCAGAACAAAGTCATTGTAATTTGAACATGCTATGGAATAACGTATTAACTGAGATATGAATATGCCGTATGCGGGCGATGATGGAATGTTGCTACTTATGAAAGGAAAGTTTGTGATAGCGAAATTGAAATCGTCACATTTGTCATAGAGTGAGGTGTTCAATTGACCATTAATGTCGAAAGACAACATAATATCTAGATACGAAGTAGAATTACTACTTTCTGTGGTTTCTTTGACCTCCAGTTCACTTTGATAGATGATGCTAAGGTAATCCGCGAATGAAGGATTATTAATTGAAAGCAAGTCATCTATATATCTGTAAGTAAAATTGAAGCCAAGAGCCAATTGTTTTTTTCCTTGCGAAAGCAAAGACTGAATGAATTCAGCTTCGTATGAGTAAAGGAATATGTCAGCCAGAAGCGGAGCACAGTTAGTGCCCATTGGAATGCCGACAATTTGTTGAAAAACCTTACCTCCAAATTGAAAATTGACATTGTTTCACACTATTCAACCTCTTTAACATCTTTTGAACAGTAATACTTAGATTTTGATAACGGTTATAGTCTGCTTAAAATTAAACATTTCTTTAATGTTATCATTCGACCACCTTATCTTGACCTGAAATTTTTCAAAACCATAACTTTAACCATAACTTTATTATAAATTTTCATCAGACATATTAATTTTGTCTCATTTCATGATGTTTATTAAGTTAACACAACGGTGTGTCATGAAATCTATCCAAAGTCACTGTTATTTAACCTTGTAAAATTAATTATATTTATGTATGTAGGTGCGTGTGTGTGTTCTTATGGTCACTCATTGTTTACCTTTACTAACCGAATTGTCCCCACGTTCGTTTGGTTACTTCTGGCACATAACTGAGCCAGTAACTCCTCTTTTTTCTTTGAAGCTGACATTATACAGAATCGTCTGTTAGCATAAAAAGCAACGGGCAAAAATCTTTAATTTAACTTTTGAGTATACCGATGATGTATTATCTATAAACAATAAAACATGCCATACATATGTACATTCAATATATCCTTACGAAGTGAAAATTACAGATATAACAACATACATCGTTTCGTATTTGGTTCTTTTTTTGAACATTGATAAATGCAGTTAAGTTATTCTTATGATAAACGTGACGATTTCATTTTTCTTCTGTTAACTTTACATATACAATATATTACTTTTTCACCTGTGTATATTTCTCAACTGATCCAAGATGCTAGAGCTTCATAAGACTGTGATTCTGTCATTTACAAGGCAATATATTGAGTGAAAGGTTAATATCGCAAAAATACCAGAAACCAACTTCGAAGTCTACATTCCGCAAATTTTACGGTCGGTCACCGTAAAGGTTTTCTCTTCTTTATTTGATTGTTGTCCATATTGAACCGTTTGTATTGTGTTAACACAATATCATACGTTTTATTTGGTATGACTTTCACCGATTGTGACTACGGTATTGCCTTACTACCTCATATGAATACGATGTGTACTAGCTCGAATATCCTGGTATCCCATTGGGTTTGCTCGGGCATGCTTCATATTGACTGCTGTTAGATATCTAAGCACTTAACTTAAAATAGTGGTTAAACGACAATAATGAAAAACATTATATTTTGAAAAAACATTATATTCAACTTGTTCTCAGGTGCGTTCTTATAACAAATGACCTTTGTTTAGCAACCAAATTAAGGTAATCTGTTTATTAATCATAACTGCTACCACAGGATTGAAAATTAGCATATTAGCATTTGATTTTACCTATGAATTCTGGGAAATCTGTGTAATATCGTAATCTCATCTTCCTTAAGATTTATTTGTGTTCATCTTCACTTAAGTTTCTTTCATTAAATGCACAACGGGTACCCTGAAAGTACTCGACATTGGTGTATTCCATACAAAAGACTACTGTTCTGTTTTATGCCAAGATAGTAATAATGATGTAATGCATTTTTACCATTCAAGATATGCGATCCATCTCGACGTATCGTAAAAGAAAGGATGGGTTTAGAGGAGGCAATTGGTATTGCACCTCTTGCAAGACTAATACCAGAGCCAGGTAGAATATTTGCAGTGCTTGGGGAATATAGCCACCATGACCTGATGTTATGTGCCGTAAAAGTCATACTAATCGCTATTCTTCTATTTTGGCATTTATCTCCTGGGATTGCTGGGAAATCGCTACATGAAGACTGTTCAAAATATGACCAATACAAAGGGAGAGAAGAAAGTTTACAATTGTCGGAATTTGAAAAGATATGTGGTATGAAGTATGAGTTAACTCAACTACACCTTTTTTGGCCTTTGCTCCTTTCTTATCTTGTGATCGTCGGTACAAATGGCATTCGATTCCATTTGGTGCATCGACAGGACATTAAGGAGTGGTTTGAGCATTATAAAAGAAGGTTTTATTGAGAAGTATAAAAATGTAATGCATTACACACATATTTGGATATGATGTAATAGTACAGTTATAGAGCTTTGTATCTGACGTATCATTCCTAAGTACTTCGCTAATGTATGATCAAGCAAATTTCTCACTATTCATTTTTATTCTTGCATTTATGGCCTTAGTTCCTCTTCTCTCTTGTGATATTTGGTGCAGATGAAATTCGTGTGCTTTGGGAGAACGTCCCAACATGGTTTGAAGAATAAAAAACATGATTTGTTGGGAAGTGAAAATATTGTCATTTACTATTAATGAAAGATTGCAAGATTTGGCTTTAATCATCTTTTTATTTGAAAAAAATAGCTTTTTCCTCTCCGCTCATTTAGACAATTCTCTTAAACTAGACAAATTACATCAAAGACAAAATATTCTAATGAAATATACATGTACATGTATTTACAATAAAAAGTTTGAATATATTAACCTATTAATAGGACAATATTAAGTTGATGAAGAGTTGTTGGATCATGAGTTTGGTGTATTGTGTTAACGGTTCTATCAAAGCATTGTATGTTTTCAATTTTGTAAGGTGGAACATGTCATAACTTGATAATGTGTTTCTGTATGTCTGTCTGAGGATTGTGTGAAGCAACGTAATCTGACGAAAACATAACTAGAATCATATCCAAGTAATTTTTATTGTCCATACGTCAAAATTTGAGAGAATGGATAATTCGTTTGAATAAAAGGTTTTGATGAATTTGTTTAGCAACTCAAGATCTATTGAGTATGGCACCAAGAATATTCCGCAAGCATGTCAATGTAGGTGAAATGTTTCTGGTCATTAAAATATGATTGCCAAAAACAGCAGTTGATGAACATTTTGTTGAATGAAATTTAATATATGCCTGTATTTTGAAACATGCAGGCCATACATACGGCATGGCAGACTGACGTTTTATGTCACTTTCAGCATCATGTTAGACATATCGAGACATTGTGAATTAACTCTCGAACACCACATCTATGTTTGTACGTATGTTTTATGATTGTTACCTCCCTCCTTACTTCCATTTATTTATGCTGATCGTCTCACTATTTGTATTGTGTATTACATTTACTACATTCGTCCACAAGTGGAATCGAAATTAGTGTTTTGATCATCACCTGAAACAAATGTATTAATAAACAATCAATGTCTACAGCAATGGTTGTCCTATGTTCAAAAAGAAACTCGAAATGAACTTTGAAAGAAGGGCACTTTTAGTGGTAGATCTTAGTTTATTTTAAATTTGAATTGCCTTGATATCTTACATCTCTCCATTATAGTGGAGTACCCGTGTTCTATAATATCACTTGGATTTGTTTGAAGTTCCTCATATCTATGTAAATAACATCATAGTAGTTTACCAGATTCTCCTAAAATGACATTATATTATATTACGAATGACCCTATCATCTTTACAAGACCAATTAATGTGACGTGATTTATATCTTAATGCACTTACTTAGAATTGGTTGCAAGATCATCTGTATCTGAAAGTAAAAAAGTACGAATCTAAAGATATATGTGTCTTATAAGTATTTATAATAAAAATAAATTATAAGGTAATTCTTGTAAAGTGGCATGTCATACGGCAGTTCTAATGATGAAAGCGTTTATCGTTAAAGCAATGCATAATTGTTGTCCTGCCTGGAAAAATGTCTTATGATTTTTCGATGTGAAAATGATCAAAGGCAGTGACGAATCTTTTACGTGCAAAAAGATACCTTGAAACTCAGTCGTCATTTTGGAAATACAATGCCATACAACTGTTCTAATTTGACCACAGAAGAAAGTGAAGCGATGCAATATTTGTACATAATAATTGTACTTACCTGGTACTATACTAACATATTTATTCCTTCCATCTTTTCGAATCAGAGTTGGTTCTTCATACCTAATTTTAAAAAAGGCTTTTTTGATAAACTAACACTTATAATAATAAATCGTTGATCATATCAAATTCCACGTCATATGTCCTCCGATCTCTTCTGAGACATCTCGTTATTTAATGTATATTCAATTTATAACAGTTAAAATTTTTGTTAATTTTCCATATATATATATCTGCTTTAAATGTTTAGGCAATTTTATTTTCGAGATGCACGATGGAATATAGTAATTGTTTCTTTTAAGATCCTTAGAACAAGAATTTGTCTCAAACAAAGTAAATAACGGAGGAGTACCGAAGGGTTAACCATATCTCGTAGTCCATAGAATAAAAAGGACAATGTCGTGTATAGTGTTATAGCCAGACAAATGTGAACCGCCGAGGAGGAGTAAGCGTTTACTGTTTGCAAACAACATCCGTCGCAATAGTCCTACAACAACTTTTCAGGTCGAAGAAGGAAATATATAAACATACACATATGAGCAGATGAAGGAGCCCAGAACACTAAGTCAAACCATCATATTCACGGTATGAAATGCCGTTGAAATCAAATTACGGTAGCAGAAATACATGAACAAATGTCTGTGCATATACATATTGTGTAAAATCAAGTATAGTATAAAATGTAAGTTGGTTAGTATGTATGTTGAGGTCCCATAATATCTTGAAAGGGATCTCAAACTGCACCAGATCCCTATATGGCCCATAGAACGTCTTCGGTGGCAATTTTAAACGTACCTCAGTATATCCCAGTGGAAGTAGTGAAGTAGAAGTAGAAGAACGCTTTTACTTCAAATACATTTCTTACTCAATGTCACACACACTCACACAAACATACACAATATACCATAAAGTATTTTTACAATATGGCCGTAAATCGGTTAACCACACTACTTGAGTGACGTTTCCTACTTCAATTGTCCATCCTAAGTCGGTATCGTAACCGCATCCGAATCGGATATTTTTGTATTGTCGTTTTTCCGTGTATAATCTACTAATATCATGTTTTCTGTGCATGTCTTCGGTGATTTGTGTCATACAGTTGTATCAGATGTCTTCTGTTTTCTCTGTTACCTAATATGCATGTCCGTCATTTGTTTTTATTATATTTTTACGTTTGACTAGGATCGTATTTCCTTGTTGTAATTTCTAATTTTGTCGTATATAAAGAAATTTGTGATGCCAAGTGAAATGTAAAATGATGGTGATACGTACGTTCTATTGTCTGGATTCGAGTCCATGCTACCTGTGAAATACACACAAAAATGTCTTGCATATAATATCTTAAAATTGTGTCTTATATGGCACCATATAAGTATGACACTTGCTGGAATTATTATGGAAAAATATTTGCCTTTGCAACGGTCCGAAACCGTCTTTCAAAATTATATCATACTTCAGACTACATTAATATACAAGTAATTGATCGAAGAAAAATATGATACACATGTTAAAACACAATGCATTTAGTGACTAATAATTTTCATCGAAAGATAGGATTGCATATAAACCACAGCCTGTGTAAAAATCTCAATAATTATAGCCGTGTCTTTAAAATTCATCAAAGTATCCCGCTATTCTATGTTGTACGCACACCAGCTAACCTGTGATACACAGCAATGACGTTCATCATGCGTAAGACATAGAGATTTGCAGAGGACATGAATTGAGAGTGTACTTTGATCTACGGCAATGTCCAACCCTAAGGATTTTATATAGTTTTATAGAGTACATAAAGTACCCGAGTTTGTACTTTCATTTATATCTACCTTCGTTGTCGGTTGATTGTCGGAGACTACTATATATACGGTTTATATTCTCTTCAACTTCATGAATTTGTATCTCTTGGTAAGCATTTCTGCAAAGAACATCATTGACAGTTTTGTTTTTATTTTCAACGTTTTGGAACTGTAAACGCACAATGTTTCGATATCCCGAAATCGAGTTATCATTAAAACTCACAGATATTCAATTTTGACAAAGAGAAAAATTGTTGGTCAGTTAAATAATAATGTTCGTCTGTGTATCACATGATCAAATGTAGGGGGTTAGTTTGAAAATGGTGTCAAGGTCAAGAGACAGGATCACTAGTTCGGCAATTTTCGTACCTGTGAGAAAGCCTATCCAAAAGGACTATACACTTCAAGCATAAAAACCCTTTTATGTCCCATTCAAAATATGAAATTAATTTTTAGCAAAGATTAAAGTCTTTGCCATAGACAAATGGACAGTCATGACATTGAGGCTTTGAATTACATGCCCTTAATTTTCAGGGGTTTTTTTAAAGCATAATGATGTTGTTTTAATATAATACTCACGTTCTATCATCTGCATAAGATTCTATGGTACCTGTGAAATATACGCGAGGATATCGTTTTAGATACAATATGACATTAATAATGGTGAATTCATGTAAACATCATGACAGGATTATAAACAGTTTAATTCTTATTTATTTGAGCGTAAAAATAATAAAATAAATGTTTCAAACAACTAAATTTATATACCACATATGAATTTATATGTATCAAAGTAAAGAAAGAAGAAATTCCGAGGGGTTAACCACAAGTCCATGGAATAGAAGAAAAATATCGTGTATACTGTCATATTCAAACACATAAACCCCAATAAAATTGCAGTGACACCAGTCACTCCGGAGGAATAAGCGTCCCCTGGTTGCACGCAGTACTCATCGCAGAAGTCCTACAACAACTATTCACGTACACATTGTCCAATTCACGACAAGGAATGCTGTTAAACTGAAACTGCTGTGTCGAAAATACGTGAGCAAATGTCTATATGTATACATATTAGCTATAAACAGTTAGTTTGAATGACCAGATCCCAAAATGTCGGTTAACATTCTTGAAAGTGGGATCTGAAATTACATTAGATCTTCAAATCGGCCATAACTTTTCCTCAATGACATTTTGTACAGAAATCGTTTTCCAAATACTTGCCTTCCCATGCTTACCACATCTTATGAATTGTAAACCTTAAGAGTGGTGACTTATAATTACCACACCTTCATTGTCAGTTGATTGCTGAAGACTGCTGTAGCGGTTTATATTTTCTTCTACTGCATGAACTTGCAAGTCTTCGTAGGCGCTGCTGTAAAGAACTTGATTGAAACACCTTATGTATATTTTCAAAATTCAGAGCTATCAATCCAAAATCATTCCCTGTTTATAGATATTCAATTGGAATTCTGCCATACCTCAGAAGTAAAACATTTTAAAGTAAATGAATTATTTCTTTTTGCCATGAAAGTGACAATATACATTTTAATGTATATGCTATGGATCTATGGTGCAGTGAAGTAAGGTATTATATTGTTTATGATAATGGAAAGTATCCTGAATAATTATCAAACTGTTTTACATTTACCTTCCTTGTCTAGCACTGGAGTCGGGGCCTGAAATGAAAATGGTATATCTATCAATTTTTCTATACACAGTAGATCACTGACTACAGTGGGCGCAGTCCTAACATAACATTATGTTAACGTCGCGTTAACGTGAAGTTTGCTTTCCTCGTGCGCTCAGGACTGCTGAGCACACGCGTCTGCGTTAACGCAGATTTCCTTCGTGAACGTAATTTCGAGACCGCGTTAACGCGCTTGACTGCTGCGTTCACGCGTTTGACTGCCGCGTGAACGTGTTTGACAGCCACGTTCGCGACTTACATGTACAACTTAAAACTTACATTAACATGTTCATTGAGAAGGATTTGAAGGAGATTCGACTTATACATTTTATATTTGAATATACATGTAAGAACATATTACAGTGTGCATGTAGGTAAATATTTAGAATTAAATAAAACGTTTATGAGTTAAGGGATGAATTTTAAAGATATTGAATACAATTTCCGAACACTGAATATAATGAAATTTATTCTTATTTTATGATAATAATTATACGAAGAGGAACAAGAAACACAAGAAGAAAATTAATAACATTAATAATAAATTTAATAATAATGATGATAATCATGGTATTCATATTTTATGAAAAATAGATAATTAAAAAAACCCAATAATAAATATATAAATAGGAATAAATACATAAATAATTTATTTAAAAAAATAAACAAATAAGAAATAAATACATAATTTAATTGATTAAAATAAATTAATAAAATTGAATTATAATGTAATTATCCTAGATTCTTTATACTATAAGCTGACGAAGTTTTTTCATAAATGCCTTAGTGCATGTCTACGCCATAATTCCAATTATAATTTTACATATGAAACCCTTAATGCGGAGTTTCATTTTAATATTACATGTAACACGCGTATATATAGCGACATTTGCAGTAATTTAATTAGATCCCTTTTATTTCCTCCATCCGTACCACTGCATAGAGAATTACAAATGAAGGCATGTGAACGCGCGACTAGACCGAGAGCACGCGGGAATAAATCGCGTTAACGCGAATTTCCTCCCGCGTTAACGCAAGGAGCGCACGCGCGTCCGGTCGAGCAGTCCTAACACGTGTGCTCAAGCAGTCCTCGTGGCCGCTTTTCGCGTTAACGTGCATGTTATGTTAGGACTGCACCCATCTGTATTTCTATTGATATGTGTACTGTAATTAAATCATTAAATATACTAAGATATTATTGTTAATTCTAACATGACTTGGGAATTGTCCCCTACATGTCCCATAGAGTTTCACCGTGCTTTATTCTCCAATATATTCACGGTCAGAATCACCACGCCTACTAAGCAGTCATGGGTTTAAAGCCCCGCCCCAACCAATCGGTGTTATTGAATTTGATAATGTAAATAAAATCAATTTCCGGAAAACCGATTTAGGTCATGCTATTTAGGTTTTCTGATAATCAAATTATTGATTTTTACGTAACATCCACTTTCAATACACAAAACTGTCGTGTGCATCCACTTTCTATACACATAAAGTACATGCACAATGGATAAAACGTATATATCGCAAATTTATTGTTGTTGAAATAAAATATTAATATTTAAGTAATTATTTGTTCCTACAGTTCCTGTCAAAATAGAAATAATGACGTCCAATGTCCAGTAAACGCCCCTCGTCGCAGTTACTGGACATTAGATAACGACTAGGACGTCATTATTTCTTAAGTATTTACAGATAATGCACAAAGAAAAAAAACTGTTGTGAAATCTTGAACCGTATGTCTACAATGCCATGTGAGGTAATTTTACTGTCGTATATATATCATTTAATTTTAACATTTAATTCGGTGTGGCCTAGTTGATAAGGCGCTCGGTTGTTGATCGAGAGGTCCCAGTCTCGAATCCCGCCCTGGAAGCAGCGGTGTTCTGTCGAAAAAAGCGAGGACCCGTATCACGGTAGGTGCGACACTATAAGATCCCACACTGCTTCGGATGGGTCCGTTGCAAGGGTCTAAATGTGTATGCAATGCACCAGGCAGTTGCTGTCACCATATACGTGATATAATAGTAGAGTGACGTAAAACAATATTCAATCAACAATTTTAACATATAAACATGCCTTTGATTGTCTAAGCGATTGGTCGTATACCGTCGTCAACAAAATCATTTTGTATGACGTCACTTCATAATGATGTCCGCAATATTTTCTTCTACTAAACGAACAGTTTCTCTATGAAACTCACTTTTGCAGTAATTGTTTGAAAATAGTAAGAAAAAATAATAAAAACAAACGTTCGGTGCATTGTTAGTATTGGTTTCATTCTTACAACATATGTAATATTTACAGGGTTACTGAAAATCATTTATTATATTAAAATTTTCTCATAAACTAAAAACAACATATCACAAACATAGTTTGAAATACTCAAACAATATTGAAATACATTTGTTTATTATGCTAAATTCCAGATACATCATTGTAAAATAGGGCAAAGATAAAGAGAACATATTATTTATATCTTCTTACCTGCTGCATTACCAGTGCTTTGGGTATCTTTAGATCGGTTTGACCTGTTATAATCATACAACAATAATAAAACTACATTTATTCTAATAGGAACATTAAATTATTATAATATGTACTAACTGAACAATAAGATGAGATAAGAAACGCTGAAATTAAATAACGTGACTTGTAAAATCCAACTTAAAAAGAAAAGAAATGTAAAGCTCTAAGCCCTCCCTTTGAATTCAAATCGGTTTTTGTCTTGAAAGTGTGTCTTAAATTATATAAAGATAGCAAAGAAACAGAACACAATTTTAGGCTTAATTTATGTAGGTTATATTGCTTTGTTTGTTTGTTTTTTTCTTGGGAACAGGCATGGGCAATGCTTTGAAATAAAAAGCAACATAATTCAAATTGTCTAATATAATGCTTGAGCATATCTTCATTATGAAGTGGATTTCATATTCAACCAAAAATAAAATAAGGTAAATAATTATTAATAATGTATTATTAGTTTGTTTTGTTATATGTTCCCTTCTTATAAATAAGTATATGTATGTCTTACCTTTGTATTCTTCTCCCTGAATAAGAATGTAAAATTTGAGGTACTAATTATATCATTATATTTTAAATTGATTTATGCAATTACGGACTTCTTATCAGGATACATTGAATAGAAATTATTAATTTGCATTAGTTTTTGATAATTTCACAAACTTATATATAATATAATGTAAGAATATTATACACACATACTGTAAAATACGAATGTTACAGCGGAAATGATTGCAATGAGTAAAACCGGAACAATTACACCAATGACGACAGCTGCGGAAACCCCAGATGTCTCCTCTAAAAGGCAATGAAATGTAATAATGACAACAATATCATCAAAACAAAATTTGTAACATGTAATATTTCGTTAATTACATTTGATACTAAAATATAGATCATTAGATATAATATTATTATTTTTGGAATATCTGTCATATATAGGGTGGACTGAGTTTGAAATTCATAAACGGAAACACAGATAGGTGTGCACATCGATGTAGTTCTTACTAGTTTATAAAATTACTCTAGCTTTGCATTTGGATGGTATTAATATGTGTAGTCATTGACTATGAAGTTATTGTCAAACTGTTCCTACCTTTCTGACCTTTAACCACAACTATCGTGCATATGGATATCCCATGAGCGTTACTGGCGGTCACATGGTAAATGCCTACATCTGATTCCTGAGCATTGATCTTACTGAAGGTGAAAATATAATACCAATCAATTTTTCGGATATCAAGGGCTGGGCGATAGGATATGTTGAACTTTCCGTCAACTTCCTTCAAAAGATCAATTGATGGCATTGGTGATGCAATTATTTGTAGTGTTAAATTCAAAATGTTGTTTGATATAAACTCATAAGTCATTCTCCCGGATGAACAATCAGGAATCATGGGGGAAACTGAAATGTAAATTTATATCTTTCAATTGTTTGAAAATTATCATATGCATAGAAAAAATATTTGATGCACTTTGAGTCACATTCTTTTCAAAATAAAATTTCAAATATTAAATAAGTCATTTTGAAGTTCTGAACATATTTTGAAAAATTACTGTATGCATTTGCACTTTTTATACAGTAATTTATTATAAATGTATATGAAAGCTCTAATTTACAATTCACTAATAAAAGTTTATTCCTGGTAACATCCACAAGGAACATGGTATTTTGATTCTCTACTTTACTTTTGAACTTACTAAGAAGATTGATTTTGGTATCTTTCGAATCCAATTGAATCTCCGCTTCTTTAAATGCACCCCGACAAGTAATAGTTGCATTAATGTCTAAAAATGTCGGTGTGTATGTCAACGTACTGGTTGTAACATACTTGGTGAACTGATTACCACCTTCTGGAGCTGTGTAGATAGAAATTCCGGAAAAGATTTTGGTTTTTGTTCCATTTAATCTCCGTATATACCATTCAATAGAAGCTGAAGGTCTACTTGCAGGAAAAGTTTTACATTCGAAAGCACTCTGACCATCTATGCTATCGTTTTTATTTCCGAGGCGTTGTATAGTAACATTGTCGAAAGGTACTGCAATAAATGTAGATGCTTTAGATGCTTTTAATATAATTAGCGTTTAATAGTATTAGTAAAAACAGACTACATTTTGAATTTTAACAAATTCATAAATATATTAACTTTCTACAGAAATTTGCAAGAGTGTTTATAGTTAAAATTGTTTAAACAGTGAGGGGAAGAATTTTTAGGAAATGAAGCTATCTACGGACATAGAACTGCATCAGACTTTCATATTCAGATATTATACCATCAAATGATGCTTACATACGAAAACAGATTGTTTCCGCACTCCACAGATGGGGATGATTACAACTAAACTCTTTCTATTCTTTATCAAACTACAAAAATCTGGTAATAAAGACTGATACCTAGGAAAGTAAGAGACAAACCTATTACAATTAACGCTAATGTAGATTCTGGTTTTGGCAAAAAAACTGTCTCCATAATGCAACTCCAAACTAAAGAATCCTCCTCCTGTAATGGGGATATTGTTATATTGACATAACCAGACGCTGCTGTGAACCGGTATCTGCCACTCTCTGCCGGAACACACCCATCTGGATTACATGCTGTTATGTTTCTTGATGCAGCACTGTGTGTTACTGTTATTGGATGGGTAAATGATCTAACAGTGCATACAAGGCTCACTGTCTCATTTACAAGTAATCGTCCATGAATTGACATATCGAGGTTAGATAGAGCCTCTGATAATATAACAAAATTACAATTAATATGATAAATTATTAATACTGGCTATGAACGATATGTACTATAATTAATTGTACGAATTATGCGCTTTGTAAAAATGAATACATTTTTGTCTACCAAGAGTCCTTACGATTACTTGCAATTTGGGGATTGTTCTTGTGAAAATCCACTATACTATTAATAAACACAAGCTTACAAAATATTCCCTCTTTATCGTAGTTTTGAGTTCTCTGTCATATAAAGAATTGGATATTACTTTAACGGCATGATTATCTATTGATGAACATGTCAATAAGTGTATACATTGCTTAAATAAAATAAATCATAATGTCTTTCTTTTTTTGTTGAATTACTTTAATTGTTCTAGAACTTTTAAGATTAGAATATGTTGTGGCAGCTGTTACTTTCGTACTTTTGTTTTCATATGCTCTAATGCTTTCTTCACTTCGTTTGGAGAAAGCCACATAAATTGCAAATTGCAAGATCAATATAGAAATTATCCATTAGAAAATAGTTCAAAATGTGTTTTGTAAGACGATATCCTCTCAGTCTGCTTTGCTAACAATCCAATATTTCTAACCTGGTAATATTATCACATAATCCTTGGATGCTTTAAGAGAGGGGTGTTCAGTGCATCTCCACTTGGATCCATGTTGATCTATTGTCATGTAAACAGCCGGTATTGTTAGGTTAAACTCGTGTTTAATTTGGTCACATATGTATGTGTAGTTTTTCTCAAATGATCCAAACGCTGAACACGTACTGCTGATAATGGTAGCGATGACCGTGGGTGGATTTCTCATCCATATTATTGCACTTTGATTTGAGGTAGTTCTGACATTGCATGTCAATGTAAACTCCTGCCCCAACGACAGTGGCTGCGATCCCGTAAGCACTGCTCCTTTTAAACATAAGAATGGTGAATAAGACACAATATACTACTCATTTTACTGATGGGAAGATAGGGAATCTATTTTGTGATGTAGAGTATTCATATTTTTATGACCATTAAAATAAGGCCTAAGCGTTTTGGCCAGTTTCTGTAATCATTAGGATCAACCCAATACACAATAATGTGTATGGTGGTGACAGAAAATCTGCATTTTGTAATAATTTGGTCTTCACAAGAGAGACCATTCACCTCAAAATTGTAGGTAACCTTAGTTTCATTACCCTTGTATCTAACATCACACAAATATATACACATGAATACCATAGTAACGCGTGGGGCATCTGGCATCAATTTGCTATAACTATTTGAGATCCACGAATTGAGTACGATTCCAAGGTCATGTAATGTTTGGGCACAACATGTTATTACCCAAATTGATTCGAAAAGTCTTTTTCACTAACCTGGCATAATCAGTGTATATGTGACTTTATTATCTCGAAGAGAACACGCCCAGATAGTGTAATCAACATCCTGAAGATAGGAAATGGATACACTGATTGCTGTCGAGTTTACTGCAAAAGAATATCGTCCGGATGTCGGAGGAGTACAAATAGAGAGAGTACAAGATGATACAACGCCTGTCGTTCTATCATTCTCCCACTTCGCTAATGCATTGAATATTGGGATATGGCAGATGAGGGTGATGTTGTTGTTTTTCTCAGGGTCTCCAACCATTGTTATACTTAATGTGTTTGTTATTGCTGGCTCTATAATTAAACAGAATGGAAACTTCAAAATAAAAAGCATCAATGTTCTATAAATGATTTTTGTCACTGCGGTTGTGTAAAGTGTTGTTAAGGTAGTAAGGTAGATATTTCACTTCTTTTCTCCACTAAAATTGCGACCGAAAATTACGAGGTATGAAAAACGTTCTCAGTCCCATGAACTTAGAATGCCAAGAAATTAAAGAACTGTCATTATGTTTTATTATAACCCCCCCCCCCCTCCCCCCCCCTTGCATTCCAATGCACTTTCTCCATTTAATCAATTGGTGAACGTCCATAGATTAGTGCAAATGGGTAAACTATCAGACGATCATCGGTAAAAATGATATTTCATGGCAACTTAAGCTAAAACTATTTAGAGTCACTTTCTGAAATTCATTATAGTATGTCTAGATTCGGACAATGAAAGGCAATTCATACGTAACGTTAGACATTAGCATGGTGAGTCGTCCTGAAGTAAGGGAGCAAGAAGTACCGAAGGGCTAAAGACATCTTCGACGTAGGAAGGTGGGAAGGGCACCAACTAGTGACCTTTCAAGGTTCGTAAAATACTAGGATTTGTCATGCGCACCTCACGTCCGCCGAGATATTAATAAACAGTCCTAAAAACAGAAACATGTATAAACTATGCTTCTGGAAATATTAAACAACCCAGAGATTCACTGTTTGCATGGTATGATACGTCAGGTAATAGAGAAAAACGCAAATCGGCTTCACGTTTACGAGATCAATGGACAGTTCGATTCAATCATTATAATCTCCGATAAAGTTACTCAGAATAGAAAATAATATTTATCTCTTGTAACACATCAACTATATATGGAACAGATGTAAATGCAATGTCTTAGAAGCAAAAAATTTCAGGTGGAGAAAAATCAGTTAAATATTTTTTCAAACTCATGGATACCAATACTTACTTTAAGGAAATATTGATTACTAACATATCATTTATGGTACCTATCACAACAATATAAAAATAGATTCACTATAAGGGTGTCGCAGCAAGTGTCAAAATTAAAAAAAAAAATGGATTGAGTAGTGTACAAGAGTTTCTCTATAGAAAATTAGACTTTGGTTTCATTATTCTCATAGTATTCTCATATACTGGAATGTAGATATAACAATTTTATACTGACTCTAACTACATCGGTTTACTGTATTTTGTAATTATTTTGGTGGCTCCTGAATAATTCGTTCATTAGTTCATTCATGGCAGATACGCTTTGCCATACAGGAGATGCTAAGTTGATCCCGACAGCTGCTCTTCACCTTTGTTTCAACTTGATCAAGCCGCATTCAGTTACATTCGTATGCTACGTTCTTGTACAAATTATTTAAGGAGGATGGGCGGCGCCATTGTGAAAATGGGGTGTTAAAATTGAAATCTATTTCGCTTGGACACTAAATAACCAATTCGTATTATTTTCACAGAATGTTATCTATATATGAATAGCTTCATTTCCCCAAAATTTTGACATTGAATTCCATGTAGATTTTGTAGTAGACAAGTGTGTACATAATTCACCCGGCTGCACAGTCACAGGCATGCATTTTGGAAAGAGGTATCCCGATCGTCAGTTTGATGATATATCTACAAACGATTGTCCTTCGATTTTGAAAGAACTGTCACATGAAGTAGAATTTCTGTTTTTCAACCCAAGTAAAATGGCGATTGACAATTTATATCGGTAGGGGTGGATCATAAGAAATTTCAATAAATAATTAACGAATTATGGAGTTATGGTTGACAATATTATATAATACTATGAATATTCACATAAGAAGTAAAACATACATAGAAAAATTAACTTGTTATATTCGTGTGTCTTGATTATTACTGTTTATACTGCGATCCGCCCCTCATGTTAACACATGGACAGAGGCGTCCATATTTATACACGAACATTCGATGACCCTCGCTCGAATGGAGGGGTGAAATATTTTGTACCTTGTCTCCTGAAAACCAATGCTTTGAGCTTTAAGATATAAATTGTTAATAAAGCAAAAAATTATACTTTTTTATCTTTATCTTATGGCCAATAATCGAAAGAATACGCTATTAAAAGTGTACTTAAAACTCCTGTCTACCTAAAGTGCACTTCTTACCAAATATTATGGCACGATTTGGGCAATTTTACATTTGAGTGAAAGGGTATTTGATTTAAACTGTTGATGATAAATCTTATTTGATACATTTAGAAGTATAATTAAGATGCTATCTTTTGCAAATTTGTTTTAACAATTCGTTACTTTGACCTGATGATTCTGAACCTGGACTCTTACCTGATACAGATAGATGTATACGATTACTTGATATTACTGCTCCGGAAACTGGTACATGTCGACATGACCACTCATATCCACCCTCCTCTACTGTCATACTGCTAGCTGGGATAGTGAGGTAGTATTTGTTGCCTTCACATCTGTAAGAATATCTACGCACAAACGATGGATTTATCTGCTGACATGATGTGGCGTTCAGTGTAGCTAGTGGATGTTTGATGTTATTCTTATACTTTTCCCAGAGTAGTACATAAGGTGTCAATGACTGTAACTTACACATAAATGTAACTGACATTTTGATCACAGCGTTTGATGAAGTACTGGACAGTGAAACATCAGCTGAAAAATATAAGTATATCAGAAAAAAAAGTGAAATATTTTCGACTGACGCTGGTAGTATAAAGGCTCAGTAAATCAATGCTTTGGGATGCCATTCCAAAAAAAAAAAAATCCTAGAATTCGTGCGGATATATTACCCTGGTAATCTATTCATTCGCTTTGTTTTTGTGATTGCAAAATCCCTACACACCCTACAAATGTGCATCATAACAACAGTTTGGTCAAAACTCAGGCTGTCGTTTTATAGTGATCTAGTAACTCCCCAGCTTTACCACAAACCACATACTACAGCCACAAAACACTTGCATCACACGAATTGTAAAGAAATTAGATGCCAATGCCAAACCCGAGTAAAAGATTTCATCTTATTGTTTACTTGTATTCATTGAAGTACAAATCAGAAAATCAAACCTGCTTTAGGTATTTCAAGTTCTTGATGAGTACACTTGACCTTTCTAACAATAGTTTGACCTATCAACAGTGATCTTGAGTGTCTGACAGTGCATATCATAAGCGGTAATTAAGATTTTTATGAAGTATGATCACTGTCATTGACTAATCTCTTAAGCGACATTTGCCCTAAAGCCCGTGCACTTAGTGACAATTAACATTTGTGTGAAGTTTGATTATTGCCATGAACAATTCACTAAAACATAATTAAAAGATAGGTTCTTGAATGGAATTTTCTGTATGACCTTGACATTCTTAAAATGACCTTGAATGACCTTTGTCTCAAAGCTTATATTCCAAGAGACCCAAGTGACAACTGAGTAAAGTATGATAAATGATCAACTTTATGAACGA